>LPNX010101664.1:49421-83523 GCA_001517045.1 Pseudotsuga menziesii | reverse complement strand
ATATATTTGATTTTTGTTGCCATATAATCAACTTGTGTCATCCTTGTTTTCCTTTTGTCCATGCTTGGTATTTACACCTTGTTTGTCCACTTGTTATTTTTCTGATTATATTTTATGCCAATTCATCGTCCTCCATGTCATATTCAACAAATGACCACAATATGGGTCATTAGTCATTAACCCTCCATGTCCTTGTTCATCTTTTTCCTTTGTCTACTTGTTGTCTTATCTTCATTTATTGTGCCAATTTTTTAACCCATGTCACCAAGCTTTGTCTTGTTTGTCAAATCCATGCTTGTACCATCAATCTTGCCACTTGTCATTTGTCCTTTGTCATTAATATTGTCATCAATGACAACCATATTCATCAATCTCCCCCTTTTTCATTGATGGCAACCAATATTTCTCTCCCCCTTTGACATTAATGACAAAGGAGAAATCAGCCATTAAAGGCTTCACAATGCCAAAAAAAATATATCCTTCAAATTATATGTTGAGTCTTTCATCACTTGCCACCTTCAGATTTTATAGACACTCCCCCTTTCATTGTGTTGGGTGTGATCCTTTGAGATCATCCTTTCCATATTCAATTATAAATAATATTTCTATTATTGTAACCAAACCTTTGACCTTTTGTTGAGAATTTTGATCCCCCTATCAATCATCTATCAACCAATATATTTCAAAGTAGAAATCTGACATAGAATCTCCAAGTCAAGTAGACTTGCCTACATATGGCTGAATAGTAATTTCTTCAAAAATGTACTTCTGCTAGGATTTCTTGATATTCACGCATACTGTCCACACTCCTGTCATTTCTTATCTGATTACTAAATCATCTAATGATTTAGTCCTTCAATTTTTTCCTCCAAATTACATACTTCCATGTTAGCTGAGTTCGAATTCTTAAGCTTCTTTGTGGATTGTACTTTTGTGCTTTCAATCGATCTTGAATAATGATGCTTCTGATGTTAATTGCCATAACCAGAAATGGTAAAATCCTTTATTGTTGCTACTATTTGACTTCTGGATCTTCCTGTCATACTGTGTCACATCATTCCTTGTTTATACAATCACAAAAATTTCTAGCCAAACATATCCATAATCTGAATGCATTAATAAATTCATAAAGGGTAAGCATGCATCAAGAACACTTCTTCAAGAATCACCAAGTTGTTAGCTAACAATACTCTGTTAGATTTTATCATTTAAGCTAGCATTATGTTAGGATCTTTAACTGAGAGAATAACAAGTACAAAAATCAAACACAAGAGACAATGAACACCGTATTTTTCCTCGAGGAAACCATAAATGAATAAAACCCTACAACTTCCTCAGAGATAGAATCAGCACCAAAAGTAAAACCCCAAAATAGTAAGATGATCTCTCGACAGTAGTAACCTCTTTCTTCCTTTCCCCAGTGTCTTCTTCTTCCTCATATATGCGCTACAACCGAGTGTGAGTGAGTGTGTACTAAATAGAGAGGCTAGCTCTCTATTTATACTAATTCTCGACATGACTAAACCCTACTTGTGACGACTTCTATAGGAGATTCTAATAACCCTAGTGCCCCGGAACTGCAGGGACTTTAACCCTTGATCAATAGGAGGGTTACCCACAATAACTTGACATGACTTGTTTACATTAAATAACCTCCCGATAGGAACATCGGGGCATGACATGACTCAAGTACATTACAAATACATCCCGGAATAAAAATCAGGTTACAATACATAAGAAATACAAGTGAATACATTCCAAAGTTGCATATACATCAACACTCCCTCTTAACTAGGAAGGTATTCTCTCGACACAATTTTTAGCACAAGTCTTCTTCTTTGTATCATCTAGGTCATCATCAAGTTATCATCATTTTCATCTTCAAGTCATCTTCATATGGATCTGGATCATCACTTGATCTAGATCATCATCACTAGATCTGGATCATCATCACTAGATTTGGATCATCACTTGATCTGTATCATTACGGGGTCATCATCACTGGATATGGATCATCACTGCTATATCTAGATCATCACTGGATCTAGATCATCTCAGAGACATCATAACTGGATTTGAATCATAGCTCGATCTAGATAATCACTGGATCTAGATCATCTCAGAGACATCATAACTGGATCTGAATCATAGCTCGATCTAGATCATCACTGGATCTAGATCATCTCAGAGACATCATAACTGGATTTGAATCATAGCTCGATCTAGATCATCACTGGGTCATCATCATATGTGCTATCTCATGATTCTTCTCATCACAGGAAGTTCTACAGAGCCAACCCTTTTTCATGCTGGTTGTAGGCATACCTCCTTGTAGGTCTTTGGTAGCCCTTATATCTGACCCTAAGTCAGAATGGCCAGCACTCACATTTGACCTTGACTCGTCAGAAAGGCACATCACTTACATTTGAACTTGAATTGTCAGAAAGGTGCTCAGTCCTAGACTGAGGGTTTTTGGTAACTGACTAGGTGCCTCCATTCAGAGAATGGTAGTAGTCCTTACATCTGACCCTAAGTCAGAATGACTGGCACTCACATCTGACCTTGACTCATCAGAAAGGTGGTAGCCCTTACATTTGATTATGTAGGAACCAATCCTACAATCACATCCGAATGGTCTACACTCACATTTGACCTTGGCTCATCAGAAAGGCGATAGCCCTTACATCTGATCATGTAGGAACTAATCCTACAGTCACATCAGAATGGCCATCACTCACATTTGACCTTGACTCATCAGAAAGGCGGTAGCCCTTACATCTGATCATGTAGGAACCAATCCTACAATCACATCAGAATGGCTGGCACTCACATCTGACATGGAAGGAAGAAATCCTCTCACCATGATAGAATGGAAACAACCCTTATATATGATAAAAAAGGAACACATCCCTCAATCACATCAGAATGGCCATGCACTCACATCTGATCATGTAAGACTACATCTTACAATCGTATCAGAAAGGCCCTCAGTCTTAGACCAAGTATTCATGGTAACTCACCAGGCAGATCCATTCCAAGAATGGAAATAGCCCTTATATATAACCCACTCGTCAGAATGTCTTACGGACTCATCACTTCCCCTTGGAAGGAACCTCGATCTGGAGAACACCAAGCTTCTCCCTGAAGTACTCAAACTTCACTCTGGCCAATGGCTTCATTAACACATCAGCTATCTGTTCGTTCGTCGCAACATATTGGAGCTTCACTGCTCCCCTCTGCACCATATCCCTGATATAGTGATACTTGATCTCGATATGCTTCGACTTGTCATGGAACACTAGGTTCTCTGACAACTTCACACAACTCTGGTTGTTACAATGTATACAAGTAGCATCCAACTGGAGATCAAATAAATCAAACAGTAGCTTCCTAAGCCATACTGCCTCACAACTAGCTGAACAAGCTATGCCATACTTTGCTTCAGCTGTACTCAGTGCCACATAGGATTTCTTCTTGCTAAACTAAGAGATCACACCTGATCCCATACTGAAGAAACACCCTGAAGTTCTCTTCCTATCGATGGAACTGCCAGCCCAATCTGAATCAACATAACCCTCTAGGTTAATCTTCTGATTCATATCATACTTGAGCCCATAATCAACTATACCCCTGAGGTACCTCAAAATATCCTTTGCAGCAATCAAGTGAACATGTCTCGTATCTGTCAAGAACTGGATCAAGGTGTTCACAACAAAGCAAATATTTGGTCTCGTGTTCGTCAGGTAAATCAAGGAACCAATCATCTGACGATACATCATAGCATCAACCACTTTTGATGAAGCATCACTCAATAGCTTTAGGTTCGATGCCATAGGTGTGGTCATGGCCTTGCAATCCATCATCCCGAATCTCTTCAGGATCTCTACTGTATATTTCCCTTGTCCTAGGGAAATCCCATCTACACTCTGCCACACCTCCATACCTAGAAAATAATGCATCATACCTAAGTCCTTCATTTCTAACTCGATAGCAAGATTTCTCTTTGTATCAATAATCAACCCATCCATACCTATTACAAACTAATCATCTACATACAGTAGGAGCATCACTGGGTTGCCATCTTCAACCTTGTAGTAAAGGTTGGAATCTACTTTACTCTTGGTAAAGCCCAAACTGGATAGAAAGCTTGCCATACCATGTCCTGGGTGCCTGTTTCAAACTGTACAGGGATTTCTTCAATATACATACATGAGACTCCCTGTCATGTGTCTCAAAACCGAGTGGATGCTCCACATACACTTCCTCTTCTACTACACCATTCAAGAAAGTAGTCTTGACATCCATTTGGTGTATCTTCCATTTCATTACTGCAGCTAGAGCAAGTATTGATCTGATGGAAGAGTATCTAGCTACAATTGCAAAGGTTTCTTCATAATCTATTCCTTCTTTCTGGGAGAAACCACATGCAAAAAATCTTACTTTATATTTTTCTATGATACCATCTGCAGCATGCTTGATCTTATAGATCCATTTGGAAGTTACAACCAACTTTCCTTCTGGTCTTGGGACAATATCCCAAACATCATTCTTCATGATCAATTGATACTCTTCGATCATAGCATCCTTCCATTCTTTCTATTCTTTCGCTTCTTCATAATTGGAAGGTTCTTTATCAATGAAATCACATAGTAATGCTACATACCCAGAGCAGGATCTGGTCCTCTTTCTTTCTTTGTGATTCTCTTCTGGAGCCCCATATCTTTCCGCAACTTGGATAGCTTCTTGTACCCAATCAGGTTTCCTCTTATGAAGATTCTTCTCTGGAGGTGGATCTACAGGTTCTTGAGGTTCTTTAAATTTTCGATCTTCTTATTGAGCTTCTTCATTCTTCATGGTTGTATCATGAATTCTAGGTGCTTTTGCTTCTACAGGTTCTTCAGCAAGGTCTCTTTCTGGATTTGTTGTAAGCTGAGTCTTCATCAAATGTCACATCCCTACTGATGTCGATCTTCTTGAATCCTGGGAAGTATATTCTGTAAGCCTTCGAGCTTTCAGAGTATCCCATAAATATACCCTTCTTTCCTGAAGGATCTAATTTAGTCGTCTTATCTTTTGGAATGTGTATGTACACTGGATATCCGAATATTCTAAGATGGCTAACTTCTGGTTTCTTGCTAGAGAAGACTTCTTTAGGATTCTTGTTCTTGAGTACTCTGTGTGGAGTACGGTTCTATACATACACCACTATTATGGCAGCTTCTGCCCAAATATGCATAGGAAGATCTTGATCATGAAGCATAGCTCTTACAACTTCCATGATAGTTCTGTTCTTCCTTTCTGCAATCCCATTTTGTTGTGGATTATAAAGAGTGGACAACTCTTAATCCCTGAGTCTTTGCATAACTCTTTAAATTCATTTGATGTGAATTCTCCGCCATTATCTGATCGAAAGGTCTTGATCTTCTTTTATGTGTGATTCTCGACCAAGGCTTTAAATTCCTTTGACTTTCCGAATACTTCATCTTTGTTCTTCATGAAGTAAATCCATGTATTCCTAGAAAAGTCATCAATAAAAGAAAAATAATATACATACCTTATTAGTGAGCTTGATGGCATCGGACCGCATACATCAGAGTGGATGATTTCCAAGATTCCTTTTGCTTTGCTTTCGTTGCTTGGAAATGTCTTCTTTGTATTCTTTCCTTCCGCACATCCTTTGCAAACCCCATCATGTTTTGCTTGAATTTTTGGAAGACCTTCAACAACTTTGCTTGTAAGTGGTAGTGCTCTGTAATTCACATGTGCAAGCCTTCTATGCCAAAGTTCATTTGGCTCTACTATGTCATGGACCAAAGCTTGTTCTGGATGGCCCTTCAATTTGTATAGACCTCATCCTTGTTCCCCAATCACTACTGCATCATTAATAGTCTTTCCCTTTGGCCACATGATAACTTGGCCATCTATAAATGCAACCCTCATGCCTTTTGCATCTAATGCATATATGGAGAGAAGGTTCTTCTCGAGTCCTGGTACAAACAATACATCTTGCATATTCATAGACTTTACAGAGTCTAGGTTATAGGAGGATTCCCCACTGCCTTTTATTGGATATTGGTAGTCATCTCCAAGTTTCACCTTATGAGGTGATTCATGTTCTGAAAGTTTTACAAAGGAATCTTTGAATCCTGTCATATGTTTGGAATCCCCACTGTCTATAATCCAATCCTTTCTTCCACGAGTAATGTTTCCCGTGAGAGAAGAAATCAAGACATATTCTTCATCACTTGAAGAGTCTTCACTTTCATATCTATTTCTCTTCTTGGATGGTTCATCATCCTTTGTAGCATGAGCATGATGTCTTCTGTTGTTTTCCTTTTTCTTATTTTGTCTTTTAGGACAATATTTTCCAAAGTGTCCTACTTCATCACATGTATAACATCTGCTTCTAGACAATTCATTTCTAGAGTTAGTTTTAGAGAAATGCTTACCTCTGGAGTGATGATAAATTCTTTTGCTTTTCTTAGAATGAACTGCGAGGGCTTGATCTTCACTTCCCATCTTTTCTTCTCGAGCTGCTATCCGAACTTCTTCTTGAGAGCATTCTTCCCATAGTCTACTGAACTTGACTAACTTCTTTCTGGCACATATCCCTTGAATAAAGGAGTCCCATGATCTAGGGAGACCATTCAAGGTGGTCATCACAATCTCTGGATTCTCCACTTCTTCATCTACTGCTTCTAGCTGTTCCTTGATCTGAGAGACCCTTGTAAAGTAAGATTGGATGGTCTCAGCATTCTAGATCTTTACATTCTTCGGTTGGTTTCTCAGAGTCATCTTCTGGTTTATGTTCTTCCCTTCAAACAATTTTGTTAGGGCATCAAACATAGATTTAGGTGTCTTTAGGGAGGAAACCTGTGGTATGAGGTGATCCCTGGTTGAATCAACAATGATCCTCTTTTCCATAACCAACTTCTTCTTGTGTAAGGCCTTAACCTCATCTCCCTCTGGAACTGGAATCTCCTCATTGATATAGGAGTCCAAATCATTTTCTTCCAGGACCAGGGAGATCCTATACTTCTAGGCTCAGAAGTTATCATCTCCCTAAAGCTTTTCATGAAGCTTGGTATGATGAGACATACACAATTCAGAGGGGTTTATAAAATCCCTTGTTCGTGCAAGATCAGCTACATAGGTGAGACAGGACGTTCTTTCCACACGCGATTAAAAGAACATGGGGCGGACATTAGAAAAGAACGTATCCGTTCCTCATCCCTTGTGGAACATGTAGCCAAAACCAAGCATCACATATGCCTAGAAGACACCATTATCCTCGCGAAAGAAGACCATTATTTCAAAACAAAATTTAGAGAGGCATTAGAGATTACCAAACTCCCACACAATCTAAATAGGGATGGGGGCCTTGAGGTAAGCACTAGTTGGCTTCCCCCTATTCTCAATCGAAAAGGCCACTCTGTCCCTTAACCTTTTTCCTTCTCCCCCCTTTTTCCTCTTTCAAGCCTCTCCCTTTATTCCTTAGTCCTCCTTTCGTGTCCTTAATTTAAACCTTAATTTTTAAAGAATAACCCAAAAAGTTTAAAATTAAATAAACTCTAGGAGGCCTAAAACAAATGAAAATAAACTCTTTAAGCTTCAATTTAAAAACTTTAAGAATTTAAAGTATAATTAAAAAATCATTTTTTCCCTTTAAGACCCTTAGGGTTCCTTAATTTGTGACCTAATTGATTGCCTTCTCCTTTCATTAAAACTTTATTACAAGTTAAAATTGGAATTTATAACTAAAATTATATTAAAATAGAATAATATTAAGAATTTCCCTAGGTTTAGGCACATCAATAATCATTACAATAAAATTGGTTAAAGATCTATTAATAGTATTAAATACCATAATTTAAAACTTTAGGAATTTAAAATAAATGAAAATCAACATTAACCTCTAAAATTCATTTTAAAACCTTTAGAATTTTATGGTAAATTTAGACCCTTAAGATTCTTAAATTAACCTAAATGATTGCTTTCATTAAAATTAAAATTAAAATATGAGAAAATTAAAAAATTTCCCTTAGTTTAGGCACATTAATAATCAGATTAAAATTGGTTAATAATAAAAACTTATTAATAATAATAAATATCCTTTCATTAAAACTTTATTACAAGTTAAAATTGAAAAATTATAATTAAAATTATAATAAAATAGAATAATATTATAATTTTTCCCTAGGTTTAGGCACATCAATAATCATCTAAAATAAAAATTGGTTAATAATAAATTTTCACTAATAATAATAAATACCATTTGATTTTAAATAATCAACATTAACCTTTTAGAACTTTAAGAAATTTAAGGTAAAATCTACTATTGGATCTTTTAGACCCTTAGGATTCTTAATCAACCTAAATGATGGGTTTCACCTTTCATTAAAATTAAGAACTATAATTATAATTAAATAGGAGTAAATTAAAATTTTCCTTAGGTTAGGCACATTAATAGGCATATTAAAATTGGTTAATAAAAATAAAAATAAAAATAAAAATTATTAATAATAATAAATATATCTTTTGACATGTAGTTTGTCCTATAGTTTTTAATAAAACTTTTATTATTGTCCTAATTTAGCTGTTGAACTTTTAACAATATAAACATTTTCTTTTTTAGATTTTCCGCACATTCTGGTTTTTAAATTAAATTAAAAAAGAATTTTCAACCTAGCAAACTCTAGCCTTCACAGCCGACCTCAGACTTTTCCACTTGGTCCCAGTATTTATCAATGATTCTCACTCTCTTCACTTTCGACATTGTCCTGAAGATGGATCCTGATATGGATCCGAAACGTCGACTTGGTCATTTTGGTACTGTGGTTTCTCCGATTACTTCACCAATAACCTATCACCATAGAAATTTAGCAACAGATGATGAGACATCTTAACTAAGAACCTCAAATGGAAATACAAACGATTTAGATCTTACCAGTTCAAGATGTCAGATCTAGATTTGGAGCTGAAATTCTACAGTGCTGGTTCAGGAGTATATTAGGGTTTTGATTTTCTGGAGTTCTGTCCAACCAAATGCTTTGATATTGATCCCTAACTTTGATTTTGAGGAGGAGATCAATCCAGGCCTGGGCTCACTGAAAAATTCTAGTTCTGTGGAAAGCCCTAATTTTTGGCAGTAGTGTCGGGTCCGAAACTAAAAAACCTCAGAATTGGATTCTGCTTCGACAGAAAGATGCGCCCTAAGGAGGAGTGTTATTGCAACCTTCTTTTGCTGAAAATATATGCAGAGAGATCCACAAAGTAGGAATCCCTAGTTCCTGCAGCTGCACAGTGTCTTCTTCTCAGGTTAGCTCCGATACCATGTTATATTTTATCATTTAAGCTGGCATTATGTTAGGATCTTTAACTGAGAGAATAAAAAGTACAACAATCAAACACAAGAGACAATGAAAATAGTTTTTTTCCTCGGGGAAACCATAAATGGAGAAAACCTCGCAACTTCCTCAGAGATAGAATCAACACCAAAAGTAAAACCCCAAAATAGTAAGATGATCTCCCGACAACAGTAACCTCTTTCTTCCTTGCCCTAGTGTCTTCTTCTTCCTCAGCTATGCACTACAACTGAGTGTGAGTGAGTGTGTACTAAATAGAGAGGCTAGCTCTCTATTTATACTAATTCTCGACATGACTAAACCCTACTAGGGTCGACTTCTCTAGGAGAGTCTAATAACCCTAGTGCCCTGGAACTGCGGGGAATTTAACCCTTGATCAATAGGAGGGTTACCCACAATAACTTGACATGACTTGTTTACATTATAGAACCTCCCGATAGGAACATCAGGGCATGAAATGACTCAATTACATTACAAATACATCCCGGAATAAACATTGGATTACAATACATAAGAAATACAAGTGAATACATTCTGAAGTTACATATACATCAACATACTCCCCCTATCAGCATGCCAAATTGCACTAAACTTGTCTTACCAAACTTGATTCTTGCCTTCCATTAGTTTTCCTTGTACATACATGATCCTAGTACTTGTTACTTCTTTTGGAGCATCCATCATTTTCCCATTGAGTCCATCCTCCAATAATGAACTCATGGAGTTATTAAAGTCATTAACAGACTTCAAGAATGGCTTTCCATATGACAGCCATCTTCACTTTTGCACTGATCCTTAATTTCATTCAGATTTAGCACACTGTTTTTCTTTATCCACACTTGCTTCTTGGAATCTATGTTTTCATCATTTTCTCCACTGTCCTTGTTTGGTTTCTTAGTTGAGCTGTATGTTAGTCTTCTCATGGTATTCCAACAATATTGAGCTTTATTCCCAAGGCCATTGCCATCATGACATCTCATATTTCTACAATGTGCTGCAAAGTGACCAAATCGGTTGCATGACCAGTACTTGACTGAGTTGGTGAAACTTCCATCACTTCTTTGATCAAATTATTTTCTCCATCCTTGAGCATGTCCTTGATTGTAGGTTCTTCTCTTTTGATCTTCAAAACTTCTTGTTGTGTTCTTCTTCCAAGTTTCATGGATTCTTCTTGTTGATGTGTATAAGGGACTCTTCCTTGATTGATTTCTTTGAATTTCACACTCTTGGGATTTCATGTGCCCAAACCCACTACACATGTATCATATTAAAGTATGACATGTGGCAGCAACATTTCCATTAATATTTCTTCCATATACACAATTCATTGCCTTGTGACCAAAGTTAGAGAAAGAAAAGAAATAGCCATTAAATCCATATTCATACCTTGGACCTTGTTTCCATCTTGGAATTGAATCTTTTCTTTGAGGAATGGTCCTACATCCTTAATGTGTTCTTGAAAATTCAACATCTTTGTTGTCATGTGCAGGTACATGGGATGCATCCTTGGTCATTGATCGACCATCTTTTGGATTCTTTGGAGACCACTTGTCTTATTCTAGATTGTCTTCTACCTTTTTATATCCAATTCCAGATTTGTCAAAGGGATACCTTTGTCAATCCAATAATTTATCCAACATGATGGAGCTGCTGTTGAAATTCTCATGATATTTTGATTTTTCGATATTCTTTCTAAGACCGACAACTTCCATATCAACCTTCTGAATTGTCATTTCCTTTTATTCTAGCTGATTTCTTAATGCTTCTTCTATTCTCTTGGCTTCTTCTAGCTGAGTTTTTAGAGCATGATTTTCCTCTCTTTCTTCTTCAAGTTCTTTTGAATCTTTACCATGGTCCTTTTGTTCTAGAGTTAGATTGATCAGATCAATATTTAGCTTTTATTTTTCTTCTTCCTTGTCCTTCAGCTGATTTAGCCACACTACTCCATCATTCTTAAGTTTCTTAAGCAACTCCTTTAGTTCAATGTTCTTCTTTTGGAGACTATCCATATAATCAAAGGTAGTCTTCCTAAACAACTTGTAATTAGATTGGTTAAGATCAACTCTATTCAAGAAGCAATCAGCTCTGAGATCTATGTTACATACATAGTTTATAATTCTATGTTTGGCTTTCAACAATACTTCATCATTCTCAACAGGGGTATTTTCAACCTCATCAAATATATACATACTACAATCAGAATTATCCATACCTTTACTGGAGTTCGATTATTCATGATTTATATCTTCAGTAATTTTTATTTTTGCCTTTTGATTGTCTTGTTTAGTGTCGTGTCTTTCCTTTTTATATTCATCCTCCAATTTGAACCAAAGATCCTTTGTTGAAGTGCATTCCCTAATAGCTTCTTTGACTGACCTAGGAAGTCCATCCATGAGAAATTTCAGAGCTGTAGTATTGTCCTTGTTTGCATATTTCTGAGCTACTTCTTTGTCCTTCTTGCTTGATAGATTGGGTGGATTGATCACAATTTCCCAAACTCCAAATTTCTTGAGGTAGAATTTTCATTTTTCTCCTCCAACCAAAATAATCTTTCACATCAAACCGTGATACGTCATTGATGAATTCTTCCTATGGATACATACTTGTGTCCATGGATATCCTTTAAGCTTGCAAAAGCTAATGATGAAGGCTGGCTCTGATACCAATTGTTGGACTCACGATTGCCATTAGACCAAAACCTGTAGGTGTTAATCTCTACCACAATCACCAGAGTTAGGATATTGGGAGATGATTAGTCCATGTCACAAAACTCAGGGGAGTTCTGAACCCAATGTTAAACAATACCCACCAATCCACTAAACAATTGACTAACCATATAACCTATTAACAAAATATCCACTCTCTCATTAAACCATACCCCTAATGCATAACCCACTAATCCACTAAACCATAATATATTACCACTATAACCATTAAACATCTCATCAAATACCACACTAATCAGTAACACACTAAGGGCTAACATTGAAATTCACTAAAAATCTAACCATTGACCTAGTTATCCACAAACAATTAGCCCACTAAAATATTAAGTGACTAACCCAATAACCAAATAACATACTAATCATTGAACCAAATAACATACTAATCATTGAACCGCTAAATCTCTAATTAATAAATTGATAACCTTCTAACCCATTAACCATTTGAAGAATAACACACTAACCTACTAACCAATAGATTGCCAACACAGTAAGCCACTAAACCCTCTAATTTTATTTCAAACCTACTAACCTCTAACTCATTAACTAATAACCATTAATTACTATTTGTACATTGTAAAAACATAGCTAAAAGCTTCTTTTTATTTAAATGGATTTTTTTTAAATATTAGTAAATTGAAATGAAAAAAAATCACTTTAACTTTGGTTGTTTCACACACATATATAACTAACTTGAAATAAGCCTTGAGGGGTCTCTCAACTAGGTTTAAGGGCAAGGGGTGCACTATAAACACTATCCACTATTGTGGGAAAGTATCCATAGGTCATATATATATATTCCAAAACAAACAAAAAATTATTAGTTAAGTAAAGTTATATTACATTTTAAATGTGCATATAAACATTTAGGAAACATCAAACAAAATATTACCACTTTCCATAACATGACATTCTTTGTATTCTTTGATGGACCTCCAATTTGTCTATTTTATAGCCCATACTATATTATATATTTACATTTGACACTTACATCTTAATGTGAAACATTCATGCCTTTTGATGATCAATATAGACTTTATTCCATATTATTATCTAATTATATATACAATTGATTAATTCCAAGAAAGAATGTGATGTGCTTGATTTTAAAGTGAGTTTTCGATGATTTTTGTATGTGAACCGATATGATATAAATGGATAATAGTGTAGGGATTTGATCTACAAGACAAGGATGATCTCCTTCATTTATGAATCCAAATCTAGTCCCCTCACCATCTTTAGATTTTCTAACTCTCGGAGGAAGCCATGATGGCCTAGACCCACAAGGACCTATGTCATGTGATTTACTTTAAATGGATGAAAGGATTATTTGTTACTACAAATTGATTCCATGTCATCAATATATTTCATATAAATGGTTAGGGATCTCATGATATTGAGGTGCATTCCCCTACTAATGTGTATATTTTGTTCCGATGTCAATCACAACCATCGTGTTGACTTAACTTGCATGATCTCTTTTCCATAAAAACACCATCCTATGATATCATGTTGACACAATTATAAATTTTATTGAATTTACCATGGGACAAACATTATGACCTACATATGCTTAATTAAGTCCCATCCCTTAAGAAGATAGTTCACAAGATGAATTCCTTACTTTTCTACTCCCTTCCCAAACACCAAAATTTGAATCTCATTAGCAAACACTCATATTTTTGTTACTAATATAGTTGGGCATTTAAACCAAGTATTCAAAATTTTACTTAACTAGAATTGAGTCTATGAACATTTGGTTGCTAAGGAATGCATTGCCTTAACAATCACTTGGAACCTAAATGTTACTTTCCCATATAGACATTAATATTTTATATGACCCATGGTATTTGTATCAGTGACCCCATTGGATAGTACATGTAGTCAATACATGTGCAATTCCGGTGTTGAGGACCTCACCAATATGCGATCTAACCCTAGAAGTCTGATGTTTTCTCATTGAAAGGCTACCCAAGTTTTACTAATCCCTAAATATTCCACCGAGTCACCAAAGAAGAGTTATTAAGATCCCTAGCAAGCTATTGAGTTCTGATAAAGCCCTAAATAGGGATGTCAAGACTCCTATTAGGGCTGTCGAGGTCTGACATAGCCCTAAAGAGGTCTGTTGTGAATCTTAAAGGACTATTGAGAGTCTGTTGTGACACCAAATGAGATTGTCTAGGGTTGGATAAGGCCCTAAGAAGGGTTGCAGGTACATAGTATATGCCACCAAGGGTTATTCGAAGCCCTAAATAGGGCTACCTTGAAACCATAAGTTTGTTTAAGCCTTGACAAGGGCTTCTTAGACAATGGATAAAGTCACTATGATTAAAAAGAGCTCTAGTATGGATACCAGGTCAATGATTAGGGCTACTAAAGATCAAATCAAGCCTCACCAGGACTAACATTGTTCAAATTGAGGTCAATGAAGGTCAAATCTAACCATCTATAAGGTTGTCATTGCTCAGTTGAGGCCATCAGGGCCGTCGTTGCACATGTTGAAGCCATCATGGGTTAGTTCAAGGGTTTAGTAGAGATGTCAGTGCATAGTTGAAGTCACTGAAGATTGGATCAAGCCGTGAATAGTCAAGGTCATAAAGGGCCAGATAAATCCCTAACAAGGTTTCTATTACATTATTGAGGTCACCATGGGGTTAACGTTGCTCATTCCAGACCATACCATTATAGTGTTTCTCATTCCATACCATGGGGTTAACATTTCAATTTTGGCCATACTAAATTAACCTCTGTTTTTTTATAAACCTACTTACAATTAACCTACATACATACCGAAGACATTGTCATTTTGCATGTCAACGCGTAGTGCAAAAAAACCCGCGAGCTGCTCCTTGTAAGCTTCATGCATGGTGAAGGTTTGGGTATGAGTGTTGGTAAGTTGACCATGATATACACCTTGAAAAGCAGATGATAGATCCACTAATATTTTTATCCCATGTTACTTTATAAATTCCATGTAAGACTTGGGTAATAATAAAACTTTGGGTAAAGGTAAGTCTTTGGTAGTTGATGTAATGGAAAATATGTATAAAAAATACCTCACTTTAGGATCCTCCAAACACCACATCAATATGTATTAAAAACCAAGTAATATGGATCAATATGGAAAATCAAACCAAGAATATTGGGGCACCCCTTAAGGAAAATGATCCATGTGACACATGAATGAAGTTCATCATCAATCCCTCACAAACACAACATTGTCATGACGACAATGATGATGAAGATGGTGATGATGATGATGATGATGATGAAGAAGAAGTTGATGATGATGAAGATGTCGATGAGGAAGAAGGTGATGACGAAGATGATGATGATGGTGATGGTCATGACGATCATGACAATGATGAAGAAATTGATGATGATGAATATGTTGACGAGGAAGAGGGTGATGACAAAGATGATGATGAAGGTGATGATGATGATGAAGATTATGATGAATATGGTGATGGCGATGATGATGTCCTATGACATGATGAAGACTACGATAAAGAATCCAATGACCTCGCCAAACCAATGATGCCAAATGTCGTTAGTCTTTCTATGTATGACGACGATGATGATGATAATGATGATTATGATGATGTTGATGATGATGATTTTGATGATGATGATGTTGATGACATTGATGATTATGTTGATGATGTTGATGATGATGACGACGATGATGATGATGATGATGACGATGATGATAAATATGGTGATCACCATGTTGATCTCATATGAAATGATGACGATCATGATGATGATGATGATGATGATGACGATGACGATGATGATGTTGACGATGATGACGACGACGATGAAGATGATGATTATGTTGATGATGATGTTGTTGATGATGATGATGATGATGATGATGATGATGATGATGATGATGATGATGTTTGAGTCTGGAAATCCTCCCACACCATCAATGCATGTGTCTAGTCCAACCATGCCAAATTTCACACCAAGCTGACACATATATAAAACATTTCATTGTTTCCCCACGTAGCACATTAATTAATTTATCGGTATGGTTTTTGTTGCTCGATTTGTTATTGACAGTCATGTTTGAAGATGAAGATGACGATGAAGTTGAGGATGATGATGATGATGATGATAATGATGATGGCGATGACAATGATGATGATGATGATAACGATGATTATGATGATGATGATGATGTTGATGTTGATGATGATGAAAATGATATTGATGATGATGGTGTTGTTGATGATGTTGATGATGATGACGATGATGATGACAACGATGACAACGATGATGATGATGATGATGATGATGAAGATGGAGATCACCATGTTGATCTCATATGAAATGATGAATATGATGATTATGATGACGATGATGATGACGACAATGATGATGATGTTGATGATGACAACGATGATGATGATGATGTTGATGATGATGTTGAAGATGATGATGATGATGATGATGATGATGATGATGATGATGATGTTTGAGTCTGAAAACCCTCCAAGACCGTCAATGCATGTGTCTAGTCTAACCATGCCAAATTTCACACCAAGACGACACATATATGAAAAATTTCATCGTTGGCCCCACATAGCACATTAATTAATCTATAGGTAAGGTTTTTATTGCTCAATTTGTTATCGACAGTCATGTTTGACGATGAAGATGACGATGAAGTTGACGATGATGATAATGATGATGATGATGATAACAATGATTATGATGATGTTGATGACGACGACGACGATGATGATGGTGATGATGATGATGGTGATGGTGATGTTGATGATGATGTTAATGATGATGGTGATGATGATGATGATGATGATGATGATGATGATGATGTTGATAATGATGTTGATGATGTGTTGAGGCCTAGAAAATTGTAGGTAAGAACAGTAAGGGATTCTCCCCAGTAAACATTCCCAACTAGCCCGTTATTATTTGGTATGGGGAATCCATTCGATTTACGGTCCGGCTACCGTAGGTCAAGGAAAAAAAATAAAGGGTTTTATCGGTTATGACTCGGTCCACCGTGTATCATTTTTAGTTTTTTAGTTTTAAGTATGAGATGCAAATGCCTATATAAAATGCATATTGATAAAGAATACGAGGAGTGGTCATGATGTGATGCACAGGTTCTTACCTCTCATCTCAACTCTCTCTTATCTAAATCACACACAGCAAGAAAACTAAAACTAACTTAACTAAACTGTCCCTAGGGATCAAGATTATCATTTAATGAGTAATGTATTAATGTTCATGCATTAAGAAAAATCATAGGTAGCTATTCTTTATTTCAAAACACATAAACATGAATAGATAGATGAACAATAAGATAGCTCATTGTTTATGAAAAGCATTCATTACTCACAGTGGAAATTCCATAAAATAAACTAGAGAGCATTAATACAAGAACATAGGTTCAAAAATTTAGAACGATCTCACAGTTAATGGACAAAAGCTGAAAACGAAATAGTTCCCCTTCAACAACATCCATTGCACAACATTTGAACATTCCACCAAAGCTTTCTCCAATAGGAAAAATTGTAATTATCTATTGCAAAAGGAAATAGTTCTTCTTACAACATGTTCTCACAAGTCTAACTGGGAAAAAGTCCCTTATTCCCTCTAACTTTCCTATATTTAAACAAATAGCAAAACCCTTGGGCTGCCCCCCCCCGGGTGACCTTTGGGCTACCTAAACCGTTTAATCTCACAATTTTGTCCTTTTGTGAGTGCTCATGATTCATATAATGCATTACATTTTGGATTAAGACTTATGAGTACTTCATAAAACGGGACTAGCTCGGTAACTGATGAACCTTTTCCAAGCTTGGGCCTTTGTTGCTATCGATTCCGCTTTGTCTTTTATTTGTCCTTTTTAAGATCCCGTTGATCTCAGAACATCTCTACCTATCACTTTTCAGCCAACTCCCTTTTTCTTTGTCCTTCTTCGCAACAGTAATCATCAAACTGGGTCTGGAGAATCTTCTAATTCCGTCTACAATTAAAACGAAAAATTCATTGTTAATTCAGATTGCATCTTTTCAAAAAAAAATGTAACCCATACTAGCAGTAAAACTAATCATCAAAAGTGAGGCCTTGTACTGCGCTCTCGTCATGAAAACCCCAAAACGATAAAAGCATCTGAAACCATCGTTGCCCAAAAATAGGGTAAAAACACACACAGAATAGGCAGGAAAACTCTCACCGACAGGAAAAATCACTAAATCATCGCCAGGATAGTCTTATTCACAGCTGCAATGGTAGGCTTCAGAAAAACAACGAGCTCTGTAATAAAATAAACATAGGAGAAATAACTCTAAAAAAAATCAGCAGCATCGGACCTCGGAACCACTATAGCGTCAAACAACTAGTTCAAATAGGAGCTGCAACAACGAAAGCCGCATGGACTAAGGGTTCCGCAATAATAGAAAACAATCGACAAAAATTAAACCAATGGCAAAAATCAAAACATCGGCAAAAATAGAACAACCATGTCGGATGGTTAGTCCACTCCAGAGCCGCAACGACGGGATTCAAATAGACTACGGCTTTCACAAAACACGAAACCATCAGTGATTAGAACAACCAAAGACTAATCCCTCGATCAAAATTCCAACACAGTTCCAATAGTGAAAAGAGAAAAATCATTTTAAAAGAATACCATGGAATCGGAAATAATAAGGGCTTCCGTCGAAGTGCTCGCAATCTGCCATCCGAAACGGTGGCCACATAAAGGACTTATGCTCCGATGGTGATGAGATGAAAAAGGACGATATGAATATAAAATGAAAAACACGTCAATGAAAAACAAGGCTCTGGATTAGGCCATTCGTTATTGAGCTTCTGCAACAGTGGTTGCGTAAAAAACTACGACCCCGATTCACAGTTCGATAAGCTTCCAATAGCGAAAAAGGAAACCATCCATAATTCAAAACATCAGCAGACAAGGATAGTCATTCAACAATTTACATCAATTTAACCTCAAAGATCAAAATTTGTAGTAGAGGACAACAAAGTTCATTAATCAAAAGAAAACCCAGGTCAGATAAAATTAAAAGGACGGTAAAATTTTTTTAGAAATTTGGGAAAACGTTGCAGCTGCAACAATTGGCGACTACCTAGGGAACCTATATCTCTGGACAATTTCTTCCTTAAGTAACAGACTGTTTAACAATAAAACCAACATGTTGAATTCTTCTATATGTCTATATTTCCCAAATGGAAACCGTATGTACTTTTAATCATTGCTGATAGTCCAATTAGGAAAATGGAAAGCAGGATTTCAAAGTCAAGATAACTCTTTTGAGGCCAGGAATATGAGTTTCATTTATTACCTCTGTCTTTAGGTAGCTTCTAGCTTGGACACCACAGGATTGTAACATATGGTAAACATAAATATTTATTTGTTCCTCATTCGCATGTCATTTTACACTTTATGTGATTTTGGACTTTTGTCCTTTCTTTTGAGTACTCTTGCATGCCTTTCTTTCTGAATTTTTATTCAGGCTCCTCTATCCATAGTGTCCTTTTGTGTGAGAGATGTATTTAATTTTTAGCTCACAGACGAAGAAGAACTTTTCACAATTTTGTACTTATATGGTTCAGTACTTTGTTTTGATACATATAGCTTTCTTAGGAGATTTTTGACTCTTATCTTCCTTTTGGCTTTCAAATCTTTGCATGGGATTATTTATATATAATATACTGTTTACCTGGATTCCTTTCCATGGGTCTTTTGCTGTCACCCCCTAGGAAATTTTTAAATGTGAGATGGATGGAGCCTCGAAATAGTATTCCAGACTTTTGATCCTGAGTTATTTTATAGGGATTAAGTAGGACTTCAATGTGTTCATATCCATTCAGGAAAACCGTTTAAACTAGAAGAAATTCTTTCAGATAAAACAATAGTACATAGTCTTATAATTAAGGATTTTAATTAATCCAGAATTCTGATGCTCTCCATGCAACCAAAGTTTGCCTCTTTTTATTGAAATCAATGAAAATCTAAACTAAAGCAAATCAAAATAAACAACTAATCCAATTTATTTATGTACAAGACAAAAAACAAAAAATTAGGAAAAATAAGGTTTGAGAACCAAACCATTTATTGGTAAGTTCTCTTCCCATCCCTGTAAGTCTTGTAATTTATAGGTTGAGGGGCCAGGTTTTGCTGCAATCTGAAAAGGGCCTACCCATAACTGTTGAAACTTCATGTGCTTCCCCTTTTCATCATGCGAATGATCCGACTTAAGAACCAAGTCTCCCACTTCCAAATCCTTTCTTCCAGCTTTGTGCTTATCAAACACCTTTTCACTACCTCCTCTTGTTGCTTAAAACGTTCTTTGGCCCTGGATCTAGACTCTTTCTCCTTCAAAAGATTATAGATTCTAAGTTGTAGGATTTCATTATCTGTGCCTCTAGACTCGTGGGCTATTATGGAAGATGGTAGCATAATGTTAGGAGGAAGTATAGCCTCTTTTCCATAAACAAGGGTATACGGTGACACACCTAAGGAATTCTTGGGTGTGACCCTATCAGCCTAAAGAGTGTTCGGTAATGCTAAATGCCAATTTCTCTTGTTTTCTATCACAGTCTTTTTTAAGATCCTAATTAGATTCTTGTTTGTAGATTCTGCCAAACTATTCCCTTGGGGGTAGTAGTTGGAAGAATAATGCAACTTAATTCCTTTTTCATGAGAAAATGAAGTTAATATAATAGAAGAAAAATAAGTAGCATTATCAAAAACCAGGGAAATTGGAAGCCCAAACCTGGTCATAATATGGTCTTGCAAGAAATCCATGACCGCATCTTCATTGACCTTACGTAGTGGAATGGCCTTGACCCATCTAGTGAAGTAGTCAGTTTCTATTAAAATATATTTGTGCTGCAAGGAAGAATTTGGTTTTATTTCTCCAATAATATCAATTCCCCACTGCTCAAATGGTTCCGTTATCATCACAAGATTCAATGGTCCTGCTGCTTTGGCTTATCTTCCCCCACACCTCTGGCAGATATCACACTTTCTAACATGGGCATAAGCATCCCTGAACAACATGGGCCAATAGTATCTGGCTCTGAGAATCTTGTGGGATGTCGTATCTCTAAAAAAATGGCCTCCAGCAGGCCCATCATGTAACTCTGTTATGACCTTTTTTGCATCTTCTTTCTCTAAGCATCTGAGAAGGACTCCATCATAATTTTTCCTTAATAAAATTCCATCAATGATTTGATATGCAGCTGATTTAAGGTGAAATGCTCTTCACTGTTTACAATTCCAATTTTTTGGCAACAATCCTTCCTGAAAGTAATGAACAAGGTCTCGGTACTAGGAATCTGGAGTTGTGAAAAGAGGACATACATCCATCATATGTAATTCAGCTTCATTTTGCTAGTCGTTTTCTTCATTGTTTTTACCTTCAGCCATTAATTTGCACAGTCCTTGTCCTTTAACTATGCACACTGGGTTGAATTCAAGGTCATATTCTTGTAAAGCTGTTACCTAGTTGCCCCTTCTTTCTCCTAATTCCTTTTGTACGAAAAGAGACCTCACAGTTGGGTGGAACTATTACCTTTGTCTGGTTCTTAAGTATGTACGGCCTGAATTGTTTTACTTCTTTGAAGACTGCATAATCTTGTTTATCTACCACTGGGTAATTCAATTCAGCCCCCTGCAGATTAGTGCTCATAAATGATATGGGGAACTCATCTCCCCCATCTTCCTTCTGAGTAAGCACCGCTGCTAGTGAATCGTCAGAAGCGAAAGTGTACAAAATGAAATCGTTCTCAAAATCTAGACTTTTGAGAGAGGATGCATGAGCAATAGATGTCTTTATTTTACTGAATGCATTCTTCTCTACATCGGGCCACTTGAATTGTACACTTTGTTTCACCATTTGCTGCAAAGGTTTAACAATTTGAGGAAAATCCAGCACAAACCTTCACACAGAATTTATTGTCCCCATGAATGATTGCATCCCTTTTTTGTTATGGGGTAAGGGGTCCTATTCAATAGCTTTGATCCTTTCTGGATCTATGGAGATCCCCTTTTTAAAAACCACGTGACCCAGTAGCTTTCCTTCTATAACAACAAACACACATTTCCTTGGATTCAGTGAGATGCCGTATTTTCGACAATGTTGAAAAATTTGTTTTAAATGGAATGTGTGTTCTTTGTGGAAATTGAACCCAGGTGTTAGAACAATTGCACTCACAAAAATTGCTAATCAAACATGCAAATTACACACAAAGGAGACTGAATATGGAGCATAACACTAATATGTATTGGATAAGTGTACAATATCCAAACTTGTAATGTCATAGGCTGCCACAATAAATAATTACATGAGAGATTCAAATGCATTTGGATTCCATTCGAATTAGTCAAAAGCAGGCTTACTAAATCTAGTCAAATCCCCCATATGCGCATAAAGTAGTTTCCAAATCTGCCTAGGAGCTCACGAATTGGAAAAATCAATTAGGAAAGATAATAGGTGATGGAAGGACAAATCATACATGCTTTTACTAGGAGAAAAGAGTGGAGGATGACGAGGGAAAAAAACAAGTCAACTTCACCTAGTCATACTTTCCCTTTTTCCATAAAACTCAGTAAAAGCAGGCAATAAAGCAGAAAAATCAGATATGCGCTAGGGAGGTGTTGAGGCCTGGAAATTCACAGGAGACAATAGTAAGGGATTCTCCCCAATAAACGTTCCCAACTATCCCATTGATTGTTTGGTGTAGGGAATCCGTCCGGTTTGCAGTCCGGCTACCGTAGGTCAAGTAACAAACCAGGCTTTTACCGGTTGCGGCCCAGTCCACCGAGTTTTTGTATTTTGACTTAGAAATGAAATGCAAGTTCCTAACTAAGTGCAAGGTGATCAGAATGCAATGAGCTGTCACAATGTGATGCGCAGGTTCTTACCTCTCGTCTTAGACTCACACGCAGCCAAATCACATACGATAAGAAATAACTTAACTATCTAATCTATCCCTAGGGAGCAAGGTTATCATTTGTTAGTGAGTAATACCTCTTGTACATGCATTATGAATAGTTACAGACAGCTGATACTTCATTCAAAACACATGAACACTTACGGATATTTAAACAACCAGATAGCCGATTATTTTACGAACAACATTTATTACTCACGATGGAAGAAATCCTGAAGATACTGAAGAATATTTAACAAGAACATAGGTTCAGGAAATTAAACACTCTCATAGTAAATGAAGCATAGCTGAAAACGAAGTAGTTCCTCTTCAACATCATTCATTGAGTCGCATTGATACATTCCACATTTCACTCTCTCTAGCAGGAAAAATTGTAGTTTTCCTTTGCAAAATGAAGTAGTTCCTCTTACAAGTAAACAGTACAAAATTTTCCAGGGAGAAATCCCCTTTCAATCCTCTCTTTTACCTATTTATACTACCCAACAGGTCTTTTGGGTTTCTCCCCCAAAAACCTCTGACCTTTCAGTCCCCAACGCTTCATATCCTTTTGTTCTGTCTTTTCTTGCATATTCATGATTGGTTAAGTAACTACTGTATCCTTTGGGCTCGCGCTTTCATTGTATTTGAACTGGTTTTGGTCATACCACCATCAACAGTCTGCCTCCCTTCTTTCCGTGGCATTTTTTTATCATTTTCCAGGATTTCACCTGCAAACAATAACGAGAGTTAATCATTGAAAACATAACCACACAAATAATGCGAAACGAAATTACCAATCCACGGAAAATGACTGGCTGCATCTCTATAATCGACAAGAGGCTGGATTAATTCCTTTTGGGCGGGAAGATCTGAAATGGTCCTCGGAAGGCTTTGACATCGGGTAGGAGAAGGTTCTCCTATCCGCAACAACGGAAAGAAAAGAGCTAACGGTGCGAAGACGCGGGCTAAAAAGACTCTATATCGGACGTCGGAAGAGTTTGTATAACGGAAGCTAAACCACTATCCTAGCCGCAACGGTGGAAGGGGGAAGACTTCAGGCATGCGACGGAAAGGGCAGGAAAACTTTAAGTCGGAAGTCAGAAAGCTTAGACGTCGGAAGCGAAATAGATCTCCTGGCCGCAACGGTGGATGAAGAAAAGATATAGTCACGCGGTGGGCATCGGGGAGTGGATCGTTTCACACTTCGGAAGCTAACCCAATTTGAGAGCTGCGACGGTGGACAAGAAAAATATTACAGCCCCCGATTCAATCATAAAAGACGCCCAAAAAACTAAGTAATGGAACACTCAAATCATCGATGGTCCAGCTGATTCACCTCAGAGACAATGGGCAACCGATCAGACGAGTTTCTGGCTAGCCGGCCACATTCGATTCCGCGACCAATAACAAAATCTAAAAACATGCATCCTCTGGAAATGGGCCACAAAATAATCATTAGAATCGAACAAAGCTAAAGCAAGACCAAACCTTCATGGATCAAACGAAAGCAGAGCAGCTTTAAACGGAAAGGAGGGGCCCCAAAATTTAAGAAAATTGGGGAGAAATGGTTGCAGTGCAACAACTCGCGATTGCCTGGTGAACCTAGATCTCTGAGCGATCAACCTTTGAGTGACAGACTATTTGACAACAAAACATCATATTGAATTCTTCCAGCAATATGGATTTCTTAAATGACAGCAGTGTGTACCCTTAATCATTGATGACAATCCAATTAGGGAGAATGGAAACCAACATCTTCAAGTCCAGATAACTATGCCGAGGCCGGAGGATGAATTTCATTATTACCTTTGTCTTCAGGTGGCTAAAAGCTTTGGACACCACAGGATTGGAGCATATGGTAAATAGAAATATCCATTTGTTCCCCATTCCCATGCCGTTTTCGCACTTTTCTTGTGATCTCGGACTTTTGTCCTATTTCATATGAGTTTGTTTACATGCCTTTCTTATTGAATTTTGATTCAGGATCCTCTATCCCATAGTGTCCTTTTGTGTGAGTGGTGTACTTCAAGTTCAAACCCACGGATGGAGAGGATCTTTCAGCAATTAAGTATTTGTAATTCAGCATCTGCTTTGATTTAAGATGCTTTCATAGGATTTTTTTGACTCTTTATTTTCCTTTTGGCATTCATTTCTTGGCATGGGATCATTTATATTTAATACACTGTTCACCTTTCTCCTTTCCATGGGTCCTTGGATGTTGCTCCTTAGAACATTTTAAATGTGACGTGGATGGAGCCTCGACATAGTACTCCAGACTCCTCGAATCTGGTTTAGTTCACAGGGGTTAAGCAGGACTTCAATGCACATGGAGTTCTTCGAGAAAACCACTATACTGGAAGAAATTATTTCATATAAATTATCAACACACAGTCTGACACCAAAACGTTTATCAAACCCAAAAATTTCGGATGTATTCCATGCAACCGCAGGTTTGCTCCCTTTATTGAAAACCAACAAACTCAAATTTAAACCAAATAAAAGTATGACTTGAAAACAACCAAACAACTTATTTACATACAAAACAGAAAAACTCAAAGAAAACTCAAGAAAAGTAATGCTTGAGAACCAAACCATTAACTGGCAAGTTCTCCTCCCATCCCTGTAAATCTTGCAGCTTATAAGTAGCGGGGCCAAGTTTTGCTGTGATTTGAAATGGGCCTACCCACAACTGCTAGAACTTGGTATGTTTTCCTTTCTCATCATGGGGATGGTCCCATTTGAGGACTAAGTTTCCTACTTCAAAGTCTTTTGTCCCAGCTTTATGTTTGTCAAACCATCTTTTTACTACCTCCTACTGCTATTTAAAACACTCCCTAACCTTGGATCTGGCCTCTTTTGCTTTCAGGAGATTGTATATTCTTATTTATAGAACTTCATCATCCGACCCCCTAGACTCTTGAGCTAGAATAGAAGATGGCATCATGATATTGGGAGGGAGGATGGCCTCTTTACCGTAGACAAGGGTATAGGGTGACACTCCTATAACAGACTTGGGGGTGACTCTGTCAGCCCACAGGGTGTTGGGTAAGGCTGAGTGCCAACTCCTCTGGTTTTCTATTACAGTCTTCTTCAGAATTCTAATCAGGTTTTTATTAGAGGGTTCATCCAGGCCATTTCCTTGTGGATAATAGTTAGCGGAATAATGCAATTTTATTCCTTTATCATGAGCAAATGCAGTCAATTTGATCGATGAAAATTATTTAGCATTATCAAAGACTAACGAAACTGGAACTCCAAACCTGTTCATGATATGATCTTGTAGGAAGCTAATGACTTCATCTTCATTTATCTTTCGCAGTGGGATAACTTCGACCCAGCGAGTGAAATAATCAGTTGCAGTAAGAATGTTCTTGTGCAGCAGGGAAGAGTTTGGTTTTATCTCACCAATAATGTCTAGCCCCCATTGCTCAAATGGTTCCGAGATCATCACAGGCTTTAGGGGCGCTGCTCCTTTAAGTTGTCTTCCACCACACCTTTGGAAAATATCACACTTTCTGACATGTGCGTGTGTATCCTTGAAGAGTGTAGGCCAGTAATAACCAGCTCTGAGGATCATGTGGGCTGTAGTGTTCCTTGAATAATGTCCCCCAGCCGGACCGTCATGTAATTCTGCCATTACTTTCTTTGCTTCTTCCTTTTCTAAACATCTGAGGAGAACCCTATCATAATTCTTTCTGAATAATACTCCTTCAACAACTTGATAGGAGGCCGATTTAAGATGCAAAGCTCTTCTTTGTTTGGAATTCCAATGTTCTGGCAGCAGCCCTAACTGTAAGTAATGTACAAGGTCTCTATACCACGACTCTGGAGTTGTAAACAAAGGGCATACATCCATTACATGTAATTCAACATCATCCTCCCAGGCTTGTTCTTCATTGTTCCCACTTGTAGTCATCAACTTGCATAACCCTTGACCTTTCACTATGGAGGCTAGCTTGAATTCAAGTTCATATTCTTGAAGAGTTGTTACCCAGTTGCCCCTTCTTTCTCCTAACTCTTTCTGTATGAGAAGGGATCTTACAGCTGGGTAAGGGACTATTACCTTGGTTCGATTTTTTAATATATAAGGCCTGAATTGCTTCACTGCCTTGAATACAACGTAAGCTTGCTTATCAATGGCTAGGTAGTTTAATTCAGCCCCTTGTAGCTCAGTGCTCATAAAAGAGATTGGGAGTTCATCACCCCCATCTTCCTTTTGCGTAAGCACAGCTGCCAATGAATCATCGGATGCAATTGTATACATGATAAAGTATTTATCAAAGTCTGGACTTTTCAGGGAAGGCGCATGTGCAACAAAATTTTTAATCTTGTTGAAAGCGTCCTTCTCAATATCAGTCCACTTAAATTGTGCATTTTGTTTGACCATCTACTGGAGTGGTTTGACAGTCTGGGCGAAATCAGGCACAAACCTTTGTACAAAATTTATGGTTCCCATAAACGATTGCATTCCTTTTTTATTATGGGGCATGGGAATTTGTTCAATGTCCTTAATTCTTTCTGGGTCTATAGATATACCCTTCTTTGAAACTATGTGCCCCATTAATTTGCCCTCAGTGATGGTGAACACGCACTTCTTAGGATTGAGGGGGATGCCATATTTCCAACAGCGTTCGAAAATTTGCTTTAGGTGAAAAGCGTGCTCTCCTCTTCTCTTCGAGAATATTGTAATGTCATCAAGGTACACCACAGCACTTCATCCAATTAGTCCGTGGAAGGCAATGTCCATAGCTCTCTGAAAGGTCGCTCCAGCATTTATCAGTCCAAAAGGCATCCTTCTATAGGTAAAAGTTCCCCATTTTATCTTGAACGTTGTTTTCAATCTGTCTTCTTCGGCCACCAACACTTGATTGTAGCCAGAGAACCTGTCTAATAATGAAAATAGTTCGGAACCTGAAACCATTTGTAGCAGCTGCTCCATGGGTGGCACAGGGTAGTTATCTTTATCCGATGCGTTTAAGTTCCTGAAATCCACACACAGTCTGATTTCTCCTGACTTCTTTCTGACCGGTACCAGATTTGATACCCACTCAGAGTGTCTGACTTTAAAAATGATTCTGGCATCCAACAATTTCTTTACCTCACTCTGAATCAGTGGTTCCAGTTTTGGATGCATTTTCCTCAAGGGCTGCTGATATGGCTTGACTCCCGCCTTGATGGGAACAATGTGCTTGATGATGCTGGTATCGTATGTTTTTAACTCTTGGTACGTCCAGGAAAAGAGATATTTGTATTGTTTAAATAGGCTGATGAACTTGTCTCTCTCTATCGGCAAACAGCATTTTCCGAGATTTACAAACTTAGGTGCCATTTCAGTCCCCAAATTTATCAGCTCGAACTGTAAAGTTGAGCTGTTAGTATTCACGTTGGCGGGTCTCCTAAACTTTTCATTCAAGTCAAACATCTTTTCTAACGTTCGGAACCCTTTAGGGATGAAATTATCAAATTTCATCTCGGCCTGGTGTTCTTCATCATCAATAATCGCTCCTTTGAATGCCTCATCATTTGTTAAACATTCTATGATTTGCTGGTCATCATCGAACATGTGCAGGTTGGTAATCATATCAGGTACTGAAGGCCTGAAAAGCAATTCAACAGTACATCGATTATTTGAGGGTACAAGCCTAGCGGCCGAAGTAGCCAATAAGTCAGCTGCTGCGTTTTTAATACTAGGGATTGAAATAATGTTGAATGCATTAAAACATTTAAGAAGGTCCCATACCTCATTCTGGTAAGCTTTTAGGTGAGGAGAAATACAGTGGATTTGATTTTGGATTTGTTTCACAATAATTTCAGAATCCCCAAAAACTTTTAAATTACTTAACTTCAAATCAATCGCTTTCTTGAGTCCCTGCACCAATGCTTCATGCTCAGCTGTATTATTAGTGCACTCAAACTATAATCGACATGAAAGGAAATGTTTATTCTTCTATGGGTCAATTAGGACACAGTCGGCCCCTGACCCTTCCAATGTCTTAGAGCCATCAAAAAATAAAGTCCACAAATCATTAACTACTGAAAATGAATCTACTCCTACTGCTAAGTATACTATTTTACAATCAATCTCGCCAGCCTGCGAGAATCGAAGGAGATCAGGCTGGGTATCAGATGGGCTGCTGGCTTCTTCCGCTTGATAATTCCCTGGTTCCAACTCAAGAAAATAATTTCCCAATATAGAATCCACAGGAGAATTCCTCTCATCCAGTTGAGTAACATTGTACTTCATGTGGGGTTCTCTTAGAATCTTGATTTGGTTTGGACTCCCCTTGTACGACAACCACAGGTGCGACCAATCTGAAGCGAAATATCCATTTAATTTGGCTGACCACTCTCTACTCAGGACCAGACCGTAAGCGTTTGGTATATCATCTACTATGATGTTAATAACTTGGCATACTTTGTCATTGGAAGCCAGATGGATTAGGACGTCTTTCATCTCACCAATTACTTTAACGTTTGTCCTATCCAACTGAACCACCTTCCACGTGGTTGGTTTTGGCTGCCCATTTATCTTCTTACATACTGATATGGGCATGACATTAATGGACGCCCCCGAATCTACCAGACAATTGTGCACGTTATGATTAAAAATTTCAAACGTTAGGAGGAAAGGTAAATGTTTAGCTTTAGACTCACCTCCAACGCTGGTTTCTCCAATTTATTCTTCGTCCTGAGCCTGATTGTCAGCGGGCAGCTTGTCATCTGATGCTTCAAGCGCTTTCAATAGTCTCTCCTTTTGATGTGGCACTTTACACATTTCGAATAGTGAGACATTTGCTTTTACCTTTTTCAAATCCTCCACAATGTCATAAATCATCGGCTGTCCAATTGGATGTGGTTTGTCAGCGTTTCCTTCCCTTGGCTTGGCTGTTGTATCCTCCTGTCTAGGACTTTGGCTGGTAATTGTGAATTCTGGAATCTTATCAGCCAAAGCTTTATTTTGAAACTTCTTCCTAACATTTCTCTGTAGCCTTCTGATCTTTGGAAGAATTAGACTGTCGTCCTTAACCATTCCTTGGCTTCTTGTGGCCACGTTGGTCTCCATAACGCCATGGTTTTTTTGAGTGTTTCCTTCTTCAGCATCAAATAATGAGACTGAATTCCATAATTCCAAGGTCTCTTTTTCCTGATCTTCATTAGACGCGGAGGCATAATTTTCTTTTCTTTCTTCATCTCCCTCTTCTGTTAACCTAGAATCCAGTAGTTGATTCATCACTAGCGTCATAGAGTTTATCCATTGTGGACAGTTCTTTTCAGAGTGAGGCTGTTGGTGGAAAGTGCAAAAATTATCCATGCCGACCTCTGTTAAATTAATGGATGCATCATTGTGAGGAGGAGGATTAGAATTATCTTTATCTTCTCTTTTCTTATAATATGGGTTATAAAACCTTTGTGCCTCCTTTTCTTTTTCCATATCTATGATCTTGTTGGAAAGCTTCTGCATCATCTTGGCCATATTTTCCAGATCCGACGACTTTTCTTCCTTAGGTTTAGCGAACAATAAGGATTTTCTCCCCGCACCCTTTTCTCCTGATTGTTCTAGATAATCTTCAATACTCTCTCTTTCCGCTTCCACCACCTCTTCCTCTTCATAGGTCTCTGTCAGAGTAGGCTTGGCCCTACCTTTCGCAAACATGGCCAAGTTAGGTCCCAAAGCTGAAGTATAGTACTCAATCAGTACTTTGTCTGAAGGCTTATCTGTTTCAGAGAAGTTCTTAAGATATCTTTGTGTAAAACTGTGCAATTTTTCCTTTTTTTCTTTCTTTAATGCACATAGTCCTTTCATAAGGGCAGCATGAGTCTTTTGGGTCACATACTTACTTCTAAAAATCCTCTCAAAGGTGTTCCAGTCTGGAATCGAGTTAGCAGGCAACCCAAAATACCATGAAGCTGCAGCTCCTTTAAGTGTATGCGGGAAAAGTCGACATACTACATCTTCATGCTCCCCAGCCCTTAAACCCTCTATTGCCAAGTAGAAACTTTGTAGATGATCATCCACTAGGATCTTCTCATTGGGGTCAAATTTAGGCAGCAATTTTTCGAAGGATTGGGGTAAGTCATGTAATGGAGGTGTTAGATTTAGAGGTGATCTGGCTCTCCATGCAGGTGGTGGATTTGGTGGGTTGGAGGGTTGGTTTGCATTTACGCCAGCCATGAGTCGGGGTGGAGAGTGAGGGGGTGAACCAACAGGAGTTTGAGCAGGATAACTGTAAGGGGTACCTGGGCCTTCTTGGTTCAAAGGTAATTCAACCTCTTGCAGAGCAGTCTCTACAAGTTCTTCCCAGTCTCCAACCAACAATGAATCTTCTGCTATAGGACGGTCTTTATTCTTGTATTCTCTTCTAGGTAAGTCAGGGATAATTGGAAACCCTCCAAGATTCTTTATGTATGCCTGGGTGTGTCTTCTTAGGTCGTTAACCACTTCGTTACCAACAGCATATAGATGTTCTCTATTTTCTTTCAGGATTGGATTATGGAACCTACTTCTTACGGAACTGTCACCTGTGGAAAAATCTCGGGAAAACGGGTTTCCTCAGCTAGCCATGCACTGGCAGCCCTCCTTCTAGCGCCAAAAATGTTGAGGCCTGGAAATTCGCAGGCGACAACAGTAAGGGATTCTCCCCAATCAACGTTCCCAACTAGCCCATTGATTGTTTGGTGTAGGGAATCCATCCGGTTTGCGGTCCGGCTATCGTAGGTCAAGTAACAAACCAGGCTTTTACCGGTTGTGGCCTGGTCCACCGAGTTTTTGTATTTTGACTTAGAAATGAAATGCAAGTGCCTAACTAAGTGCAAGGTGATCAGAATGCAATGAGCTGTCACAATGTGATGCGCAGGTTCTTACCTCTTGTCTTAGACTCACACGCAGCCAAATCACATACAATAAGAAATAACTTAACTACCTAATCTATCCCTAGGGAGCAAGGTTATCATTCATTAGTGAGTAATTCCTCTTGTACATGCATTATGAACAGTTACAGACAGCTGATACTTCATTCAAAACACATGAACACTTACGGATATTTAAACAACCAGATAGACGATTATTTTACGAACAACATTTATTACTCACGGTGGAAGAAATCCTGAAGATACTGAAGAATATTTAACAAGAACATAGGTTCAGTAAATTAAACACTCTCACAGTAAATGAAGCATAGCTGAAAACGAAGTAGTTCCTCTTCAACATTATTCATTGAGTCGCATTGATACATTCCACATTTCACTCTCTCCAGCAGGCAAAATTGCAGTTTTCCTTTGCAAAACGAAGTAGTTCCTTTTACAAGTAAACAGTACAAAATTTTCCAAGGAAAAAGCCCCTTTCAATCCTCTATTTTACCTATTTATACTACCCAACAGGTCTTTTGGGTTGCTCCCCCCAAAACCTCTGACCTTTTAGTCCCCAACTCTTCATATCCTTTTGTTCTGTCTTTTCTTGCATATTCATGATTGGTTAAGTAACTGCTGTATCCTTTCAGCTCATGCTTTCATTGTCTTCGAACTAGTTTTGGTCATACCACCATCAACGGTCCGCCTCCCTTCTTGCCGTGGCATTTTTGTATCATTTTCCAGGATTTCACCTGCAAACAACAACGAGAGTTAATCATTGAAAACATAACCGCACAAATAATGCGAAACGAAATTACCAATCCACGTAAAATGACTGGCTGCATCTCTATAATCGACAAGAGGATGGATTAAGTCCTTTTGGGGGGGGAGATCTGAAACGGCCCTCGGAAGGCTCTGACATCGGACAGGAGAAGGTTCTCCTATCCACAACGGTGGAAAGAAAAGAGCTAACGGTGTGAAGACACGGGCTAAAAAGACTCTATATCGGACGTCGGAAGAGTTTGTATAACGGACGCTAAACCACTATCCTAGCCGCAACAACAGAAGGGGGAAGAATTCAGGCATGCGAAAGAAAGGGTGGGAAAACTTTAAGTCGGAAGTCAGAAAGCTTAGATGTCGGAAGTGAAATAGATCTCCTAGCCGCAACGACGGATGAAGAAAAGATATAGTCACGTGGTGGGCATCGGGGAGCGGATCGTTTCACACTTCGGAAGCTAACCCGATTTGAGAGCCGCGACGGCGGACAAGACAAAGATTACAGCCCCCGATTCAATCATAAAAGACGCTTGAAAAACTAAGTAATGGAACACTCAAATCATCGATGGTCCAGCTGATTCACCTCAGAGACAATGGGTAACCGATCAGACGGGTTTCTGGCTAGCCAGCCACATTCGATTCTGTGACCAATAACAAAATATAAAAACATGCATCCTCTAGAAATGGGCCACAAAATAATCATTAGAATCAAACAAAGCTAAAGCAAGACCAAACCTTCATGGATCAAATGAAAACAGAGCAGCTTTAAACGGAAAGGAGGGGCCTCAAAATTTAAGAAAATTGGGGAGTGTTATAACTAGATCTTGTTCTTAGTTTATCTGTTTCTTTTGTCCTAATTTTCAACCGTTGGCTTAAAATGATTTTATATTTTATGTTGATTTTAAGAATTTTTGACAATCAATAATTTTGATTGGAATTGATACTTTTAATGGTTGAATCATTTCATTATTTTAGTTTTAAGGTTTGTCTTTTGGGCTTATTAGTTAATATGTACATCTTTAAGCTTTCAAAAACTTATAATAAAAGTTCATTCCGAGTTTTGATTTATAATCTAACTCTCATTTTTTAGTCCTTTGTCAAATATTTTCATGAGGAGATTCCTGTAGCAGCTCTATTTTCCTGTTTTTGTCATTATCATTGGGAGCAGATTACAAGGATATGGAAATGAATTAAGGAAAACCAAAATAGGTTTTTGTCCACAAAAGACTCATTCACAAAAACCTCTCTCCGTTTTGCAACAGCTATTATTGTTTGAAAGATTCGAATTCATCTTTGTGGCCTATTTTCAGGGTTTGAATTATTTAATAATTTCCTGTTTTAGTCACAAATTTGCAGAACATATTCTGATCAATTGAAGAGGAATTTTGAAAAACCAAGAGAGGTTTTTGTTTATAAAATACTCATTTAAAAAAACCTCTCTCAGTTCTTACA
>LPNX010101664.1:16494-47591 GCA_001517045.1 Pseudotsuga menziesii | reverse complement strand
CTTGATTGGGTTGTTTCCTCCAATTAGAAGTAGGAGTAAATATCAGAATAAGCTCGCTATACGAGCATGTAGATTATTTTCAGTATGCTGGTTTGTAGCGGTATTTTTTCATTTCAAAGGTATGCGTTCAGAGTTTGACAAAGTTGCCGAGATTTGGTAACTGACTCCATCACCCAATGAATAAGGCACAAGGTCTACAGGTTCTTGAAGCCTCACAAGGAGGACTTCATCCCGCAGCAAGAGCCAGATGTTATAACTAGATCTTGTTCTTAGTTTATCTGTTTCTTTTGTCCTAATTTTCAACCGTTGGCTTAAAAAGATTTTATATTTTATGTTGATTTTAAGAATTTTTGACAATCAATAATTTTGGTTGGAATTGATACTTTTAATGGTTGAATCATTTCATTATTTTAGTTTTAAGGTTTGTCTTTTGGGCTTATTAGTTAATATGTACATCTTTAAGCTTTCAAAAACTTATAATAAAAGTTTATTCCGAGTTTTGATTTATAATCTAACTCTCATTTTTTAGTCCTTTGTCAAATATTTTCATGAGGAGATTCCTGTAGCAGCTCTATTTTCCTGTTTTTGTCATTATCATTGGGAGCAGATTACGAGGATATGGAAATGAATTAAGGAAAACCAAAATAGGTTTTTGTCCAAAAAAGACTCATTCACAAAAACCTCTCTCAGTTTTGCAACAGCTATTATTGTTTGAAAGATTCGAATTCATCTTTGTGGCCTATTTTCAGGGTTTGAATTATTTAATAATTTCCTGTTTTAGTCACAAATTTTCAGAACATATTCTGATCAATNAACCAAAACCATAAAAACCTGTTTTATTTAATTTTACTTTTGAGATTGTGTTGGCTTGTTCTTCTGGTAGTCTAAGAACAATTTCTGGCACAAACAGGGAGAAATGGTTGTAGTGCAACAGGAGGTTCAGGAATAAAGAAGAATTGTTTCCAAGAGGTTTCCCAAGAGCTCCATGGCTTATTTTTAGCAATTTTGACCATCTTGGACATGTGGAGGACAACTTGCATAGAGTGGAATATGGAGACTAGGCAAATAAGACAAAAATGGATTAATTAATGTCTAAGGTAGCTAACTATGGGTTGATTATTCTAACATTCTTATCTCTTCTTTGAAAATATCGTTACATCGTTGATATACACTACAACACTATTAGACCGAGGAAATCTATATCCATAGCCTTCTGGAAAGTAGCTCCAGCGTTAATGAGTCCGAAGGGCATCCTTCTATAAGAAAAAGTTCCCCATTTTGTTCTAAATGTAGTCTTAAGTCTGTCTTCTTCAGCTACTAACACTTGATTGTAGCCAAAGAATCCATCTAATAATGAGAATAACTCAGAACCCGAAACCATCTGCAATATCTGTTTCATGGGCGAGACTGGATAGTTGTCTTTGTCTGAAGCACGATTTAGGTTTCTAAAATCCACACATAGTTTGATATCTCCAGATTTCTTCCTTACCGGTACCAAATTTGAAACCCATTATGAGTGTCTAACTTTGAATATAATTTTGGCATCCAATAATTTCTTCACTTCACTCTGAATTAACGACTCCAGTTTTGGATGCATCTTCCTCAAAGGTTGCTGATAAGGCTTGAATTTAGATCTAATAGGAATGGTGTGTTGTATAATCTTGGTATCATATGTTTTAATTTCTTCATATGTCCAAGAAAATACATCTTTGTACTGTTTGAACAAACTAATGAACTTATTTCTTTCACCTGGGGAGCAACACTTTCCCAAATTTACATATTCGGGTTTAACTTCAGTTCCCAAATTTATCAGCTCGAATTGCAAAGACGAGCTACGAGTCTTGACATTTGCTGGTCTTCTAAACTTGCTGTCTAAATCAAACATCCGCTCTAAAGTCCTGACCCCTTTAGGAATGAAGTTGTCAAATTTTAACTCATCTTGGTGTTCTTCGTCATCGATAATTGCCCCTTTGAAAGTTTCATCATTCATTAAACATTCCAAGATTTGTTGATCATCATAAAAAACTCGTAGATTGGTAACCATGTATGGAACCAAAGGCTTGAAAAGTAATTCAATAGAACACTTGTTATTTGTAGGCACAAGCCTTGCAGCCGAGGTAGCTAACAAGTCAGCTGCTGCATTCTTAAGTCTAGGAATGGATAAAATATTAAATGCATAAAAGTTTGTAAGCAAATCCCATACTTCCTTCTGATAAGATTTTAAATGAGGTGAAATGCAATGTATCTGTTTTCGAATCTGTTTTACAATTATTTCGGAATCCCCATATACTTTCATATTTTCTACTTTTAATTTGATTGCTTTTCTTAGTCCTTGAACTAATGCTTCATATTCGGCTGTGTTATTGGTACATTCAAACTCTAATCTACATGAAAGAAAATGTTTATTCTTCTTTGGATCAATCAGGACAAAACCAACTCCTAATCCTCCCAAAGTTTTAGATCCATAAAAAAAGCGTCCAAAAACTATCTACTTCTATTGTACTTGAATCAACAACTACATCTGAAAATAATTCTACTATTTTATAGTCAAATTCATCAGCCCGTGAAAACTGAAGGAGATCGGGCTGTGTGTCTGGTGTGCCGCTGACTTCTTCCACTTGGTAGTTTCTCAGTTCTAGTTCAATGAAGCAATTCCCCAATACAGAATTCACTGGTTCATTCTTACCCTCCAGCCGAGTAACATTGTGCTTCATGTGGGGATCTCTTAATACTTTAATTTGATTGGGACTTCCCTTATAAGGCAACCAAAAATGTGACCAATCTGAAGAAAAATACCCATTTAGCTTTGTTGACCAATCCCGACTCAAAACAAGTCCATAAGCTTCAGGTATGTCTGCTACTACAATATCTATGCAGTGACATACCTTTTCATTTGAAGACAGTCAAATCAAAACATCCTCCATTTCCCCAATTACCTTCACATTTGTCTGTCTAACTGAATAACCTACCAGGTATATGGTTTAGGCTGTCCATTTATCTTTTTGCAGACTGAAAGTAGCATAACATTTACTGATGCCCCTGAGTCCACTAAAGAGTTGTGTACGTTATGATTGAAAATTTCAAAAGTCAAGAGAAATGGTGGAGTTTTGCATTTAGGCTTACCTCCCACACTTGCTTCACCAATTTCCTCTTTTTCCGGTTGATTGTTAGTGGGAAGCTTTTCTTTAGGCATCTCAAGTTCTTTTAACAATCTTTCTTTCTGCTGAGGCATATTACACATTTCAAATAGCGAGATATTTTCCTTAGCCCTCTTAATATCTTCCACAATGTCATACTCCATCTTATGATTTTTGAGATTCCTTTTTGCATCATCAGTCTTCTCTTCAATGGGCTTGATAGGCATGTTGATTTGCTTTGGATCCTAACTTGTAATGGCGAATTCAGGTATTTTATCAGCTGTGGTGATTTTCTGAATTTTCTTTACATTCTCTTGAAGTCTCTTAATTTTCGGGATTATTGATCTATCTTTACTTAACAAGCCTTGAATTCTTGTTGTCACATTTGTTTCTGCTGTTTCTTCCTCTTCTGTATCAAAAAGTGAGACACAGTCCCATAAAACCAGAGCATCATCCTCTTTTTTCTATGGGTTTACTATCCTTTTCCTCCTAATCATCAGCTTCTGTCAGTTTAGAATCCAATAGCTGATTCATCACTAATGTCATCGAATTGATCCATTGAGGGCAATTTTTTTCAGAATGGGGCTGTTGATGAAAGGTGCAAAAATTATACATACCCACCTCTATTAAGTTCATTGATGCAGGACTATGTGGAGGAGGCTTAGATTGATTGCTATCCTCTCTTCTCTTGTAGTAAGGCTTATATGCTTTTGGAGATTCCTTGTCCTTTTCCAAATCTATTATTATGTTAGAAAGTTTTTGCATCATCTTTAACATTCGATCAAAATCATGTGATTTCTCTTCCTTAGGCTTAGTAAATAATAAGGCTTTCTTTCCAAAAAAAAATTCTCCCGACTGTTCAGGATAGTCTTCTATGCTCTCTCTTTCAGCTTCTACTCTCTCAACTTCTTAATAAGTTTCGGATAATGTGGGTTTGACTTTCATTTTGGAAAACATGGCCAAATCAGGCCCTAAAGTTGAAGTATAGTATTCGATTAGAACTTTATCAGATGGTTTATCAGTTGCAAAAAAATTCTTAAGATAAGCAGCAAACCTTTGGGTGAAACTATGCACTTTCTCTCTGCTTTCTTTCTTCAAACTGCATAACCCTTTCATTAGGGCTGCGTGAGTTTTTTGGGCTGCATATTTATTTCTGAATATCCTTTCAAATGTATCCCAGTCTGGGATTGAGTTTGCAGGCAGATTAATATACCATGAGGCTGCTGCTCCTTTTGGTGTATGTGGGAATAATCTGCAGACTCCATCTTCATGTTCTCCAGCCTTTAGCCCTTCTATATCCAAGTAGAAGCTTTGCAAATGATCATCTACTAAAATATTTTCACTGGGATCAAACATAGGCAGCATTTTTTCAAAATCCTGAGGTAAGTCATGCAAAGGAGGTGCCAGGTCTAGAGGTGACCTAGCCTTCCATGTAGGTGGTGGATTTGGTGGGTCAGGTGGCTGGTTTGCATTTACACCTACCATTTGTCTTCCAATATAGGATGATCTTTCCTTTTTCATTCTCTTCTGGGAAAGCCAGGGATAATTGGTAATCCTCCAATCTTCTTCACATATGCCCTAGTATGTCTTCTCAGATCATTAACTACTTCGTTATCGACCAAATACAAATGGTCTCTACCCTTCTCTTCAAGAATTGGATTGGGAAACAAACTGTTTTTAGATTTGTCACCAGTAGAATAATATCAAGAAAATGGGTTTCGGCCCTCCTTCTAGCACCAAAAACTATTGAGGCCTAGAAAATCACAGGAAACAATAGCAAGGGATTCTCCCCAATAAACGTTCCCAACTATCCCGTTACTGTTTGGTATGGGGAATCCATCCGGTTTACGGTCCGGCTACCGTAGGTCAAGTAACCAAAATAAAGGGTTTTACCGGTTACAGCCCTGTCCACTATGTATCTTTTTTAGTTTTAAGTATGAGATACAAATTCATATCTAAAATTAAGATTGATAGAGAATACGAGGAGCGGTCACAATGTGATGCACAGGTTCTTACCTCTCGTCTTAACTCTCTCGCATCTAAATCACACACAGCAATAAAACTAAAACTAACTTAACTAAATTGTCCCTAGGGAGTGAGATTATCATTTAATGAGTAATGTATTACTATTCATGCATTAAGAAAAATCACAGGTAGCTATTCTTTATTTAAAAAGACATAAACATGAATAGATAGATGAACAATAATATAGCTCATTGTTTATGAAAAGCATTCATTACTCATAGTGAAAACACCATAAAATAAACTAGAGAGAATTCATACAAGAACATAGGTTCAACAAGTTAGAACAATCTCATAGTTAATGGACAATAGCTGAAAACAAAATAGTTCTTCTTCCAGAACATCCATTTCACAGCATTTGAACATTCCACCAAAGCTTTCTCCAACAGGAAAATATGTAATTATCTATTGCAAAAGGAAATAGTTCTTCTTACAACATGTTCTCACAAGTCTAACTGGTAAAAAGTCCCTTATTCCCTCTAACTTTCCTATATTTAAACAAATAGCAAAACCCTTAGGCTGCCCCCCCCCGCCCCCCTCGGGTGACCTTTGGGCTCCCCCAACCATTTAATCTCACAATTTTGTCCTTTTGTGAGTGCTCATGATTCATATAATGTGTTACATTTTGGATTAAGACTTATGAGTACTTCATAAAATGGAACCAACTTAGTAACTTATGAACCATTTCCAAGCCTGGGGCTTTGCTGCTATCGATTTTGCTTTGTATTTTATTTGTCCCTTTTAAGATCCCATTGATCTCATAACATCTCTGCCTATCACTTTTCAACCAACTTCCTTCTGCTTTGTCCTTCTTCACAACAGTAATCATCAAACGAGGTCTGGAGAATATTCTAAGTCCATCTGCAATTAAAATGAAAAATTCATCGTTAATTCGGATTTCATCTTTTCGAAAGAAAACATAACCCATACTAACAGTAAAACTAATCATCAAAAGTGAGGCCCTGTACTGCGCTCTCGTCGTGAAAACCCCAAAATGATAAAAGCATCTAAAACCATCGCCGCCCAAAAAATAGGGTAAAAACACAAACAGAACAGGTGGGAAAACTCTCACCGACGAGAAAAATCACTGAAGCATCGATAGGATAGTCTTATTCACAGCCGCAACGATAGGATTCAGACAGACAACGAGCTCCGCAACAAAATATACGTAGGCGAAATAACTCTAAAAAAAACCAGCAGCATCGGACCTCGGAACCACTACAGCGTCGGACAACTAGTTCAAATAGAAGCAGCAATGGCGAAAGACGCATGGACTAAGGGTTCTGCAATAATACAAAACAATCAACAAAAATCAAACCAATGGCGAAAATCAAAACATCGGCAAAAATAGAACAAACATGTCGGATGGTTAGTCCACTCCAGAGCCGCAACGACGGGATTCAAATAGACTACGGCTTCTGCAAAACATGAAACCATCAGCGATCGGAACAACCAAATACTAATCCCCCAATCAAAATTCCAACACATTTCCGATAGTGAAAAGAGAAAAATCATTTTAAAATAAAACCGTATAATCGACAACAATAAGGGCTTCCGTCGAAGTGCTTGCAATCTGCCATCCGAAATGGTGACCACACAAAGGACTTATGCTCCGACGGTGATGAGGCGAAAAATGCTGATATGAATATAAAATGAAAAATGCATCGGCAAAAAACAAGGATCTGGATTGGGCCATTCGTTATTGAGCTTCCGCAATGGCAGCTGCGTAAAAAACTACGACCTCGATTCATAGTTTGATAAGCTTCCAACAGCAAAAAAGGAAATCATCCATAATTCAAAACATCAGCAGACAAGGATAGTCATTCAACAATTTACATCAATATAACCTCAAAGATCAAAATTTATAGCAGAGGACAACAAAGTTCATCAATCAAAAGCAAACCCAGGCCAGATAAAATTAAAAGGAGGGTCCAAATTTTTTAGAAATTTGGGAAAATGTTGCAGCTGCAACAATTGGCGACTACCTGGGGAACCCAGATCTATGGACAATTTATTCCTTAAGTAACAGACTGTTTAACAATAAAACCAACATGTTGAATTCTTCTAGATGTCTAGATTTCCCAAATGGAAACCGTATGTACTTTTAATCATTGATGATAGTCCAATTAGGAAAATGGAAAGCAGGATTTCAAAGTCAAGATAACTCTTTTAAGGCCAGGAATATGAGTTTCATTTATTACCTCTGTCTTCAGGTAGCTTCCAGCTTGGACACCATAGGATTGTAACATATGGTAAACATAAATATTCATTTGTTCCTCATTCCCATGCCATTTTACACTTTATGTGATTTTGGACTTTTGTCCTTTCTTTTGAGTCCTCCTACATGCCTTTCTTTCTGAATTTTTATTCAGGCTCCTCTATCCATAGTGTCCTTTTGTGTGAGAGATGTATTTAATTTTCAGCTCACGAATGGAGAAGAACTTTTGGCAATTTTGTACTTATATGGTTCAATACTTCGTTTTGATACATATAGCTTTATTAGGATATTTTTGACTCTTATTTTCCTTTTGTATTTCAATTCTTGGCACAAGATTATTTATATATAATATACTATTTACCTAGATTCCTTTCCATGGGTCTTTTGCTGTCACCCCCTAGGACATTTTTAAATGTGAGATGGATGGAGCCTCGAAATAGTATTCCAAACTTTTGATTCTGAGTTATTTTACAGGGATTAAGTAGGACTTCAATGTGTTCATAGCCATTCAGGAAAACTATTTAAACTAGAATAAATTCTTTCAGATAAAACAATAGTACACAATCTTATAATCAAGGATTTTAATTAATCCAGAATTATGATGCTCTCCATGCAACCAAAGTTTTCCTCTTTTTGATTGAAATCAATCAAAATCTAAACTAAAACAAAATAGAACTAAAGCAAATAAAAATAAACAACCAAATCAATTTATTTATGTACAAGACAAAAAACAAAAAATCAGGAAAAATAAGGTTTGAGAACCAAACCATTTACTGGTAAGTTCTCTTCCCATCCCTGTAAGTCTTGCAATTTATAGGTTGAGGGGCCAAGTTTTGCTGCAATCTGAAAAGGGCCTACCCATAACTATTGAAACTTTGTGTGCTTCCCCTTTTCATCATGCGGGTGATCCCACGTAAGAACCAAGTCTCCCACTTCAAAATCCTTTTTTCCAGCTTTGTGCTTATCAAACCACCTTTTCACTACCTCCTGTTATTGCTTAAAACGTTCTTTGGCCCTGGATCTAGACTCTCCCGCCTTCAAAACATTATAGATTCTAAGTTGCAGGATTTCGTTATCTGTGCCTCTAGACTCGTGGGCTATTATGGAAGATGGTATCATAATGTTAGGAGGAAGTATAGCCTCTTTTCCATAAACAGGGTATACAGTGACACACCTAAGGAATTCTTGGGTGTGACCCTATCATCCCAAAGAGCGTTCGGTAATGCTAAATGCCAAATTCTCTGGTTTTCTATCACATTCTTTTTTTAAGATCCTAATCAGATTCTTGTTTGTAGATTCTTCCAAATCATTTTCTTGGGGGTAGTAGTTGGAAGAATAATGCAACTTAATTCCTTTTTCATGAGCAAATGCAATTAATCTAATAGAAGAAAAATAAGTATCATTATCGAAAACCAGGGAAATTGGAACCCCAAACCTGGTCATAATATGGTCTTGCAAGAAATCCATGACCGCATCTTCATTGACCTTATGTAGTGGAATGGCCTCGACCCATCTAGTGAAGTAGTCAGTTGCTGTTAAAATATATGTGTGCTGCAAGGAAGAATTTGGTTTTATTTCTCCAATGATATCAATTCCCCACTGCTCAAATGGTTCCGTTATCATCACAAGATTCAATGGTCCTGCTGCTTTGGCTTGTCTTCCCCCACACCTCTGGAAGATATCACACTTTCTAACATGGGAATGAGCATCCTTGAACAACGTGGGCCAATAGTATCTGGCTATGAGAATCTTGTGGGCTGTCGTATCTCCAAAAAAATGTCCTCCAGCAAGCCCATCATGTAACTCTTTTATGACCTTTTTTGCATCTTCTTTCTCTAAGCATCTGAGAAGGACTCCATCATAATTTTTCCTGAATAAAATTCCATCAATGATCTGATATGCAGCTGATTTAAGGCGCAATGCTCTTCACTGTTTAGAATTCCAATGTTTTGGCAACAATCCTTCCTGAAGGTAATGAACAAGGTCTCAGTACCAGGAATCTGGAGCTGTGAAAAGAGGACATGCATCCATCATGTGTAATTCAGCTTCATTTTCCCAATCATTTTCTTCATTGTTTTTACCTTCAGCCATTAATTTGCATAGCCCTTGTCCTTTAAATATGCACGCTGGTTTGAATTCAAGGTCATATTCTTGTAAAGCTGTTACCCAGTTCCCCCTTCTTTATCCTAATTCCTTTTGTATGAAAAGAGACCTCACAGCTGGGTGTGGAACTATTACCTTTGTCCGGTTCTTAAGTATGTACGGCCTGAATTGTTTTACCACTTTGAAGACTGCATAAGCTTGTTTATCTACCACTGGGTAATTCAATTCGGCCCCCTGTAGACCAGTGCTCATAAATGATAAAGTGTACAAAATGAAATCCTTCTCAAAATATGGACTTTTGAGAGAGGGTGCATGAGTAATATATGTCTTTATTTTATTGAATGCATTCTTCTCTATATCAGTCCAGTTGAATTGTACACTTTGTTTCACCATTTGCTGCAAAGGTTTAACAATTTGAGCGAAATTTGACACAAACCTTTGCACAAAATTTATTGTCCCCATGAATTATTTCATCTATTTTTTGTTATGGGGTAAGGGTATCTATTCAATAGCTTTGATCCTTTTTGGGTCTATGGAGATCCCCTTTTTAGAAACCACATGACCCAGTAGCTTTCCTTCTATAACAACAAACACACATTTCCTTGGATTCAGTGAGATGTCGTATTTTCGACAACGTTTGAATTTTTTTAATAAATGGAATGCATGTTCTTCTCTCTTCTTTGAAAATATTGTTACATCGTCGAGATACACTACAACACTACGACCAATTAGACCACGGAAAGCTATATCCATAGGCCTCTGGAAAGTATCTCCAACGTTAATGAGTCTAAATGGCATCCTTCTGTAAGAAAAAGTGGGCCCCATTTTGTTCTGAATGTAGTCTTAAGTCTGTCTTCTTCAGCTACTAACACTTGATTGTAGCCAGAGAATCCATATAATAACGAGAATAAATCAGAACCCGAAACCATCTGCAATATCTGTTCCATGGGTGGGACTGGATAGTTGTCTTTGTCTGAAGCACGATTTAGGTTTCTGAAATCCACACATAGTCTGATTTCTCCAAATTTCTGCCTTACTGGTACCAAATTTGAATCCCATTCTGAGTGTCTAACTTTGAATATAATTTTGGCATCCAATAATTTATTCACTTCACTCTGAATTAACGGCTCCAGTTTTAGATGCATCTTCCTCAAAGGTTGTTGATAAGGCTTGACTCCATATCTAATAGGAATGGTGTGTTATATAATCTTCGTATCATATGTTTTAAGTTCTTCATATGTCCAGGAAAATACATCTTTGTATTGTTTGAACAAACTAATGAACTTATTTATTTCACCCGGGGAGCAACACTTTCCCAAATTTACATATTTGGGTTTAACTTCAGTTCCCAAATTTATCAACTCGAATTGCAAAGACGAGCTGTGAGTCTTAACATTTGCTAGTCTTCTGAACTTGCTGTCTAAATCAAACATCCACTCTAAATTACTAACCCCTTTAGGAATGAAGTTGTCAAATTTTAACTCAGCTTGGTGTTCTTTGTCATCGATAATTTCCCCTTTGAAAGTTTCATCATTCATTAAACATTCCAAGATTTGTTGATCATCATAAAAAAATCATAGATTGGTAACCATGTCTGGAACCGAAGGCCTGAAAAGTAATTCAATAGAACACTTGTTATTTGTAGGCACAAGCCTTGCAGCCGAGGTAGCTAACAAGTCAGCTGTTGCATTCTTAAGTCTAGGAATGGATAAAATATTAAATGAGGTGAGATGCAATGTATCTGTTTTCGAATCTGTTTTACAATTATTTCAGAATCCCCATATACTTTTAGATTTTCTACTTTTAATTCGATTGATTTTCTTAGTCCTTGAACTAATGCTTCATATTCGGCTGTATTATTGGTAAATTCAAACTCTAATCTACATGAAAGAAAATGTTTATTCTTCTTTGGATCAATCAGGACACAACTAGCTCCTGATCCTTCCAAAGTTTTAGATCCATAAAAAAAATTGTCCAAAAACTATCTACTTCTATTGTACTTGAATCAACAACTACATCTGAAACTAATTATACTATTTTACAGTCAAATTCGTCATCCCGTGAAAACGCAAGGAGATCAGGTTGTGTGTCTGGTGTGTCACTGACTTCTTCCACTTGGTAGTTTCTTGGTTCTAGTTCAATGAAGTAATTCCCCAATACAGAATTCACTGGTTCATTCTTACCCTTCGGCTGAGTAACATTTTGCTTCATGTGGGGCTCTCTTAATACTTTAATTTGATTGGGACTTCCCTTATAAGGCAACCACAAATGTGACCAACCTGAATAAAAATACCCATTTAGCTTTGTTGACCAATCCTGAATCAAAACAAGTCCATAAGCTTCAGGTATGTCTGCTACTACAATATCTATGCACTGACATACCTTTTCATTTGAAGATAGTCGAATCAAAACATCCTCCATTTCCCCAATTACCTTCACATTTGTTCTGTCTAACTGAATAACCTGCCAGGTAGATGGTTTAGGTTGTCCATTTATCTTTTTGCAGACTGAAAGCAGCATAACATTTATTGATGCCCCTGAGTCCACTAAACAGTTGTGTACGTTATGATTGAAAATTTTAAAAGTTAGGAGAAATGGTGGAGTTTTGCATTTAGGCTTACCTCCCACACTTGCTTCACCAATTTCCTCTTCTTCCGGTTGATTTTTAGTGGGAAGCTTTTCTTCAGGAATCTCAAGTGATTTTAACAATCTTTCTTTCTGTTGAGGCATATTACACATTTCAAACAGTGAGATATTTTCCTTATCCCTCTTAATATCTTCCACAATGTCATACGCCATCTTATGCTCTTTGAGATTCCTTTTTGCATCATCATTCTTCTCTTCAATGGGCTTGACAGGCATGTTGATTTGCTTTGGATCCTGACTCATAATGGTGAATTCAAGTATTTTGTCAGCTGTGGTGCTTTTCTGAATTTTCTTTACGTTCTCTTGAAGTCTCTTAATTTTTGGGATTACAGATCTGTCTTTACTTAACAAGCCTTGACTTCTTGTTGTCACATTTGTTTCTGCTGTTTCTTCCTCTTCTGTATCAAAAATTGAGACATGGTCCCATAAAACCAGAGCATCATCCTCTTGTTTTTCTATGGTTTTACTATCCTTTTCCTCCTCATCATTAGCTTCTGTCAGTTTAGAATCCAATAGCTAACCCATCATTAATGTCATCAAATTGATCCATTGAGGGCAATTTTTTTCAGAATGGGGCTGCTGATGAAAGGTGCAAAAATTATCCATACCCACCTCTGTTAAGTTCATTGATGCAAGACTATGTGGAGGAGGCTTAGATTGATTGTTATCCACTCTTCTCTTGTAGTAAGGCTTATATGCTTTTTGAGCTTCCTTGTCCTTTTCCAAATCTATTATTCTGTTAGAAAGTTTCTGCATCATCTTTAACATTCCTTCAAAATCATGTGATTTCTCTTCCTTAGGATTAGTAAATAATAAGGCTTTCTTTCCAAAAAAAAATTCTCTCGACTGTTCAGGATAGTCTTCTATGCTCTCTCTTTCAGCTTCTACTCTCTCAGCTTCTTCATAAGTTTCTGATAATTTGGGTTTGACTTTCATTTTGGCAAACATGGCCAAATCAGGCCCTAAAGCTGAATTATAGTATTCTATTAGAACTTTATCAGATGGTTTATTAGTTGCAGAAAAATTCTTAAGATAAGCATCAAACCTTTGGGTGAAACTATGCACTTCCTCTTTTATTTCTTTATTCAAAGCGCATAACCCTTTCATTAGGGTTGCGTGAGTTTTCTGGGCTGCATATTTATTTCTGAATATTCTTTCAAATGTATCCCAGTGTGGGATTGAGTTTGCAGGTAGAGAAAAATACCATGAGGCTGCTGCTCCTTTCAGTGTATGTGGGAATAATCTGCAGACTACGTCTTCATGTTCTCCAGCCTTTAGCCCTTCTATAGCCAAGTATAATCTTTGAAAATGATCATCTACTAAAATATTTTCACTGGGATCAAACTTAAGCACCATTTTTTCAAAATCCCGAGGTAAGTCATGTAAAGGAGGTGCCAGGTTTAGAGGTGACCTAGCCTTCCAAGTAGGTGGTGGATTTGGTGGGTTGGGTGGTTGGTTTGCATTTACGCCTACCATGAGTCTTCCAATATAGGACAGTCTTTCCTTTTATATTCTCTTCTGGGAAAATCAGGGATAATTGGTAATCCTCCAATCTTCTTCACATATTCCCTAGTATGTATTCTCAGATCATTAACTACTTCATTATCGACCGAATATGAATGCTCTCTACCCTTCTCTTCAGGAATTGGATTGGGAAACAAACTGTTTTTAGAACTGTCACCATTAGAATAATCTCAAGAAAATGGGTTTCCTCGGCCAGCCATGCACTGGCGGCCCTCCTTCAAGCACTAAAAACTATTGAGGCCTGGAAAATCGCAGGCAACAACAACAAGGGATTCTCCCCAGTAAACGTTCCCAACTAGCCCGTTACTATTTGGTATGGGGAATCCGTCCGGTTTACGGTCCGGCTACCGTAGGTCAAGTAACCAAAATAAAGGGTTTTATCAGTTACGGCCCGGTCCACCGTGTATCTTTTTTAGTTTTTTAGTTTTAAGTATGAGATGCAAATGCCTATCTAAAATGTAGATTGATAGAGAATACAAGGAGCAGTCACAATGTGATGCGCAAGTTCTTACCTCTCGTCTTAACTCTCTTGCATATAAATCACACAAAGCAAGAAAACTAAAACTAACTTAACTAAACTATCCATAGGGAGTGAGATTATCATTTAATGAGTAATGTATTACTGTTCATGCATTAAGAAAAATCACAGGTAGCTGTTCTTTATTTCAAAACACATAAACATGAATAGATAGATGAACAATAAGATAGCTCATTGTTTATGAAAAGCATTCATTACTCATAGTGGAAATTCCATAAAATAAACTAGAGAGCATTCATACAAGAACATAGGTTCAACAAGTTAGAACAATCTCACAGTTAATGGACAAAAGCTGAAAATGAAATAGTTCCCCTTCAACAACATCCATTGCACAACATTTGAACATTCCACCAAATATTTCTCCAATAGGAAAAATTGTAATTATCTATTGAAAAAGGAAATAGTTCTTCTTACAACATGTTCTCACAAGTCTAACTGGGAAAAAGTCCCTTATTCCCTCTAACTTTCCTATATTTAAACAAATAGAAAAACCCTTGGGCTGCCCCCCTGAGGTGACCTTTGGGCTCCCCCAACCGTTTAATCTCATAATTTTATCCTTTTGTGAGTGCTCATGATTCATATAATGCGTTACATTTTAGATTAATACTTATGAGTACTTCATAAAACGGGACCAGCTCGGTAACTGATGAACCTTTCCCAAGCCTGGGCCTTTGCTGCTATCAATTCTGCTTTATCTTTTATTTGTCCCTTTTAAGATCCCATTGATCTTAGAACATCGTTGCCTATCTCTTTTCATCCAACTCCCTTCTGGTTTGTCCTTCTTCGCAACATTAATCATCAAACTGAGTCTGGAGAATCTTCTAAGTCCGTCTGCAATTAAAACGAAAAATTCATCATTAACTCGGATTGCATCTTTTCAAAAAAAAACCTAACCCATACTAATAGTAAAACTAATCATCAAAAGTGAGGCCCTGTACTATGCTCTCGTTGCGAAAACCCCAAAATGATAAAAGAATCTGAAACCACCGCCTCCCAAAAAATAGGGTAAAAACACACACAGAACAGGCGGGAAAACTCTCACCGGAAGGAAAAATCACTAAAGCATCGGCATGATAGTCTTATTCACAGCCGCAACGATGGGATTCAAATAGACAACGAGCTCTTAAACAAAATAAACGTAGGCGAAATAACTCTAAAAAAAACCAGCAGCATCGAACCTCAGAACCACTACAGCGTCAGACAACTAGTTCAAATAGGAGTCACAACGATGAAATCTGCATGGACTAAGGGCTCTGCAATAATAGAAAACAATTGGTGAAAATCAAACCAACGGTGAAAATCAAAACATCGACAAAAATAGAACAACCATGTCGGATGGTTAGTCCACTCAGGAGCCGCAACGGCAGGATCCAAATAGACTACGGCTTCCACAAAACATGAAACCATCGGCGATCAAAACAACCAAAGACTAATTCCCTGATCAAAAGTCCAACACAGTTTCGATAGCGAAAAGAGAAAAATCATTTTAAAAGAAAACTGTGGAATTGGGAACAATAAGGGCTTCCGTTGAAGTGCTGGCAATCTGCCATCCGAAATGGCGGCCACACAAAGGAATTATGCTCCAATGGTGATGAGATGAAAAACACCGATATGAATATAAAACAAAAAACACGTCGACGAAAAACAATGCTCTAGATCAGGCCATTCATTATTGAGCTTCCGCAACGACGGCTGCGTAAAAAACTACGGCCCCGATTCATAGTTCGATAAGCTTCCGACAGCGAAAAAGGAAATCATCCATAATTCAAAAATTCAGCAGACAAGGATAGTCATTCAACAATTTACATCAATTTAACCTCAAAGATCGAAATTTGTAGCAGAGGACAACAAATTTCATCAATCAAAAGAAAACCCAGGCCAGATAAAATTAAAAGGAGGGTCCAAAATGTTTAGAAATTTGGGAAAACGTTGCAACTGCAAAATGATGATTATGTTGTTGTTGTTTTTCTTTATGATGATGATGATGTTTGAGTCTGGAAACCCTCCCACACCGTCAATTCATGTGTCTAGTCTAACCATGCCAAATTTCACACCAAGCCAGCACATATATAAAACATTTCATCGTTGGCCCCACGTAGCAAATTAGTTAATCTATAGGTATGTTTTTTGTTGCTCGAGTTGTTAGTGACAGTCATTTTTTACGATGAAGATGATGATGAAGTTCACGATTATTATGATAATGATGGTGATGATGATGATGGTGATGATGATGACGACGACGATGACGATGATGATGATATGATGTGACAAAGTGTCCTCAGACACATAATTTTATTAATGAAGAAGGAAAATAATTACATCACAGAGATGTGAGGGCTAAATCCCGAAAGATTACCTCACATGGAAAACTCGATGGATTTAAATATCCAAAGAGTAACAACTAATTTACCGTTACCAAAACTAACTAAGGGACACCTCACATAATCACGTGAGTGTGTAGATGCCCTTTTACATTTATTAAACTAAACTTCTAATTATTACATTTTGGATCATAATTCCTAACATGATGATGATGATGATGATGATGATGATGATGATGATGATTGAGTGTGGAAAACATCCCACACCGTCAGTGTATGTGTCTAGTCTAACCATGCCAAATTTCACACCAAGCCAACACATATATACAAATTTTCATCATTGGCCCCACGTAGCACGATGAAGATGATGATGATTATGATGATTATGAAGTTGACGATGATTATGATGATTATGAAGTTGATGATGATTATGATGATGTTAGTTATGACGACGATGAGGATGACGATGATGACGATGACAATGACGACGACGATGATGATGATGATGAAGAAGACGGTGGATTTAAGTATTGAAAAATAAAATGCCAAAAAATATTAGCTGCAAAGACATTGAAAATCAAATTAAAATTGATAATATTTAACTTACCAGTAGGTGGAAGCACATTGTTCACAAAAATAAATATTTGTTTCTCTACACCTACATTTATTCTCTTGTGTATCATATGTATAAACTGTCCCACTGTAAAATCTGTTGGAATCATATATCTGCAAATCCAAAATTATCCTAATATATTCAACTACAATTAAAATGAATTATATATTTGTATCTTCAATTTGATGAAATTAATTTCTTTTGGAAATCAAATTATATAATAATAGTCAAATATTTGGATACTTTTCACATATTATTTTAGCCTCATATTTTGTCCTATCTGTAATATGATCTCATTAATGCTAGTTACTCTTTTTCAAAACAAATAAAATAAAATATTATTTCTAATTAAATTATTGAATTTTCAGTACCAATAAAATTCAATATTTATATCGCAAGATTCAATCAAAATATATAGAGTAGAGAAATTACTGCATACCTCGTACACTTCAATAAACTTCATCATCTTCTTGATCTAAGTCATCATCCAAGTCATCATATGTATCATCAGATCCAGATTCAACATTGTAAGGATTGGCCATATCATCATTGACATCTAATTTAGTTACGATCATCATGTCATCGTCGATATCATCATCATGGGCATTGTTTTCTACATCATTCTATTCAACTAATTCTTGGACATCTTCTTCTGGATCATCATGATCATCTAACTCATGTTGATCATTATCTTCATCATCGTCTTCTTCTTCCAAACCCTCTGTATTACCTTCCTCTAGGTTACACTTTACCAACCTTCGCCTTGGATCGTGTCTCACAACAAATGACCAACCTTCTTTACTTGGAACCTCATAGTAAAATACCTGTTCACATTGGCTTGGAAGAACATAGGGCTTCATTCCTGGCTCAAACAACCTTGTATTTACCATGGTAAATGCATTATCATGTTCAATAATAGTTCTATTGGAATCACGTTGATTCAATCATAACATGTACCATTTGACAACGAATAGAACTACCTTGAAGGATTTAAAGTCACACTGAGGAATATCTTCCAGATACCCATAGTATCAATTTTCTGAGAGTTCTGGATGTCTTTCACTTCTAGATGAAACATTGGTCATCTCAAAGACCGCAGATATCCCACAATATGATGTTTTCTTTGTTTCATCCAACTTTTTGATGCGATATCTACAACCATTGCACACCATATCCTTATAATGTTTTACCTACAACAAGCCATACATGAAAATAATACATAATGATTCAATATTTATGATTAATTGCATGTTTATGCAACCATACAGGGAAAAAAACAACATGTAAATCAATATGTAATTTGCAAAAAAAATGAATTAGAGTGGTTGATTAATATGCTTTCCTAATTATCTTTTAAACCATATTCTAAATTGATTTCCCTTTGTGTAATAATGGTATCTCCATTGCGATGTGATGCTTTAACCAATGAAGCCACACCTTCCCATGATATTCCATGACCCAATTGTTTGCATCATTCAATCCATACCTTCATCCAGTCAATATTTTTTGCGATGTATAATTGAATTGAATCCCACCCTCGACCAACTGCTTGATGACAATAAAAATTAAAATTCAAGACAGATGTAAATTATCTTAACAAAGTATACACTCTTAATTGATGCAATAAATTGAATATATAAATAGAAAATGTATTATATATATAAATAAAATTCAACAGTGAAATGTATTATATTAATTAACATCCACTAGCTAATAATTACCTTTCACCTTCTTTGGTCTACCTTTTCCCTTCAATTACTTCCCTTCAAAATTGTTATTGGAGTCTGGATCACAAATGCGACGTAAATTGAGATTTGATGCTAAATTAGGAAGATATTCACTAACATACAACATGTTTTGGTATACCATATACCCTCCATCATAAAAACCTCAGCATGTGATTGTTGTCTAACCAAACCCTTCATAAATTTCAAGTGCCTCTCAACCATCCACATGGACCTTGAGTGCACAAGTCCACACAATTCAATATCCTCAACTTGGTGTATGAGGTAGTGTTCCTATGCATTGAAAAATTACGAAGGAATATTATTTTTCATTTCACACATGAGACAAGGAATTTCTCTCCTCCAATGCTTTATCTTCTTTATGGATTTATTTAGATAGAAACCATCTACAAGTGACACAAACCAATAACGATATTTAATAAAAAAAAAACATTAAATTACATAACATGAATTAGTTCACAAAAAAAATATAAATTATAGAATGAATTAAGGAAACACTAAGAACATGAAAATAATCGCTAGTTACCTCATGTATTTACCAAGATTATATATAACTTGTTTGACATTGTTGTCGAAGTTGTCCAGGAGAGATAGAGGTAGAACATACTGTAACAATATATAAACCACATCATGTTTTAAACAAAGAGTAGAGAAACAAAATAATAACAACATGCACTAGAATTTTAAAAAACAATAATTATATGGATATAACAATAATAATTACCTTCATGAAGACGTGCCAATCATGCATTTTCACCCCTGCAAAATCAACTTTCTTTGTTATGATATTATTCATGTTTGCACAAAATATAGTGGGAAATTTAATTTTCTGCATGACTTCTTTTACAAAAATACTTTTCTGCTCCGTAAACATCCATGGAATTGAGTTTATATTAATTTGGTCTCTGTTTCTATGAAATTGAATGATGTCTTTCATTGCATGGTTTCCTTCTTGAATGTCTTTACAAAATTTCACAATTTTTTCTTTGTCGCTCCTTATCTCCAATAGTCACCATAATGTTTCAGTAGCATCCTTTTCGATATGAATTATATCAAACATATGAGAAATTTGTAGGTGCTCATAGTAGGGAAACCTGCTGAATTGTTTAGGATAACTTTTCATTCCTCGTGGAATCCCATTAATGCCTTCATGATCACGACAGAAATCATGAATATTAGTTTATAAATAAATTACAGAAATCAATTATGGCCACTACAGTAAACAACACACAATAAAAAAAATACATAACAATTCATATAAGATGATCCATACATACCAGCTTGACGATTTCTATTATATTGCAACTTCCAAAGGTGAGATGTCATTCTCTGTGGTTTTAATGTAGTCTCTTGCTTCCCATTAAAAAGTTTTTTTTGGGTTGTTCTATACCTATGACTCTTAGAGAGGAAGTGCCTATACTCATCAAACACCTCCTTTATTAATATTTTTGAGCAACGAGATTTGATCTTAGGACCACAAAATGGACATGAAAATATTCCCTTTTTCTGAAGACCTACAATATATAGATATGGAATATCTATGTCAATTATAATTATATATAAACTATATTAACTACTTCATAAAATTAAATGCAATTAAAGTGGAAATTAAAAATACAAACCAAAAAAATGGGTTAACTCTGAGGCATCGTGTATTGTCCATACAAGCATTTCATGGAATTGAAATTACCTTTGTCGTATTGGTATAGATACGTCATACATACTGATGCCATTCCATAAATTCAGTAGCTAGTCTATAAGAGGTTCAATATATACATTCATATCTTTTACTTGAAACTTACCTGATTGATTTGAAGTACATATAAAATATATAATTATGAGAACCATTAAGATATATAAACCATGCACAAGAGTAAAATAATATATATATATATATGAAATTATGAAACAAAATATGACAAATAAGATACCACAACTACATTAAAAATAAAACAGTTGTAGACACCATATACCTGGAATAATCATCGACAACATTATGTGCTCCCTCTTTATTGACAACCATGGAGGAATATTATTATTGATAACAAAAATAGGTCACACCGTGTAAATGGATCTCATTTGTTTAAATGTATTAACACCATATGCTGCCAAATAAATCCTAAGATTATGGGGTTCTTCTTTAAAGTGAGGGCACGGTTCCTCCATATCTCTAAATGCATAACAATCTACAAGCATTTGAATAACATCATCTTCACTTATGTTCCTTGCATGGTAATCCATAAATTGCACTATTTTATTGCACCTGAACAGTCGTTGCAAACATGGAATGATGGGAATATAACAAAGAACCTTGTGAGGCACCTTTCTGTTACTTAATCTGTTCAATATCTAGTTATATGAAATTCCAGACATTCTGTTTCAAATTCATGCTGATTATAATATATAACATGGTCATCGGGGCATGCATGAATTGCTTCATAATGCATTCCAATCTCTTTCATGATGGAAAATAAATATCAATATGTGCGACGTAAAATATTTGATGGTGGTGACAAAAAGTCAGCTATCAAGATACATCAAATTAAAATAAAAAATAGAGTTAATGTAATATATAAATAATATTAACGAAACACATTTCATCAGTATTAATTTGAATTATGAATTTACAATTGTTATAGGAACAAATATAACCTTTATCATGATCATATATATGTGACGGATTATTTTACATACCTTAACATCCGTGTGATTGATATGTAAGAAAGACTATTCATAACCTTCAAGTTCATTATCAATAATATAACAGAGAGAATATTTTTTTGGATCCTTCATAAAGGGGTTCGTATGCCTTCTCAAGAATAGGTATATCATGAACATCATCAAAGTCATCAATATTTTCATGATCATCATCACCATCATCATCCATTCTAACATTAAATGAACCATGGATCAATGTATTTGTACCATCATCTTCAACTACATTATCGGCATGATCATCATCTTCAATAGGATTATTAACTTGTTCTCCATTAAGCAAAGCTCCATGTTCCTCCAGTACTTGTTCTGAAAGAACTTCCTCTAAATGATATGGATTAGGATGTATTTTATTTATAATTACATGAAGACATCAATAGATATAATTCAATATAGGAAATATTAAAATAATATATACAATTAACAAAGAAAAAAATATAAAAACTTTATAATGCTAAACTTACAAATGGATGATATTCATTCCCCACCTTAGCGTGTCCATGTTCCCTACAATGTTTTGTGGTTTTTTTGGTTAATATTATTCTCCTCTTAAATCCCTTGCATTGAATTCATGGAAAATAACATTTCCCACAACCCCTTCTTTTCGCTGCATCCCACAGTCTAGCAAGCAATTATTGATTTTGTTCGTTTGGATTAGGAATATTGCTATTTGACATTTTGTCGCAAAAGGGTTGAATGAAGACTATCGAAAACCTTAAAAAATCAAGGTCCACACATCACTATTTATGCAAACGGTGGTTTATTGAAGAATAGAATAATTTTCACAAACCGTATGTCGATAAAATGATGTCCGCAAACAGTTCGTTGAAAAATAAAATAATTCTACAAACCGTCCGTCGAAGAATAAAACAGTTCCTCAAACCGTTCGTTGAGGAATAAACTAATTTATGCAAACCGTTTGTCGCTTCTATAGAAAACATATCAGAATGTTTCTATAATTTATATATTTTCAAATTCAACAGTCGTCGAATAAACGACGATATTAACCTAGTTATCGTTGCAAAAGGCCTAGTTACCGTTGCAAACAAAAATGGAAATTATGTCACCAATTCAACGATTCTTTGTTGCATATCCGACGACAGTTTGGTTGAAAATCCAACAACTTTGTAGTCATAAATATGACTTCCTTGATGTCAAATATCCAATGATATAGAGTCAAAACTTCAACAGTATAAATAAACATCAGAAATTCGACAACAAATTCTACAATTTAAAAAAAATTAATCAAAATTCGACATTTCAAATTGAAATTCGAAAAAATAGTACTTTTCGTCCGATGTCATCGGATTTTGTCATCGAATTTTGGGTTGAAATCTTGTTGTGATACTTGTAATCTAGCTTCATCTGCTTGGGTTATTGTTTCACCCACAAGACAACCGGTTGCCTCTGGTGGCGCCTGCTTGGGTCCTCCGACTAATAATGTGGTCGAGTACAGTGCAGTTATCGAGTTGTCATGAGATGCCACAATGCATGGAATTAACTATTTGGAAGTCAGACTTGACTCTCATCTCATGGTTTCCCAACTCAATGGTGATTATCAGGTGCAAAAACCTAACTTACTACGCCAGTTTTTACATGTTAGATTACTTGAAAGAAACTTTGAGTATATTTCGTTCAATAACATTTCAAGAAATGAAAACATAATCACTGATGCATATGTGAATTACATACTGGATTGGCACTTAACACACATAATGGAAAATAAATATAACAGACACATTTGAGATGCATGCATATAACCAAAAGTATATATATATGTGTGTGTGTGTGTGTGTGTGTGTGTGTGTGTCCATAGATATAGCGAGGTTTTGATTCACAGATCCTGTCATAAGTGTATCAATATAAAAAAAATGGGATCAAAATCCATATATGCCTAATTCTAGGCCTTCTCCTCCGCCTCCTCAGTTGTGGTCGCCTCTACATCCTCCCTGTAATGAAGAACTGCCCTAGCCACCCTTCTGAGAAGGCGTAGCCAAGTCGACGAAACCCCAACAACATACTCCTGCATGATCATAGGGATCCGATCCATATGTAGTGTAGGGACATCTTGGGTAAGCCTGGCCAGCTTCCCCTTAATGACACATAGTAAACTGTCATTCCCACCCTGTACGCACCGCACGAATGTCCTGGGATTCCCATCGAAGCGCACTGGTCCGACATTTGCATATAAAACATAAAGAAGGGTCAAGATATTATACATATGTATATATAATTTTATGAATAAAAACTCATGAAAATCAAATAATAAAAAAATAAAAAATTTACATATCTCTCCCCATGCCTCCCCTTAAGGGAGGGCAAGTTCAGGGTATCCTCAGAAATCTAGTCCGGCATATGGAAATTGCTTGAGAGAAGGCACCTGTCTTTCCCACCAGGTATAGAAATAATCATCATAGACACTTTGGATCCCACCTTCGCCACTTTCACGGATAAATATGTCTCCCCATCGTGTAAGTATAAGCTGACGAGGTAAGAGTAGTGGTAATGGTACTGCAGGGCTGAGGGTAGGAACTCTCTCTCAAAGAATGATACCAACATGCTAGCATATCCAAAGTTCTTTCTTTGACCCCTCTTACAAACATAAAGTTGTTTTTTCATTATCAGGATCATCCTCAAGCACCAGTCAAACAACATGCCCTACATACATTCCGCTACAACCCGCATATGGTTCTACGTGGCCAAGTATAAAGCAGAAGAACCAACAACCCTAGCTATTGTGCTTACCATCACTTTCATTGGGAAGCTATTTATCTGCGAGATTGGTACACATGCCCCCGATTTCTGTGTACCAAGTAGGCAGTAAGTATCAATGTAATCTTGCATGCTCATAGGGTCACCACCCCTGCCAGTGCCATCAAGGTTTTAGAGGTATGCATTTGCGAGAAATTCCTGTGATGAAAGAAATATCCTCTATTGTAAGCTCCAACACCTCTCCCTGGAGGTCAAAAATTCCAATCTCATGGTCTAATTAGTCTACTAGAGTCTCCAATAGATGGGCTTGCGCTCTCATATTGGACGCACAATATAATTTTAGAAATCCACTTCATTGTAATTCGTGCAAGGTTGGGGAATCCCGCATTGCTTCTCGGCCCATTTCTTCATGTTTCCTCTCTCTCCACTCTAAGGCCATTTTGTTCCTTCATAATGCACATATCAAACCATTAGAATCCATCAAAATTCTCTTGTTTTGGTGCGTTTTAAAATGTTTAGAGGTCATGCAGTATTCACGTCTGTGCTTTTAGCACATTATGAAGTATACGCGGGCTGCAATGCAACAACCCGCGAATAAAACTTGTATTCACGATTGTTATTAAGTCAACCCATGAATGTTATGTGAGGATCTTAGGGAATGGATAAAAACATAAATTTTTCCACTAAAAATAAAAATTGAATGGATGGAAAGGAGGAGAAAAGAGAGATAGACAACCTACAACTTTCGGAATCGAAATTGGTCCAACAGTTTGTCCATGGTGATCACCTGAAGTCTAAAGGTAAAACTTTCCAAGTATAGTAAAGTTTTCAAATGGTATGTCTATTTTGGGTTTTTGAACTATTTATAATAAAAATTTCAAATTTTTACCCATTGTCTATAGTTTAAAATCAGTTTTTAATGTATGGACTAATACCATGGTATTTTTTCTAGCTACAGCAGGTCCTAGATCATCGAAAAGTTTTTTTTCATTGCATATAGGGTAGAATTTGGTCCTCATTGCATATTTTGCACTTATACCTTATCTTTCACTAAACCTTGTGATCACTTTTTCATCCATGGACTATGGTGTAAAACCACTTTTACCTCGTACACATCATTGTTCTTCTGTGGATAGGACCTCCTTCTCATGGGTATCCTAGCTTAGAACACTTTATTTTCTTCATGGTACCCATGACGTAGTTGTGTTAGGTTTGCGTGAGCCTTCTTAGTTGTTTTTCATGGAAAAATGAACCTCATTTTGCATCTTTTTATGAGTTATACCCGATCATAAGGCTCCCAACACTTATGGAGTTTTCTTTAGACCCTGGTATGACTCCCCAAAATAGACTAGACCATGGAGTAAACTTTTTCATTCAGACTCGTTAAGAATAATTGAACGATCATCTACATTGGTGGTAAGTTATCTCTTTCCCGGACCATGTATATTATTTATGTGAAAGGAATACTCTCTTTTCTGCGAAATTGAGAAGAGTATCTTCAGGCATAGGTTTATCTCTTTTCTGTACATGAGGGACTAAATTTACGGAAAAGGAACACTTGGTATGAGCTTAGTTTTTTCCTTTCATGCTCTCAACCCAAACATGAAAAATATTATGAGTGTAGTTTATGTCTTTATCATGCTCGCAAATCATAAAGAAAAAAACATCGATTTTATTGTTGTAAGCCCAATTTATTGCAATCAAATGGATATTTTTGAGTGATCTTTCCTTCCTTCACACTCATTAAACACAGGCTATATGCTTCTTTTGAAGGTGCTTCGGTCTGGTATTAGTTTACCCCTTTTTTGGACCTTTCTGACTAAGTACGAAAAAGGTATACCTTAGTCCTCCGGGAGCTAAGAGAGTTCGTCTGTGGATTGTTTTATACTTTTTGGGCCTCAAAAGACTAAATTATATGAAAAAGCACCCCCCTAGAGTCTTCTTTGGAGTTTTCATAATCTCAAAACTATGAAAACACCAATGAGCATCTACTAGTTCGGGCTCGTAAAATCCATGAATCAGTGCATATCAAGCATTATTCTTTCCCCTCTTCAAGCTTGTCAAAAATGAAGAGAGACTCGACTCCAAGCTTTTTTTTATTCCATTGTTGATCCCATCACGACTCCTTCTACAGTCTCAGAGGAGTCAGATGAAGCGTATCTACCCGCTTAGGTGGAGAACTCTTTGTATTCATAAGATTGCTTAGACATGGTTTTTCCAGATGAATCGATTTTGGAAGCTATGATTGGATGAGAAAAGACTTGTGAATACCTTCACCATAAGTCCTTCTTTCTTCCAGAGTTGAGTAGAATTAAGAATCAAGAGTTCCATGTGAGACTGGAAGAGGGTGTTGTTTCGTCTTTTAATCCTTTACCAAAGGAGGGAGTTTTTGTTGAGGGGAATATGGAAAATATCTCTACTACCATTCCAATCATCATCTTTGTAAACCCCAATTCATTGAAAATGTACATATTGGTGCAAACTTCTCTCTGGAGGAGATTTCCATATATACTTCCTTGTTTAAGGAATTTCGTGACATCTTTTCCTAGTCATATGAGGAGATGATAGGAATAGATACATCTATAATTGAACACGAAACCCACACTTACCCTGATGTTAAACCTGTTTGAAAAAAGTTGAGACCTGTAAATCCTAGAAAGCAGCAGTCGTTAAGGTTGAAGTGGAGAAATTGCTGAAAGCAGGGTTCATTCACCAGATCACTCTGACAAAATGGGTATCCAATATTGTTCTAATTGATAAAAAACAAGGGACAATCCACATTTGTATTGAATTTAGCGACTTAAACAAAGAATATCCCAAGGACAACTACCCCACGCCCGTCATTGATCAGATTATTGATGCTTGTGTGGGTAGCGAATTATTCTCATTTATGGATGGATTTTTCGGGTATAACCAAATTCAAATTAAGCTAGAAGAAAAACGACCTTCATTTGTCCTTGGGGGACCTTTGCATACAATAAAATTCCCTTTAGTTTAAAAAATGTCAGAGCGACCTTCCACCGGGCAATGAAGTTTTCCTTCCATGATATCAAGAATATTGTTGAATCATACTTGGATGATCTACCTACCCATTCTCGTAAGAGGAAGGACCATCCAGATCATCTATGTATGATCTTTTAACGATGTAGGAACTATAAGATACGATTGAATCCCCACAACTGTGTTTTTTGTTATATTTTATCATTTAAGCCATATGATCTTACGATATTATCTTAGAGAATAACATGCACAACAATCAATCACAAGAGAAAATAGACACAAATATTTTCCTCAGGGAAACCATAAAGGAGAAAAACCCACAACTTCCTCAGATATAGAATGAGCACCAATGGCAGCAGTAAAACCCAAAGATAGAAATATGATCTCCAACAGTTGTTCTCTCTCTCACTTGTGTGAGCTCCTCTTCTCTCACCTATGCACTATATTTGGGTGAGTGTGTGTGACAAATAGAGAGGCTCACTCTCTATTTATACTAGTTTTTGACTTGACAAATACTTACCAGGTCCGAATTCTCTAGGAGAGTCTAATAACCCTAGTGCCCCTCAACTGTGGGGACTTTTCCCCCTTGATCAACAAGGAGGGTTAACCTCAACTCAATTGTGGGGACTATTTCCCTGACTTACAATGGAGGGTTAACCTCAATGAATTTACATGACTTTATTATATTAATGACTTTCATGATAGGAACATCAAGGTACAATGAAATACAAATGATTCTCCCGATAGGAACATCGAGGTACAATATAAGATATACAAGTGAATACATTCCGAAGTTACAAATACATCAACACTCCCTCTTAACTAGGAAGGTATTCTCTTGACACAATTCAAAAACATAAGTCTTCGTCACTGGATCATCATCAAAGCTGTATCATCACCGGATCAATATCAAAGCTAGATCGTCATTGGATCATCATCATTGCTCCCACTATCTAGATCAAATGGTGTTATCTCTCAATTCTACTCATCATAGGAAGTTCTATAGAGCCAACCCTTTTTCATGTTGGCTATCGGCCTATCCTCCATGCAGGTATTCATCTTCTTCAACACTTATATCCGACCATGGGAGGCCCATCCTGTCACCATGTCAGAAAGGCCCACCTAGAACTTATATCTGATGATGCGAGGAACAAATTCAGCATCCATGTCAGAATGGCATGCCCATCACTCACATATGACCATGGGAGGCCCATCATGCCATTATGTCAAAAAGGCCTAGCACTCACATCTGACCATGGGAGGCCTAGCTTGCCACCATGTCAAAAAGGCTTAGCACTTATATCTAACCATGGGAGGCCCAGCCTGCCACCGTGTTAGAAAGGCTATGCACTTACATCTGGCCATGGGAGGTCCAACCTTCTACCATGTTAGAGAAAGGATTTTCACTTACATCTGACCATGGGAGGCCCATCCTGCCACCGTGTCGGAAAGGCTCAGTGCTTACATCCAACCATGGGAGGCCCATTTTTCCACCATGTCATAAAGTATTTGTACTTACATCTGACCATGGGAGGCCTAGCCTGCCACCATGTCGAAAAGGCTCAACGCTTACATCCAACCATGGGAGGCCCAACCCACCACCATCTCAGAAAGGCTATGCACTTACATCCAACCATGGGAGGCCCAGTCTACCACCATGTCGGAAAGTCTCAGCACTTACATCCGACCATGGGAGGTCCATCCTGCCACCATGTCGAAAAGGATTAGGACTTACATCTGACCATGGGAGGCCCATCCTACCACCATGGCAGAAAGGCTTAGCACATACATATGACCATGGAAGGAACCAATCCTACCACCATGTCAGAAGGGCTCATGGACTCATCACTTCCCCTCAGAGGGAACCTAGATTTGGAGAACACCAAGATTCTCCTTGAAGTACTCAAACTTCACTCTGACCATTTCTAGCATAGAATTACATCAGGGTTGATTACGTTCTAGGATAACCTGCAAGATTTTCCAGGACCAATTGTATCCAAGGAAAACCTACAGGATCGTTTATGTATGAGCAACCTACGAGCTTCACCAGGATTTCATGCTCAGACAACCTATCTCATCGGCTATGCTAGAACTCCCTCTTTCGATATATCTTGATCTAGATCACAAACTAGAGATTCACTGCTTCTCTCTCCCAAGTAGTCAAGCAAGTGGCCACATATTTTTCCTTGGCTGTTCTCAACGCCATTCAGGACTCCTTCCTGCTAAACCAAGAGATCAAACCTGATCCCATACTGAAGCAGCACCTCAAAGTGCTCTTCCTATCAATGGAACTTCCCAATCCAAATCCATATAACCTTCTAGGTTAATCTTTTGATTCGATTAATACTTGAGCCCATAGTCAACTATACCCTTCAGGTACCTCAAAATACGCTTTGCAGCAATCAAGTGAACATTTCTCAGATTCATTAGGAACTTGCTCAGTGTGTTCATAGCAAAGAAAATATCTGGTCTCGTATTCCTCAAGTACATCAAGGACCTAATCATCTGACGATACATCGTAGCATCAACTTTCTTTGATGAAGCATCACTCAATATATTCAGGTTCGATGCTATAGGTGTGGTCATGGCCTTGTAGTCCATCATCCTGAACCTCTTTAGGTTCTCTACTCCATACTTCCCTTGTCCCAAGGAGACTCCATCTGTATTCTACCACACGTCCATGCCTAGAAATTAATGAATCATATCCAAGTCCTTCATCTCGAACTCGGAAGCAAGTCTCCTTATTGCAAATTTAATGGGTTCCTCTTTTCTTTCAGGAACAATTCATCGACATATAATAAGATAATTACTAGAACAATAGAAATTGAGCCCAAAATCTGACACCTTGAATGTCTAAAATTTGACACTTCCCTGTTACATATTCGACGTAGGAATTTTTTTTGGCCGTCGGTGGAATATCGTCGGATATTCGACGTGGTGTCAATGTCGGTCAAGGATACGACACAACCATGATGTCGCATATTTGACAGATATCTGTTTCAAAGTGTCACTAAAAACTTGCAAAAACCATCTAATATGCAACACTTACTGACACTTGAAGGGTTGGACTTCCGACGCGCTGAAGTGTCAAAGGCATGGCAAATCCATTGGTGGTTTTTTGGAAAGTGTCAAATATGCGACGGGAAAATGTCGGTTGACCTTCAGCTGAAGGTGTTGGAGATTCAACAAAATCATCGGAACGACGTCGGAAAAGCGACGCCTGGTGGTAGAATTAACAAAAAAAATGACAGATTTCCATTCATGAAGTGGTGTAGTGTAGTTCAACATATCACACCCATATATATGGACAAATAGAAATAGTACATAAAGGTTTAGGAAAACATTTGAAATGTCTAGTTAGAGAAAAGATGAAGTAGTGGGATCAAGTTTTGGTGCATACAAAGTCTGTATACCATAGTTGTATAAATAGGTCAACAAAATGTTCATCATTGAATTTTATGCATCAAAATAATCTAAGAAGTGTTTTAGATATGATATATTTTCACTCAACATGTCCAAATGAATGATGATATAGAATCATTTTATCAAACATATAAATAAAATGCATGCTCAAGTCCAAGTCAATCGAAGGACTAAAATGTAAAATATAAGTAGTTTGTGGATTCCCAATGGAGATATAAATCACTTGAGAAGAAATTAGGACATTATAAAGGATAGAAAAATAATTTAGTTTTCAATTAAAGATAAGGGCTAGAGAGAAGTGTTGTTATTTACAAAGAACTTCATAAATGCAATAAAGGATACCAAGGAGTGTTATGAAATGGTGCGAATAAGAGTCTTAG
>LPNX010101664.1:0-16170 GCA_001517045.1 Pseudotsuga menziesii | reverse complement strand
GTAAGATGGAAGGGTTGTTTTGTAAGAATGTACATGGAAATCAAAAGTTTCACCTAGAATGGTAGATGCATATAATTTTAAATATGCATCATGCATGGAAATCACACATTTCAATACTACAATGATCCTCTTTTGTACATTTGAAACAAATTTTCTCACACGAACAAATTGATGTAAATCACTTTTCAATGTTTCAATATGATATTTCAATCACCTTTCAATGTTTCAATAGGATATTTCTCTAGTGTAGAAATACAAGTTTTTTGATACTATGAATAACAACACAATTGCAATAAGCATTAAAAAGACAAAAATGATAAATTAATTTTCTCTAAGAAAGAAGGATTGAATTTAATTTCCACTGAGTAAGACCAAATATTTTGTGCAGAAATAAATTCCTAAAAGGCAGGTCCCTTAAAATATGAAGACATCCACATGAATCATGATAATCTATGGAGATACCCATCAAACTTTTATCACACAAATACAATGAACCAAACTTATGCAAAAAAACCTATTCATGTTATTTTATACGAAATATGGGAGATCTATATCGGAAGTATAGGTTTTCCTTATTGGTTTTGAAATAATGATTGCTAGGAAGTGGCCCAAACATCATGATAATCTAAAGAATTAATTACACTGACAGACACAATATAAACGGTAAAATTCATGAATATAGTATGCCCAATATGTCGAGGTGATCAAGATATGGTTGATCAAAACAAAAATACTAAGAGATTTGTTTTGTGTGTGATACCTTTCGATCATTCTTGTGGGAATTTCTTGTTGTTTCATGAGGGTTCAACTATATATATTTCATACTACAAATATAGCATATCAATTTATCAAATGAGCATTATTGAACATTCATTGATTGCTTGAGCATACAAGCATCAGATGTTCCACACCCCTGTGGTTTATATTCTTTTATCATGCACAGACCTAGAAAACACCACTAAATTATACAAGAAATTTCCAAAAGATCAAAAGTATGCAAGCTTTACCAATGGACCAGCTAGCAAAGAAGTTCCCGAATCTACAATGGAAATACAACCTCCATCACAGAAACCTGCAACTAAATGTTCATAAAATGCCATCAATATTTTCATTAGATTCCTTAAGAAGCAATCATGTGCCCAATTGAATAAGATGGACTGTATGCTGACCTGTTGATTGATCATCAATGAGGAAGTCTCCCATGTCAAACTGAAGGAAATATCAAAATCGATTTATTAGAGTATAATAATCCCATGACACACCTACTAGTAACTATGACTCATACAAAGAACATGGTATGCATGTGTTTATCCTTAAATACAGTCAATCTTAAACCTAGAAAACTAACATGATTCTATTACATACCTTCTAGTAACCCTTTCGAGTAAAAGGAGCATATTGATGTTTACCCTTGAAGTGATTAGGATCACCACCACCAAAAGTCATGGCTGCAAATGGGATTTCTTCAATAAAAACATTTTTTCCTTGGGAAAGAACCTCAAAACTGTTTCCAACAAATGTGAAACTATTTCCTTTAGCTAAAATATGTCATACCAAATCTAGTGATCTATCATTGTAAATCAGTGAAAATGACTGATACTCTTTTTCAGGCCGTGAATACCTCTGGAAGATTGCCTAACAACAACAAAAACAAATAGTTTTTATAACTTAAGCATTCAAACAATGCCTTCCAGAAATAAAGTATCAAATCAGATCTTTATTTTTTCAAGCAGATCTCAATACTTTGTTACCATAATTATCAATGCAGTTATTCTTCTTTTGTATTCCAGAGTTGAGATGTTTTCTCTAAGTGACCACTTTAAATTCGGTGATAAATTGGAAGCAATAAAGAAAGATATAAATGCCTAATAAAATATTTGCGCAAAGAAGAGTTTGTAACAAATTAGTAATTATGAGTAATAAAGTGCACAGTGATGTTGGGGGGGGGAGTTACAATGGAAACTGAAAATACCAATGTGCACCATGACCAACTCACAACCTACAGGGATAAGCACAAATATAAACATAGGTTTTATGCTACACAATCAAACATCAAAGTTGAACAATATATGAGATTAAGAAACAAATTACAAAACTACTGGAGAAAGATGAACTTGGGGAGATAACAATATACTCATGCGGAATAATAGGGAAACAATGCTTCAGATTCCATTTTCCTCACAAATCTATCTATATTTTTTGTCTTTTGACCTTTCATATTCCTATCATGTTTCTTGTAATGAAATGCCTACATTTAATTTTGTTGTCCTAGCTATATGGAATTGGTAAAGTATTACCAAGAGGCCAGTTATCATGATAAATCAAACTATTTAAGGTAATTGTTTAGAACATATAGAACAAAGTTTGCCTCAATGTATGGTAATCATCATCATCAACTAAATGTATGTGTGTGCACATGCATAAATACCCAATACACAACTCAATCAAACAAAATAAAACATAATTATACCTTGATTTGTGGATCTTCACACTGTCTTCTTATGCTTTACCTTTCAAAACATCATTCAAAATACTTCATATTGTGTCCTGTTGCAATAGTTTCATGTTAGGACCCATCAAATAAATTTATGTTTGTTTATGAAAATAACAAAACCAATCTAAATAAATACAATTATATTACAATGTAAATTAATTGTTAAGAATAGATCACCTGATAAAACATGGATAACCAAAAATACTATGTATATAAGGCCATCTATCTAATCAAAACGCCATTTCTTGCCTCTTAACTATGGAAATGTTTCTCAACGCTATCTGTAACAAGTTCCAATGGAGGAGTCAAATAGAAATAGTGAAAATTATACACTAAAATTATAGAAATAGAAGTTTTTTAATGTATTCTTCCTTACCATTCATTGAGCTCCTCTCTGTTTCGAGAATAATTTAATATTATCTACTAAACAGGACCAACACGTGAATGTGGAAGCTCTTATGTCCCCTTCCCCCCCTCACATCACTCTCAACTACCCAAACCCAATGCATCTACTTGCAAATAACAATTTATTTCACTATTTCACAATCCAAATAACAATGCATCTACTGCAAATTATTTCACTCAATAGTTGAAAGATGCTTTCATTAAATCATTCTTTAAATAATTCATTAAACCATTCAATCATTTAACAGCTGAAAAAACCATTCATTTAGTCAATGGCAGAAAAAAAAAATCAGTAAACCATTCATTAAAGAATTCATTCATGAAATAGAGGAAAAAACCATGAAATGTTTTTTTTATAAATAAGAATTACTCAAAATTTGTTTAGTCACTTCCTTTTTACTTTTCTTCTCTTTGAATATTTAGTTAGATTCAGATCTTCTAGAATCTGATCATCGATCTCCCTACTAGTCTGCTCGCAAGGTTGAACTTCAGGCGAGGGGCGATGAATTTTTGTAATAATGTCAAAATATTTCATTAATATATTTATATTTTGATAAATACGAGTAATTCATTTAAAAAAACATTACGAATGTGTGTTTTTACCTGCCATGGGCACATCAACATGTTCAACATTATCTTGTACAGGCCCAACCTGTTCAGTGTTATCTGCATCTACATGCTCTACATTTGAATTGTGTAGAATTAGAATTAATGTTCATCATCTGCAATAGTCTATAAAAAAAAGTATCACATTAATAAATTCATTACCAGGATGAGAAGCATGATCTTTGTTTGGTTGGTCATGTACATCCTCGACATGAACGGGATCATTACTTTCCTGCACAAAAAGGAATAAATAATTTATGTTAATTTATTTATAAGGAATAAATTGCATGAGCATTAATAAATTATCATTAAACTATACAATTTTTACATACCTGGGCACCAGATGGATCAACAGGAGATTGTGTAGTATGCCCAGACATGCTTCTCCAGTGTTCAACAACGACGTTAAAGCCCTGTTCAAAGCCAAAATTCATGTAGTCCGCACTGGGCAATTCTTTGAACCGGTCAGCCTTCATATTTGCATGATGTCATTAATTTTACATTTTTTTCCAGAACAAAACAAAAATAATAATCTGTATGATATGTGGATACGGATTCAGGTTTTGTGATACTTACATATCGGGCCACCAAGTTGGAGTAACCACCAGGCCCAAGCTTGTGTTGGCCAATTTTTTCAATTCTTGCCTTGGTGGCCTTAGATGTGTCCGAGAGCCTAATTAAGTTTTTAAATATGTTAGTCGATGTACCAAAATTGATATAAAAACTAGTAATAATAAGGCTTACCACTACATTTTGGAATGTATTGCATACCTCCCTGTTCCAGTTGGTGGTATCTTTCTTGATTTTCTCAGGCCCTTCTCTTTTCCATCTTCCACCAGGGCTTTCCACTCCATATATGGAATCATTGGAGGGCGCTCATACCTACGTTTCTTTTCTAGGTGAACCCTATACTAGTCTCGGACAATCTTCAGATGTTTTCTAGCCTTCTATAGGACCTTCAATGTATCGAATGTATCTTTTTCGAACAGACTAACCAAGCAATTAGTCAGATCATCCTTTAAATATTTTGGTTTCTTGTTCCACATTGTGCGGGTGGTGGGCCCGAAGATCTCCAAGGCCAAATCATTGTCCTTTGGCCTTTCAATGTTGTCAAGCTTGAGACAATCTGTTATGCATATGCATCAAATATAACATTGCAATTTATGCCAATATATGTCTGTACAGGGCCTGGAGGTTCTCCTTTAATGGACTATGTCCTTGAAAGAACATATATTCGCATTCATCTACATTTAATTAGGATAGAAGTGATACAGAGTTGGTATGTTGAACACTTCCATCAAAAAGCATCTTTGACATGAGTTCCTTTTTTAAGGAATCTTGGTTAATCTCCTCTTCCAAACTTCTAGGTCACTTTTCCACTCTACATTGGCCTGATTATTCATTTTCTTCGCCACTCCTCTCTCCCTAATCTACACTCATTTTTGTTGTAACCCTTACTTTTGATGGTAGTAAGTGGTTTTTAGTTTTCCCATGAATGATGTTGTGATGTTGTATATGATTATCCATTTTACCTAATATGTTTTATGATCTTTTCCATCATTGCTAGGGTGCACATACCTGTTGTTTATGGCTTCTTAATCTTGAAATCTCAAGGGCCTAAAAGTTCCCAAATGTAATCTAGGACCCTTTAAGATTCATAATAACAACTATTGTTATAGGATGTTATTCTCCAAATGATACACCAAAACCATACTTATTGGTTAATATTTGTGTAGGGATGTTTTTTTTATCTCTCCCATAATTTATCATACTAATGGGATTGTGACTATCAATTTAATGCCTTATTTGCTTAGTGGCAATCCTACAATAGTACACTGGAAATTCTAAAAAATCTAACGTATTCCCTAAAAAATGTTATGTATGCCCCTCTTTTAGTTACATACAAGTCTCCATTCTCACTTATTGCTTGCATTTCCTTTTCCTAACATGTATTGGGTAGGCTCACAAAATATCATGTTATACATGGGCACTATGATATGCTCACAAATATTTATATAATGTATTATAAATGTGTGTTCCTAAAGGATTTGGCAATATACATGGATGGGAACTATGCTTGGTCACCAATTCTTTCACGTCTCTGGAAATATGTTTGAAACATACATCGCATATAGCAAGTATGATGACATGTAGAATGTTGGAGTGATTATGGTGGTTGTGTATTTGGATATGTAGTTGTTCTTATTACTGGCCTAATGCCTTTTCAACAATAATATTTGCAGATTTAATCAACAGTAGACTGGAATGTCTTATGACTAACTCATGAATCTTCCCATGATTATTAAATATCCATCTATAAACCACTATTATGGTTTCGTCATTGCTCCCAATCAAGAACAAAAAAGTAGACTCTGACTTCTCTCCCTACATTAAGTCCACGTGCACATAATGAATAGCTTTGGTGCTTCCTAACTTTTTAGTATTCCTTTTGACAACAAAAGTGAAACATGAAACAATATCCTTACTTTCAACATCTTGCACAACTGATGGCTTTGATTGAACTGTATAAGTACTTTGTTCCCAAAGTAAATATTTTGAGACCTACGAACAAAGAGGAGTGAGATGAATGGTTGAAGGACTCCAATGGAGGATGAATTGATGCCCTGTTCTGCCTACCCAAAGGTCCTTTTATAATAAATATTATCCCTAACTTATCATTGATTTGTTGTCTTGTATTTTTCACCCATACTGCTCTAAGAAACATAGTTTTATGCCCATCTAGTATGTATCTTCATGTCACAAATAGGTACCACCACAATAATGTAAGAAATCAGACCAGCTGCTACAGGCATTCTTGGAGGCATATTTCCCAATGGTAACCTACATCAATCATATATATATATAATCCATGGTGGTGAAGTGTGGACATTTCTAGATCTACTACTTGGCACATTCAGGAATGAAAAGAATGTTTTAAATACATTTATATCAGTCTGTAATATTTGTTGATTTATTCCTTTTAGCTTGTCATGATGATGCTTGTTTTCCCATATTAATTTTCAACCCTAAGGAAACGCTAACTTGTTTTCCCATACTAATTTTCAACGCTAAGGAAACCCTAAGGCAATCCCATAGTAGAAAGAACCAAAAAAGACTATTCCGCACAAATCAAAAGGATCTTAAATTAACTATATCATGCCTTCCTCAATGATTTGATGAAACCAAGGGGATGGAAAAAGGGCAAGGAAACATCAAATATCACTCACACCAAGGAATAATTCTAAATCTAACCAACTGTCTAAACCACAAAGGTCATCTTATCGTGTTAATTGTAACAGGGGCAAAAAAAACAGACACGGTGAAAATTGACATAAAATGTTCAAATAAAAAATGGAGGACATCAAAATACCTAGTACTTCCTTCAAGACCCAAAGAATAAACCATAATATTCATGATTGTCCATTAATGGCCAAGTATTACCTAACCCAATTTCCAGTGAACTAAGCACCTCATGGTCGAATCAGGATATTGGGCCAAGTTTATTATAAATTCCAAGAAGCAACCGATAGAGCAACCAAACATCCACTCTACAGGATCTCCAAGAAATAAAATCATTCAAGTGAAGGATGTATGCAGACTACTGCAGGCATTATATCTCTACTCATTCAATTTCCTAAAAAGTGTTGTAGCTTTCGTAGTGCTCCTCTTTGTTTATCATTTACGTTCAACTTCACGGTGAAATCAAAAAGTCTAGGCAAATCTTCTACTACATCGCCTTTACAGTAATGGACAAATAATGATGTTGGGTTCTTGGAGATCCTACAAAGTGAATGTTTTAACCTCTTTAGTGCTACTCTATAGTGCATAATCCAACACTTCAGAGGCATATTTCCTAGTGGGACGATTTCTTTGTCCTGTCTCCTTACCCTTGTAACAAGGTCCAAGGAGTAGCTTATTTTAAGACTAACAGAAACAATGAGAGAATGGGTTTCATTGTTTAAATGTAATGTTGGATTTTGAATGAAACATAGAGTAAAGATTATATCAGTTTGTGCATTATTGTTTGATTGATATAATGTATCGTATCTATGAATGGTTTACCAACATGTCCATACCAACATGACTAACTAGGTCTCTTACAGTTTCCTTTACCCATGAAATGGTTGTTTCAATATTGTTTTACTAATGGCATGCCCAAATAAACCAAGAAATATTTTTTATGCATAAATATGTCATCCAATATAACCCAGATTTTCCCTTTAGATCTTGTTAAACCTTATATTATGAGGAAAAGAGCCCAAAACTCCATATTTCTACTCTTTTCTAGATTCACACCCATAACTGCTTAAAGGCATTTTCTATGTTGCAGGAGGACATGTACAGTCCTTAATTGTGCCCAAAACTGAAAATGAAGACTTATAGGGCCTAGATTTAGGAGGAGGGGACATTTACATCCCTTTTCACCAACAAATATTGCCCAGAATGTCTCTATTCTACCCAGGATAACTCATAATTGTCAACTAAACACCTGATGCAAATAGGGGGATAACACATATCAAAAGAAGAGATCAAAGTAGTGATAAAGTCCTTTCATAACTCAAAAAATCCATTTCCTAATGGTTGCACGGTAAAAAAATTTGGGTTTTAACTTTTTATATGATTTAATGAAGGGATACAATTTGAGAGTGATGAAAGAATTCTATAATTTCTAGTTATGCATATCCATGATGCAATTAGGGTGGTTCATGAGGGTTCACACTCAATAAAATGAAACAAATATAAACTATGGTTCTCAATATAGATTTGTCTAAAGGATATGGTAAGGTAAGTTGGAAATATATGAGGTTAATGCTAATATGATTGGGATGAATCTGGAGTTAGTATATTGGATAATAGGATGTTTGTCTTCATTTTTTTTTTGCACTCCTTATAATTGGGTCATCCTCCTTATAATGGGAGTTAATACATGCTTTCCTTATGTCAAGTTTTCTTCTCTTCTTATTGGTCACTAATGACAAGAATGAGAGGAAAATTTGTGGAACAGTCCCTCTGTTGTGAAGATGAAAAAGGTATTGAACCCACAATTGAAACCTAGCCCATTCATTTGTCTAGATTGAAGTGGTATTTTTTGAACACTAAGATTATATAAGATGAATTTATTAAAATAAAATAAAGAAATAAAAATAGGAAAAAAAAACATGACTTCTTAATCTCCACTTATAAATTCAGGTTCAGGCCCAAAAGGTGGAGATGGAAATGAGCCATATGATGCAACTTATACACTATTGAGGTCATCCACTATGCACTCTTAATAGGAATACCCCTGAAACTAACGTCTCCACCTGCTCAGCTTAATCCTAATCAAATAGGGGCACTCTCACTGTTGATCTAGGCAGGAAATGCATGAGAATCAAGAACATAAACAAAAATGGCATGCTCCCTTTCCTAGTGTTGAATTGTTACCTGCTACTACCAGGATAAATGTTTTTTGTTAATTTGATAAGGGTTTTTATGAAATTATGGGCTTAAGGATGAATGCACTCTTTCAGTTCATACCATCATTTGTAGTTGGCAGTCCAATAATAAACCACAATTAGTCATTGATTTATGTTATTGGCACCAAATGATTAGAAGGGATAACTTGGTAAGGAATTGGAACATTGGATATTTATCAAGAAAAAGGCCTATGTTACACATATCACATAATTTTGTCCAAGGGTTGGAGCTGATAAATGAAGAGATATTCATACATGTTGAAGCATCTTGGTGGATTTTTCACCTCCATACAAAGCATGAGGCAACATTTTTTTTAAATCTAGGTGACCTGTGCATAGTTTGGGACTATTCTAAGTTTCAATAAATGGTATAACCCAAATTTTGAGAAGTTTTGTCAATGAGAAGAACAACAATGGGCATCCTAATTGGTGTAAGAAGCAAATTGAGGCTATTTCCAAGCACATTTGGGCATGGTTAAAGACTTTTATGTGTAGTTAATCCAATTCTTTTCCTTATTTGACCTTCATAGAGCAGTGAGAAACCATTCTAAGGAAACCTCAACCATAAATTAACAATAAGTATCCCTAAATCCTCAATTCTAGGTAATCCCGGGTTAAATTCAGACCTAAAAAAGCATTTTGGGCATATTAAATGTAAGAGGGGCAAAAAAAAATTAGACACGGTGAAAATTGACATAAAATGTTCAAATAAAAAATGGAGGACATCAAAATACCTAGTACTTGCTTCAAGACCCAAAGCATAAACCATAAGATTCATGATTGTCCATTAATAGCCAAGTATTGGCCAAGTTTATTATAAATTCCAAGAAACAACCGATAGAGCAACCAAGCATCCACTCTAGAGGATCTCCAAGAACTAACATCATTCAAGTGAAGAATGTATGTAGACTGCTGCAGACATTATATCTCTACTATTCAATTTCATACAAAGTGTTATAGCTTTCTTGGTGCTCCTCTATGTTTATCATTTACGTTCAACTTCAAGGTGAAATCAACAAGTCCAGGAAAATCTTCTAGTACATCACATTTATAGTAATGGATAAATAATGACATCAGTTCTTGGAGATCCTGTAGAGTGGATTTTTTAACGTCTTTAGTGCTACTCTGTAGTGCATAACCCATCACTTTAGAGAATATTCTAATGGTTTTCTTGGACATCTTAGGGTATCCTAATCAATTTCAGAATGATCACGGATTTAAACCATCACCTAGGCCCTTTGAAGGGGATATTTTATTTCCAAGTGGTGTGTGGTTTCTCCTATAATTCATTGGATATTAGGATGGGTCTTAATGTCACATGCCCCAATTTTGCAAAAATAATATTATCCTATTTGATTTTATTTAAAGACAATATGTTAAATTTTATGCTAAGTTGTAATTGATGACTCAGCAGAGTCAAAGATATTAAATGTAATTTTGAATATTTTAATTATAAATAAATAAAGGTGGAGACAACAGCTTAGGAGAGCTATTAAAAGAGTGTTTACTGGTCAAATTGGTGGAGGATACTGGGTGGAGAGCAAACAGACAAGTGGAAGCATCCTCAAACCTCTTCCAACTGTTGCAGGTGGAAACCTCCCTACATTTGGGGTCATGATCCCCCAAGAAAGTGGGATTAGAGCAGGTGGCTCGTTTAATGACAACTAACTCAAAATACCTAGGCAATATTTATAAAAATGCCCATTAAAGAGAGTTGGGGTTGCTCATTCTAGAGAATTAATCATTCAGTTGAACATACTTCAGATAAATTCAATGGCAAGGGAATTTGTGGAAAGAGTTTGAGGGGTTAACTGCTAAGTGATCTAGTGCAGCTTTTCAACTGAAGGATCTTTTTGCTGAGTGCAGAGTGATTACTGAGTCATTGGAATATTCTATTGTTTGCTTGCTCCACCAATTCTCAGCCAAGGAGACCAGGAACAGGCACAGGGGTCCTGAGGAAGCGTTGTTTGAGCGCTCTCCAGAAGTTTGGTAGGGAGGAACGGCCTCCTAACGCTGTTGTTGTCCATATTAATCAGGTTCTACATTCTATTGTGTTACTGTGTTAGATAGTAAAATGCTAATCTAACTGATTAATGAATGTTAAATGTTTTAGTTGTGAACTGTTAAAGTTAGATATTTTTTAGTTTATTGAAAGAATGAATCTGAAATAGATGAAAAATAATTCTAAGCTATGTTTTTCCACATCTAGAAGGACTAGAACGTACTCCAGCACATACAGAGTATTTAGAATAGATGAAGGAAATGATAAGAAACTGAAATGAGTAGATGTAATATGCATTTCATAATAGCAAGTAAGTTATTGCAGTATGTAGGATAATATCAAAAGACCAATAACCTGGTTATTTATGTTCTTTGTTTATATAAATATACTGATCATGAAATAACAGTATTCCATTACAGGTAGCATAATTATTAGGTTTGTTGGGATCTGATCTATCAGTATTAATCAGAACTTAAATTTAAAATCAATCCGGGTCTGTAGACTTCGAGACACATCCAGGTTTAGGACAGAGAGGCTGGACTCATTTGGAATTTAGCTAACTGTAACTGAATCTACTAACAGAAACTAAAATACTGCAACTCACAGAGACAAAATCCTTTTACAAGGGTGACTTCATTTGTTTCTTCTTAAGCATACAGTAATCGATTTATAAAAGCATAAAGGACTGAGGTAAAAATCAATTAAACAACAAATCTATAACCCTAGGATCGAACTACAGAGTTCTACCAGCGCTGAAGACACATTCACCAATTAAAATATTTTACAAGATAGTATTCATAATCTGTAAATGTCCTTTACTATTTCACCATTGGATAAACAACAGTATATAATGAATTAGAATCTTGGTTTAAACCTTCAACACATTCAGTCTTTAACCAGTAAAAAAAAAAACTAGAGTTTATCCAATATTGCCAGTGATATACAGCACAATAGAATTTGTAACTTGAACCGTAAATGAAAGGAACAGAGCATCAATAGAATCGATTTAAAACTTGACTGAATTTGTTCTGCGATTTATAAACTGGAAATTACAAGAAAATGCATACCAATGACACGATTTAGATAGCTAACACCAGAAGTAAATCGCTGCAACCACCAAATTGATCTACCGACAACATGAAAGTGTGTGAACTCAATGATGGGGGCCCTCCAAAGCCTTGATCAACACACAATGAAAGATTTCACAGAACTAAAGCTTTATTCTCATTCACCAGAAATTGTTTACACAGTATATCACGCAGTTTGGAAGCACGAGTGCATTCCTCTTCAAAATCGTGACCCCTTCTTCATTGTCTTGTGAATCATTTATACAAATTCAAAATCAAACTGTAATGCTATAAATCTGCATCTAATTTAATGCTAAGAGCTAACGAGATCATCTTCAGAATCGTGGAGTTCCACAAAATCACCATTGTTCCTTCTTTTGTGTTGAATGCAGAACAGGTCCGCCTTTGACTCTAGTTGACTGGACATCTGTACAATCCACATCACCTAACTGTTGTATGTTCATCCATCTGTGGACATTAAGGATCCATTATTTATCTTCATGTTCCCTCCTAGCTATCCTGCAATTGCTCAATCTAGGAGATAATACGGGAAGTTAGTACATCCCGTAGTCTAAGTAAAAATCCTAGTTAAAATGCCTAAAAAATCACAAAACTCAATTTATTAACAAGCAATGACATTATACCTCTTTAACCAAGGTTTATAGATGAACTTTAAAGCTTTTTACTCAATATGGAGGTTTTATGAAGGAAATGAAGGTTATCTAAGAGGCAAAAAGGGGTCAAAAACAGTGCCCAACATCTCCCCCAAGAGGAAACTGCTGCATGTCCTCATGCCAAAAACTTTGACCCTGTTCAAAACCAAAATTTTATTGCTGATTATCCTGCCTTTAGTCTTCAGTCTGTGATGAGGCATCTGTTGATGCCCGAGATGCATAGAGAATCTTCAACCTTTCATACTTAGCCTTGTAAACCTTCCTTTGCTTGTACCATCTATAGGCTTTCTTAGTGATACGTGTTCTCTGAACCTTTAGCTTCCAATTAACTTCCCTTAACTTCTCATTCTTTTGTTCAAGTTCCTTTAGCTTGAGTTTCAATCTCTTGATCTCCTTACTGTTTTTGGAAGCTTTCTTTTTCTTCATATTTATTGGAAGCTGCTTAGAAGTTGCATCCACATCCAATTTTCAATGCTCTTGTGCTGAATGCTCTTTTTCCTCTTCCATAGCCTGCTGTTCTAAGAAGAAAGAACTTGAATCTTTCGGTAATTCCTGTTTGAACTGCTTTTCTTTTTCTCTTTCTTGCTGGTCTAGGAAAAGGTTGATCTTCTTTGTCTGCCTGATTATCTCATTAGGATCTGGAATATCATGTACTATTTCAGCTGCTAGATCTTCTCCTGGACTCTCCAAAGTCTGAATATGTTCCTCATCTTCAAATGCTGATTGACTTTGAGCTTGCTTGTATTTTCTTGACTTTCTCTGATAGGTGGTGAAGAGCTGATCCTGTTTTTGGTACTGTTTTTCTTTCTTCTTCACACTTCGAGTTTGTATCCTTCTCTGAGGCTGTTTTGGGCTTGTTTCCTCAGAGTTGTCCTCATCATCAGTTATTAGTAATACCTCTTTCTTTTTGTTTTTCCCCTGAGGCGGTTTTGGGCTTGTTGCCTCAGGGTAGGTTAACATCAATAGTTCATCTTCCTTTGCATCTTCTTCAAGCAACTCTTCTTGATTTTCAAATTGATTATGAACTAGGAATTCTGTCCATGTCAGATTCTTCCTGTGTAATTCATACTGGATAATAATTTTAATAAGACCACAGTGAAAAAGACTAGTTACCTTATCTCTTGAACGCCTTTGGACAGCTTTGGCCATTTTAGTCAGGCTCTGTAGCAGAAAATAAGGCATATTGATTTCACACTCCCCTTTCAAATGTTGTAGCAGCTTAATGTGATAAAGGTAAACAATGCTAAACCTGCCTTCACATGTAACAAATTTCTGAATGATGTAAACTATCTCATCCCATGGATAGACTAGCCAACTTCTTGGTATCCCTTTTTTCCAATTGACTGATCCTGCCCTAGACCTGCATAAAAATGGCATCTAGACCTTCTCTTTAAACTGTTTGGTTTTGAAGAACCTTTCACCCTACTGTGGCAAACCAGTGACTTGAGCTAGAATGTCTTCTGACAGTCTAAATTGTAAATTCCCCACTCTAACTCTTTCTCCATTGAAGGTCTCAGCAAAATCTAAGATATCCTGCTCATTGTGCCCATTAAATTTTTCAAAGAAATTGATCCACTGTTTGTTTTCAAATATCTCAAGGCATCTTTCATGAAGGTCAGCAGAATTAAATTTTTCTGGTTCCAATCTAGCTGACATTTTGAATTTTAAACAGAAAACTTCAATCTTTAACTCTGTCTTTTCTTCTTTCCCACAGCAATACTCTGAATTTGGTGAAATTTCTTTTGGTCTGGGCAATGTATTCAACAAAGGAAGGGTTTTAAATCTTACCTCTTCTCCAATATCACTGCTTTTACTTCTTCTTGTATAATTTTCACAGAGATTGGAGCATTCACTGTGTCCTCCTTACTGACTGTCTTTTTCTTATACACAATCTTCTCTACAAATAATGTCTTCATATTTCCTGTAACTCACAATCCTTCTTCCTGTTGATTGTCTTCAACCCACGGTCTCTTCTCTCTGTCAGTCTCTTTAGCAAATAATATTTTCAATCTTCCTGTAGCTTACGGCCTTTCTCACTGACAATTACCTTCATACAGCAATCGATTTCATATGTAGAAACAAGAAAATTGGGCTCGGCCTCAAAAATAATGACCAAATCATGGTATATACAGCAGAAATCGATTTCACTTGTGTGCTGTCGTGGGCATCATTCCACGTTCTCTTTCCATCATTTCATAATATGGCATTTCCATTTGATTTTTTTTACTTAGGACATAAAATAAAAGTAAGGTTTCCATACAACATATTAATCTCTTTATATGCCCAATGTTTGATACATAATTTGGCAATATATACTTCAGTTTTTCATATACCCAATGTTTAATAAACAAGCTGTATAAAAGAAGCTTCCTTTCTCTCAAAAATAAACCTTTTTCTTTCATAAAAACTGTGCTGAAGATGTATATTTGCCCTGTTTTCTTTCAAATTAACCAATGCATGATGTATTATATACATATACAAAGAAGACTTTTGAAGTTCTTTTATATCCATGTTTCACTTTTGCTGAGAAAGAGACCTTGTTTATCTTTAAACCAAATTGAAATTCTGCCTTTAGTATGCAGTATACTTCCTGTAGAATGCAATGTATGTTCTGTAAAATGCAATATATATCCTGTAGAGTCCAGTATAGATGTTGACCATTTAAAATTTCCCTTGGGTTTGATCCTGGCAACCATCCTGACCCCTAAAGTGGAAAATGAAGTGCTGACAGAGACTAAATGAGGTACTGGCAGAGACTAATGAAAGGTAAATAAGGAGCTGGTAGAGACTTATCAGAATAATGGCAGTAATAGATAGCCAAGCTTGCAATAATTGGTAAAATGTCATCACTTAAGAACAAAAAGAATTCTGAAACTTTTTAAACATAAAACTATAAATTCTTACAGACTTGCTTGATGTTCCTGAATGATGAACTTGCTGCTTGTTTGAAGTTGGTTTGTATTCTGATTGTCCTTCTGATGTCTTCTGTCTGCTGCTATCTCAAATTCCTTCAGTCTTCACTGAAAGTCAGGTCTCTTTGTAGATCTCTTCTGCCTTACCATAAGTCAGGGCCCTCTGCCTTTAGAAATCTCTTGTATTGCTGGTAATCAGGTCTGGTAATCAGGTCCCTTCTGCTAATGAAATTGCTAGTAATCAGGTCCCTTCTGCTAATGAAAAATCACAATCCTCTGCATATGAAAAAGACTTGGAGGGTTCTAAAGAAGTATAAACAGTTTATCCCCCTCACAGGCCTAACTTTTGACTTTTCCTCAAGTCAAACAAGATCTTCATTATTTGTAAAACAAAACAGGAAAGTAGAAAAGATTTTTTTTTTGTGAATTTTCAATGGCCAGGAAAGCCTGTTTTCCACAGAAAATTCAAGTTTATATTGTGCCAGCGAACTGGTTTTCACAACTAAACTGCCTTTTTTCTTTTATATTTTTTTTTAATTTTTGTTTTCTTCTTT
>LPNX010101658.1:268087-281123 GCA_001517045.1 Pseudotsuga menziesii | reverse complement strand
CACACACACACACACACACACACACACACACACACACATATATATATATATATATTTAAAGATCTATTTAATATTTGAAAATCTTGATGCAGGTGATGTATTTGCTGTGATTGCACCGCCGGGAAATGACGAGCATGTGGCATACTTTTTAATGCGATGTACACATATCAAAAGCAGGTTGGTGCGGTCCTATGTCGATGGGGAGTTCATGTACCAAGTTGGTGACCTAGTTGTCATGGGTCACTTCTTTGAAAAAGTGAAAAGACAAGGGGATTACATTATTTACAGATATTTTATGCCCAAATACATATCTTGTCAGTATAGTCATTTGGTGGTGGCAGCTCGGATACATCTCATTGAAATCAAGGTGAAGAGGGGTGAACCAAAGATATGGAAGATGTCAGTAGCTAACCATGATCGTATTATGGAGACATGCATTCCTATAACCCATTGGCCGGATGAATAGAAGTTATATAGATTTGTATTTAAGTGTAATTTTTGTAAACTTATATCTACGATTATGTGCATTAACTCCAAGTGCTTAGAACAAAATGAATTGTCTTATCAAATTTTATAATACATGTCATGACATGTGACATGAATGAATGTAGCCATTCCTTTGATATGTTTTTTTAAGGTTTATATTGTTTTTAAAGAATATATAATGTTTTAGAATATATATAAAATTTATATATTTCTTTCTTTAACTCATTGTACTATTTATTAGATTGATTAACCTCTATTATTTCTACTCTAGGTGAAGCCATTTCTATTGGATTTGTATTCTTCATATTCAACGTCATGGTTTTAGTAGTCTATGAAACTTGTATCCACTATGAGTTTCCTTCTTTTGTGAATCTTCTTAACTCTTTATTTGTCTTTTCTTTCTTTTCTTATAATTTGTTGGAAACTAGGACCCATGGGGAGCATAACTCATTACTTGTCAACTTTGTTGTGGAAGATATTGTCTTCAACGGTGTCTTCATGTGAAAGACTCCTCCTTGTGGTGTAAAAACCCCTCCTTAGGGTATATAAGCCCCTATTATGTCACAATATTCCCCTCCTATGTCACAATATTCTTTCATGTCAAAGCTTCATGAGAAAGAACCCTATAGAACCCCCTTCTATTTCATTATATTTTATGAAAAATACCTAAGTGTTTTGGGTATAGGTAGGCCTAGGTGCATTGGAGGGTCATTATCCTTGTCAAAGCCCTTATTATTACTATGTTCATTAAGTTAGATTGGCCCAATAGGTCTCCCATGTCTCATATAAGTAGCGCTCACCTTCCATTCATTTCATAACACAAGTCTCGTCACATCATGCCCTCTTATGCGAAGTTGGAAAAGGAGACATGAAAACTTGGTGAAGGAGAATAATGAGAATTTTGGCTTGTTTTTAAGGGTTTATTCTTTTTGTTCTTGGTTTCTCTTTGTTAAGTGAATTTGAGGAAAGTGGACCTAATGAAGACAAGATGGCAACAACAAAGGGAGTTCATCTTCTCCAAGTTAATGAGGCAAGTTATGTGATTTTCAAAGTTCATTGCTTTATGTACATAGTGTATGTCATGTAAATTTCTATTGGAAGAATCATTATTGTATTGTATATATCATTGAAAATAGTGCATTGGCCATTGTAAAAATCTATTGTAAAAATCTATTGTAAAAGCATTGTAAAAGGAATTGTAAAAGCATTGAAAGAGGCATTGTAAAAGCATTGAAAGTGTCTTTGAAAATCATTGAAAGGGCCATTGTAAAAGCATTGAAAAATCCATTCTAAAAATCACTGTAAGAGGCATTGTAATTAAGAAATTAAAGAGCCATTGTAAAAACAAGTATAAGAGGCATTGTAAAAACATTGAAAATCCATTGAAAATATTGTATGGCTATTGTAAAAGGCATTGAAAGATATTGCATCGGGCCATTCTAAAAATCATTGAAAACTATTGTATGGGCCATTAGTAGACATAGATAGTGTGACAATGATAGTGGCAGTGATAATATAGTGCAGTGGTATAGACAATTGTCATAGCCCCCTTATAAAAAAACAAACATCAGTAAATCCATGACTTCCTCAATTGTTGCAGGACTTCTTTTTACAAAGAACAGATACCTCACATTATATATACTTTAATATTGATCAAGTAAATTGTACTTTATAATTTAAAATTGCAAATTGTGTCTGTAACATTGTAAATTGTGATTGTAAACTTTTTTGTAAATGAAATCAAATTTTATATATTCAAATTGTAAATTGTAGAGTTGTAATTTAAAATTTTGTAACATTTTAATTGTTAAGTTATGTTAAAAATTGTAAGTGTCATTCTATTGACAATTTTGCAAGCTTGTAATTTTTTTTACAAATGAAATGCAATTTAAAATTGTACTTACAGTCAATTAAATTAGATTGAATTGTAGATTGTAAATTCTTGCAAACTTGTAAATTTTTTTTACACATGTTTAATCAAATTTAAAATTGTAATCGTAAATTATGTTAAAAATTGTAAGTTGCGTTCGATTGACAATTTTGCAAACTTGTAATTTTTTTTACAAATGAAACGAAATTTAAAATTGCGAAGGTAATTTGCAACTAACTTATATTACATTGTAAAGTTGTAAATTTGCAACTAACTAACTAACTAATTTGCAACTAACTAACTAACTATAACTTGTAAATTTATTTTAAACTTTAAACTATAATTGCAAATAATTATTTAAACATTTAACAATCCATCATGTTCAAAAAACAGTCCATAGATAACAACATATATATATCGATAATCATATAGTCCAAAATAATAAAGTCCACAAATAACAAAGTCTAAAGGGAACCCCTAGGCCAATCATCCAAAGATAGATCATCACAACCACTACGGTCGACTGCAGTATGCCCCTGGCCTTCCTTATCCACCTGACGAAGAAGAGAGTCCAGGTATGACAAATGCAGAAGTTAAAAGCGTGAACTCTGCAAGTCAGTTACATCCCACATATTTAAATTACATGTACAAGGTGACAAAATTAAATATATATATGAAACATAAATCTATGAACTCACCTCAGTGGAGTTGAGTGTCAGATCTGGGATGCTGTCACCTACCTGCCTAGATGGGCCTTCACCAGCAACCAGCTGGTGAGCGGCAACCCACTCATGTGTAAACATCAGGGAAGCTCCAACACCCTCTTCTGCAGCTATATGTATCTCATTTGCAGCTATATGTATCTGTGTCTGTTTCCATGACATGAAAATTTAGTTATATTAATTAATTACAATTTGAACTTGAGAATTACAATTTGACCATGTAAATTATAATGTGATGATAAATGTACAAACAATTCAAACATAAATAACTTACCTCGTCGACTGGTGTGCTGTGAGTAGGAGACGGGCGAGACTGTGTACAATCCTGTACGGGACCCTTGCCTTTATCCTATACAATATGAACAAGATAAATGATGAAAGTTAGAACAAACCATTTAGTATTACGTGTACAACAATTGACTGATTATGAAATTCAAATTAAGGATGAATGTTAACACATACCTCATTGACATTCCCTATCGGAACATGGGCAGGACCTCCAACAGATGCGTCGCTGGCAAAAAGGACCTCCATGAAAGTGGGCTCCTGCATGGAGATATAACACAAAGCAATGTATTAGTTCAAAATATGATTCATTTGAGGATACATTACAATCAAGAAAATCAAATGACGATATACAATTTGATATTAAAACATTCAAATGAATACGTAATTGTATAAAGATATACCTGTCCCGTCGGTCAAGGCCTGCATCTCTGCTGCAGTCGAAAATATGCATCATGGGTTGTGATAGCATACTCCGCCAGTGTCTGGGGATCGAGAAGGTGGATAACATCATCGTCCACCCACTGTAGCTCAGGATTTGTAGGTGTGGTGGGTGATCTGGCTCTCTCTTCCTGGGCAACCATCAGGGCACCATGAATTGCCATGCATGTGGCCTGTGCCAGTGAACTCCACTCCTCAGTCACCAATTGGGACTGATCATCGACATCCTCTGTCCTAATCAAGGTCCTGCTAGGGATGCCTACCAAACGCTCTGGCTCCTGCTGAGCTGCAGGGTCTCTCCTAACCCCGAGACACGTCACACTACGTCCCCCACCAGCACCATAGAAGTTCGAGGGTGTGCTGGTGTAATCTGGGTGCATATCCAGGACAAACTCTACATATATATGTTTTGCAAAGTATAGTGGGACCTGGTGATGGTGGGGAAACATGACCCATGCTCCAATGAATCTGTCATAAACAAAAGGTGCTACAGCCTCTAGCTTAAACTCCCTGAGTCTAAGCGGTTGACCAGCAGTGCGGTTAGGAGGGATATCAAAGAGTGTTCCCTTCACATCATGGCCTCTAGTGGCATCTCTCACTGCAGGCCATTTATCAGGCCCCATCACTTTAGCCCTTCTACTCTGGCATGCCACTGCCCAAAGGGAACCCAATGGTCCGATGGTTTTGTAGATCTTCAGTAGATTGTTTACTGCTTCTAACATGATCCACATTGAAGCAGATGTGGGAGAGTTGGCTACAACGGAATGGATGCTAGACTGCAAGCGGTCACGCTGCGCCTCAATGTCCCGCAATGTGATGTGGGTGACCTCATCATCCCAGGTTGCTTCCTGGGGAGGGTCAACACCCTGGTCAGCATCTACGCCATTTGAAAATTGGATAAAAACATAAATGTTAGTCAAAATACATATATTAACTGTAGCTAAATTTGAAATCAATAAAAATTAAAGGTACTGACAACTGAAAAAAAAAAAGTGCATTTAATATACCTTCGGGGGGAGCCTCCCCACCAATAGCAGCAGTAGCATCATCATCGATATCTCCCAATGAAAGGCTGCCACTGGGCTCCCCAGTAGGTGCATGTGGCGTCGCAGGACGCCTAGGCGGAGCACCTACAGTGAAAATATAAATGTATACAAGTTAATGATTAAATATACACATGTGAAAGAATTTAATTTTATGTAACTGACAACAAAGAGTACATCATGCACAGTGGTATACTTACCAGTCCTCTGATGACTCCCGCTACGAGGGTTCACCGCAGATCCACCTGAACTATGCCTACGACGGAGCGAAGAGCCCCGTTGTGCAGATGCATCTGCATGAAATAAAACATATATAAATCAGACATATATGGTGATAAAATATTATTATTTTAAAAATTTTCAATCTAAATATACGCATTTAAAAATGAATAATTCATTAATTACAAAATTCATCATTGCAAAATAACTGTAATCACTTGGAAACATTATATAAGATAATTTTTTCACATGCATACCTACTTGGAAAATACATCAAAATGTTGTACAACTAAAATACGACATGTCAATTGGATGACACAAAATTGGTAGTTAAGTGGTTATGGGGTTTATATTTTAGGAATTTATGAGATATGGATGAATCACTTATAGGGATTAGGTGTAAAATAGTTTTTAATGAAGGGGTTAGGGTCTTTAGGTCTTTCTTTAGGTTTTAATAGTTTTAAAATCATATACTTAGGGATTACCTGGTAGGTGCTTTAATAGGGTTAAGGGATTTAAGGGTAAGGGGTTAGTTGATTCTAGGGGATTATGGATTAGGGGTATTATAGCTGAATGGATTGTTCACGCATAATTGACATGTTTGAATGGGGTATTAATTAGATTTTTTTTTCATGATTGAATTGGTTATCATGGTTGACCCCAATGGTACGATTGATTGGAGTGCATGGTTGATCTAGTCACCATGGGTGACGAAGGGTATAATGGTTGACTTGTTTAACTTTGGTTGGTCATGGTTGTTTATGGTTAATAACAGTTGATAGTGTTTGACTATAATTGACCATTTTAACTATACTTGATAAATAGATTACCATGGTTGACTAGAGTTCACTTTGGTATACTATGTTTAAACATGACCATGTTGCGTTGTGACATTCATCTTAGTTTCCTTTGGTTGATTATAGTTGACCTTGGTTGACCATGATTTGTTATGGTTGACTATGTGGTTGACCATGGTTGACCATCAAGCTTAATGACAGGGATGACACTCCCTCCCATCGTTTCAGTAAAATCTGTACAATAACTTCCACATTCTCATACTGGCGTATACCTTCCTTGGGAGTAGATTCATCACAATTAGACCGCCAATTTCCATAAAGAGCCTAGACCGAGCCTTTCCAAGAAACATTTTAAGAAGCCCCGCCACAACTTTCTGGGTCAGTGCAAGAAGATGATGGACCTTTTTGGCGCGTTAGATGCAATAGAAACCTGAAAAATCAGGCATCCCTCAACTTACTTGGATTTTTTGAGATACTTATGAAAAATATCTTGCATTGAGTAAAAAACATGAAATGTAGGAAATTGAATCACCTTTCCTAATATATAACTTTTATGTATCGAAAATTTGCATAGCTATGTCAAATTTCATTTTTCCTAACAGGCACTTTTTATTTTTTAGGGAAATTACAAGGTATATGTTTTTGTGGGTGCATCCTTTGAGGGCCTAAATGATCAAATCAAGCTACACAAATTGACATCCATGTAGAGAACCCATAGCACTAGTGCGACATTATTTTTTGAAAATTAAATTAGTAATTTTATATTATTTTTATAATTGTCTATGTGAGAAAACCTCGAAAAGGATACGTGTTTTGTGGGTGCAGCCTTTGAAGGTCTTAATGCAAAGATCATGAAATTTGGTTTTGATAGAACGTAGAGGTTAGTGTCTACTTGTGCACCATACAATTTTTGTTTGAAGTGATCAAGAATTGAAAAGGTTATAGAAGAAACACTACCAGTGTGTTTTTTTAGTTGAGGAGTGATGACAGAAGATAAATAAGAAAAAAATAGAAAAAATTATGTATTCTTGTTAAAATTTACATATTTAGAATCTGCAAAAAAAACCATATCTGTTTCTAAAATCTCATAAAAAATGGAGGTGTGCACTACAATCAGACGAACCGTTAAACATGAGCATATTGAAAATATGGATATAATGCTGAATTTGCCATGGTTTATCATACTCCAAGGCACAAGCATGTTGAATCCGAAGAAAAGTACAAAGCAGACACATAGGCATAGGAATTCCATGAAAGCATGGGTGGAGGCTCGGCCTTATCATTTGGAGGGAATAAAAATTTGAATTTAACAATACGCGCGCGTGATTTAACACTACAAAACGCGTGCACGTTATATAAACACAAAACGCGAGCGCATTATGTTCATATAAATCGAGTGCACGATATGTGAAACCAAAAAAATAATGCCAACATAATTTTGACATAATGCTTGGGATCATAATGCTTCTATTCTTCAAGTTTGTGTACACTCCACATATAACATAAGGTTTGTAGGTTCATTAATCTAAAATACATCAAATGGTATCACACAAATGATATATAATGTGTGTGTATACTATTACTACTAGAATTATTAGTATTAAACTAGTTACTAATTGTACACTAATTGGTGATGGAGAGAGGGATCTGGTACATAATGATGCCTAGGGATTTCCACTAGTGACCTATTGCAACCTCTTCCATAGCCCTAATGACCTGCTACAATTTTCCAATGCATCATGTCTCCAGTATCATGCCAATAGCGACAACCTTAGCTCATTCAATGGTGACATCTGATGTTCCCACAGGTGCTTTATATGATACACAAATAATAAATCCCTCTTGTAGTGAAATAATTCATCATCATCATCATCACCTTCCTCATCATCATCATCACCATCGCCATCATCATTATCCTCACCATCATTATCATCATCCTCATCCTCATCGTCATCATCAGCTTCATCATCACCATCATCATCATCATCAACATGATCATCATCATCACCATCGCCATCATCATTATCCTCACCATCATTATCATCATCCTCATCCTCATCGTCATCATCAGCTTCATCATCACCATCATCATCATCATCAACATGATCATCATCATCACCACCAACATCATGAACATCATCATCACCATCTTCGTCATCATCATCATGAACATCGTCCTCATCACCATCGTTGTCATCATCATCATCATCCTCCTCGTCATCATCATCACCTTCCTCATCATCAACATCACCATCACCATCATTATCATCATCAACATCACCATGATCATCATTATCATCTTCATCATGTCCATCTTCATCATCATCATATTCACCATCATCACCTTCATCATCACCATCGTCATCATCATCATCATCACCATTGCCATCATTTCCATCATCATCATCAACAACAACAACATTATCACCATTGTCGTCATTGTCATCATCATCACCATCATCATCACCTTCATCATCCTTATCATAATCATCACCATCAACATCATGAACATCATCATCATCATCCTCATCATCATCACCATCATCTTCATCATCATCATCATCATCATCACCATCATCATCACCATCGTCATCATCATCATCATCACCATTGCCATCATTTCCATCATCGTCATCATCATCATCATCACCATCAACATCATGAACATCTTCATCATCATCATCACCGTCATCCTCATCATCATCACCATCAACATCATGAACATCATCATAATTCATCATCATCATCATCATCATCATCACCTTCATCATCATCATCAACATTCATCATCATTCATCATCACCATCAACATCGTGAACATCATCATCATCATCCTCATCATCATCACCATCAACATTAACAACATCATCCTCATCATTCATCACCATCATCATCCATGAACATCCTCATCATCATGAACATCCTCATCATCATCATCATCATCATTCATCATGAACATCATGAACATCATCATCATCATGAACATCATGAACATCACCATCCTCATCCTCATCCTCATCCTCATCATCATTCATCCTCATCATCATCATCACCTTCATCATTGTCATCATCATCATCATCATTCATCATCACCATCAACATCATGAACATCATCATCATCATCTTCATCATCATCCTCATCCTCATCATCATCACCATCAACATCATCCTCATCATCAACATCATGAACATCATGAACATCATCATCATCCTCATCACCATCAACATCATGAACATCATCATCACCATCCTCATCATCATCATCATCATCATCCTCATCATCATCAACATCATGAACATCATGAACATCATCATCATCCTCATCACCATCAACATCATGAACATCATCATCACCATCCTCATCATCATCATCATCGTCATCCTCATCATCATCATCATCACCATCAACATCATGAACATCATCATCACCTTCCTCATCATTATCCTCATCCTCATCATCATCATCACCTTGAACACCATCATCATCATCATCAACATGATCATCATCATCACCATCAACATCGTCAACATCACCATCAACATCATGAATATCATCATCATCATCCTCACCATCACCATCGCCATCAACATCATGAACATCATCATCACCATCCTCCTCATCATCATCACCATCAATGTCATCAACATCATCATCATCATCACCACCATCAACATCATCAACATCATCATCATCCTCACCATCAACATCCCCTTCATCATCATCATCCTCATCACCATCATCATCATCATTCATCACCATCAACATCATGAACATCATCATCATCATCCTCACTATCAACATCATGAACATCATCATCCTCATCATCCACACCATCAATTTCATGAACATCATCATCATCACCATCATCATCATGAACATCATCATCACCATCCTCATCATCATTATCACCTTCATCATCATCGTCATCCTCATCATCATCATCATCACCATTAACATCATGAACATTATCATCACCTTCCTCATCGTCATCCTCATCCTCATCATCATCATCACCTTGAACATCATCATCAACATGATCATCATCATCACCATCAACATCGTCAACATCATCATCACCACCATCAACATCATGAATATCATCATCATCATCCTCACCATCACCATCGACATCAACATCATGAACATCATCATCATCACCCTCCTCCTCATCATCATCCTCATCATCATCATCATCCTCATCATCAACATCATGAACATCATGAACATAATCATCATCTTCATCACCATCAACATCATCATCATCATCATCATCATCATCATCACCTTCATCATCATCATCATCCTCGTCATCATCATCACCATCAACATCATGAAGATCATCATCATCATCCTCATCGTCATCCTCATCCTCATCATCATCATCACCCTCATCATTATCATCATCATCATCATCATCATCGACATACTCATCATCATCATGAACATCATCATCATCATCCTCATCATCATCATCACCATCAACGTCATGAACATCATCATCATCATCCTCACCATCAACATCATCCCCATCATCATCATCCTCATTATCCTCATCCTCATCATCCTCATCATCATCACCTTCAACATCATCATCCTCATCATCACCACCATCATCATCATGAACATCATCATCATTCATCATCATCAACATCATGAACATCATCCTCATCATCATCATCATCATCCTCATCATCATCAACATCATGAACATCATCCTCATCATCATCATCATCATCCTCATCATCATCAACATCATGAAGATCATCCTCATCATCATCATCACCGTCAACATCATGAACATCATCATCATCATCCTCATCATCATCATCACCTTCATCATCCTCATCATCATCATCATCAACATCATCAACATCATCAACATCATCATCATCCTCATCATCATCAATATCATGAACATCATCCTCATCATCATCATCACCATCAACATCATGAACACCATCATCATCATCCTCCTCATCATCATCACCTTCATCATCCTCATCATCATCGTCATCAACATCATGAACATCATGAACATCATGATCATCATGAACATCATGACATCATGAACATCATCATCATCCTCATCATCATCATCATCATCATTCATCATGCCCATCAACATAGTGAACATCATCATCATCATCCTCATCATCATCACCATCAACATCATCGTCATCATCATCATCATCAACATGATCATCATCATCATGAACATCCTCATCATCATCATCCTCATCATCATCACCATCAACATCAAGAACATCATCATCATCATCCTCATCATCATCATCACCTTCATCATCATCATCATCATCATCATCATTCATCATCATTCATCATCACCATAAACATCGTGAACATCATCATCATCATCATGATCATCATCATCATCATCACCATCACCATCATCATCATCATCCTCATCATCAACATCATGAACATCATGAACATAATCACCTCATCATCATCCTCATCATCAACATCATGAACATAATCACCTCATCATCATCATCCTCATCCTCATCATCACCATCACCATCAACATCAACATCAACATCATGAACATCATCATCATCACCTTCATCATCATCATCATCATCCTCAACATCAACATCATGAACATCCTCCTCCTCCTCCTCCTCCTCCTCATTATCACCATCAACGTCATGAACATCATCATCATCATCATCATCACCATCAACATCATGAACATCATCATCATCCTCACCATCAACATCACCTTCATCATCATCATACTCATCATCATCATCATCCTCATTCATGACCATCAACATCATGAACATCTTGGCTTTGCCATTCAATGTTTATCTTGGCCTGGTTATTGCAATTGGAAGCCCTATATTATTCTAACCACTATGGAGTACCACATAACCCAATTCAAGGTCAAAATGGGCCCTTTATTATGGCCTTAGGCTTCATGCATGGCCTATGATCCTAGAAGGAAACTAATGTTATGGTATAATTCCCTATCATTTAACCCTATACAATGGATTATGTTCTAAGAGTTATCCCTACTGTAGTAAAACTTGAAATTGTCACCACACCTTGATCACATGCCAATAATGTATGGCCTATGTGGTGGTTCTAAATCCCACAAATGCCATATGAGCCCCAAATATATTTTATTAAGCATAAGAATGTTAATGGAATTATCCATATGAAGTTTTTAATTATCCACATAGAAAACAACTATGCAAAATTTGCAAGAAAATATAATAAATCTCGTTTAGCCGTGCACCCACCTCATTTATTGTAATTGACAATATCGCGTGTGCATTTTGGATTTTTGTAGTTCTATAACGCGTGCGCGATGTGTCTTCCTATCCTACATGTTTTATGACATGTCAGGCTGGGGTTGAACCATACCAAGTGCTATGTCAGGCTCGGGTTGATGTATTTTTTGGGAGCATGATGTTGTTTTTGAAAACTAGGATTGCATCTTAAAGGTCCATCATCTTCTTGCACTGACCCTTCTCCCCTTTCATCAAGTGAAAAAATACATTGAGAAACTCAGTGGTGGTATTTCTACGCACCTTAAATTCCCTAGAAGACCTCCAAAATCCAGTTTTTTTCCCACCTGGTTAAATCGTCATCACATTTAACCTTAACTTGGGACAAGTTCTTTTTCTTTGTGGACTCGCATTTAACCAATTTTGCGCCCCCTCTTAGCCTTCTTAGAATGGTTTATTGCTTGTTTATCATTACTTTCATGTGCCTTGTTATCCTCATGTAGATTCATCTCATTCTCCATCATAACACTATCATCTTGTTTGATCCTCTTTTCGGTTGTGTTGTTGAACTCATTGACAGACATTGTAGCAACCTCGACATACTGAAATATACTCATGCAGACTTGGCATTGGAATTGATGCCTCTCCTGGGATCGTTGACACTCTTGCACAACTTTGGAATATGAACACATAGTCCAAAAGGTGCAATTCACATGTTCAGACTTCACAGTCTAAACCATTGTCAAACATGGCCAACCATAATCAAACATATTCAACCATAGTCAAGCATGGGCAACCATAGTCAAACATAGTCAACCATGGATAATCATATTTGAACATGCTCAACTATGTTCAACTACAGTAAATCATGGAAATGATATAAACAATATTGCATTATGGAAGTTAACGCCTCAATGT
>LPNX010101658.1:229448-267001 GCA_001517045.1 Pseudotsuga menziesii | reverse complement strand
GTTAGTATTAATATGGATTTAGTAAGGTATTAATAGGGTTTAGATATGAATTTAGGTAGGGGTGAATAGGGTTAGTAGGGGTTAGTAGGGGGTAAGGTATTAATATTGAGGGGGGGGGTTAAGTAGGGTTAGTGAGGTCAGATTAAATGGTAGGTTTAATTTATGTTTTGAAAAAAGGGGGTGGGGTATGGGGATTTTTTATTAATATTATAACTTATTAACCAATTTCAAATAAATTTTTATAAAAAAATTATTATTTGTCTCGGGCATACAATTGATTAATTGTCTCTATGGTTCATATAGGTTTGTTTAGTTGGTGTTTTATGGATTTTTTTCAATCCTCCATGAACTCACGGAGGATTGAAAAAAATTGGGCAGCATTTCAGCTTGCCCGGGACACATTTCAAAAATAAACCGGTAGCATAAACGCTACCGGTTGACATAATTTATATATATATATAACAAATTAACAAAAAAATTCAATTTAACTACAAATTTTCAAAAATCCGGTAGCATTTCTACTTGCCGGTACACATTTTAAACATGAAAATTATAAAAACATACATTTACCAAATTTTAAAACAAATTTTATAGATTTATAAAAAATAAAATTTAAATTCCATTTAAATTGAAAAAAAAATTATTTAAACTGTTACCTCTTCGCTCTGACTCCATCGTGATGAGGTTGGGTTGCTTCGGGGTGCTTGGGTTGCTTCGGGGTGCCAATCCTTACGCCGTTGTTCCGTCGTTTCTCGATCGAGCTTCCACAGTGAAAAATTTGCCAAAGAAATGACCGCAGCCCCCGCGGCCTCTTTTTATAATTTTTTCGACACAGGCACCTCGATTGAGGTCTATACCTCGACTGAGGTCCATAGCTCGACCGAGGTATTTATTAACCCTCGGTTGAGGTTTTAATACCTCGATTGAGGGTTAAGAAATACCTCGGTCGAGGGATGAACAAAACCTCGGTCGAGGGCTTGATAAAACCTCGGTCGAGATATTAAGACCTCGGTTGAGGGCTTGTTAAACCGTCGACCGAGGTGCATTTTTCTGTTTTTGCCGAAATGCGCTAGCCAAAAAGAGTTACCCAGGTCCGCAGATTCACCCAGAGACTCTCACTCTCTATTTATATTCTTTCGTTCACTTGAAGTGCACTTAATCATGTCGGCCCAACTTAACAATTACTTACTAGATCCTACAACTTAATGAGTGTATAATAACTCTAGTGCCGCGAAACTGTGGGGACTTCCACAATGACTTGACAAGACTTGTTTACATTATTAATCCTCCCGATCAAAACATCGAGGCATGAAAACATGACTCAAATACATAATAGAAACATCTTGGAATAAACATCCGGTTACAATATATAAGATACATGAAAGAATACATTCCGAAGTTACATATACATCAACACTCCCTCTTAACTAGGAAGGTATTCTTTCGACACAATTTTCAGCACTGGTTTTCTCCTCTGGATCAACTGGATCATCTTTGTCTTCAAGTCATCTTCGTCTTCAAGTCATCTTTGTCTTCAAGTCATCTTCATTTTTGGATCTATTTCATCTCTCAATCTGGATCATCATAGAACATCATCACTGGATCTGGATCATCATCATTGGACTGGATCTGGATCATCACTCGATCTGGATCTAGATCTGGATCATCTCTCGATCTGGATCATCACTGCTGGATCTGGATCATCACTTGATCTGGATCTCTCGGAGTCATCATAACTGGATCTAGATCATAGCTCGATTTGGATCATCTCTGGTCATCATCATGTGTGTACTATCTCATCATAGGAAGTTCTACAGAGCCAGCCCTATTTCATGCTGGTTGTAGGCCTAGCCACCAGGTAGGTCTTCGTGCAGCACTTACATCTTACTTGCTTGTCAGAAAGGCATGCCCAGCACTCACATCTGATCATGTAGTAAACTACAATCACATCAGAAAGGCCCAGCACTCACAGTCATCAGCATGGTAGGCACATCAACTACCATCTGTGAAATGGCTCTGCACTTATAGCTGACCTACTCATCAGAAAGGCACACTTCCATCCAGGAGGGAACACATCCTACTCACAGTGATGAAAGGTTTCCACACTTTCACCCAGGATGGAATCGCATCCTGCTCACAATGATGGAAGACTTCTATCCAGGCGAGAACACATCCTACTCACAGTGATGAAAGGTTTCCACACTTTCACCCAAGCTGGAATCACATCCTTCTCATAGTGATAGAAGATTTATGCACTTACATCTGACCTACTCATCAGAAGGGCATGCACTCACATCTGACCTGGTAGGAACTGAATCCTACACCCTTGTCAGAATGGCCCCCAGTCCCAAACTGAGCTACATAGTAACTGACCAGGTGCCTCCACTCTCCCGGAGAGTGGCAGTTTCCCTTACATCTATCCTACTCGACAGAATGGCCAGCACTCACATCTGACATGGGAGGAACTTAATCCTTTAGCCATGAACAGACTGGCTCAGCCCTTACATCTGACCTGCTCGTCAGAATGGCTCTCTCAGTCTCCGACTGAGTGTTCCTGGTAACTGACCAGGTGCCTCCATTCCCAGAATGGTAGTCAGCACTCATATTTGACATGGAAGGAACCAAATCCTCTCACCATGACATAATGGCTCAACCCTTACATATGACCATGGAAGGAACCGATCCTCTCACCATGTCAGAATGGCTATGGGTCTCATCACTTTCTCTTGGAAGAAACCTGGATCTGGAGCACACCAAGTCTCTCTCTGAAGTACTCAAACTTCAGCCTAGCCAATGGCTTCGTCAATACATCAGCTATATGTTCCTCTGTCGCAACATACTGGAGCTTCACTGCTTCTCTCTGTACCATATCCCTGATATAATGATACTTGATCTCGATATGCTTCAACCTGTCATGGAACACTGGATTCTCTGACAACTTCATGCAACTTTGGTTGTCACAATGTATACAAGTAGCATCCAACTGGAGATCAAATATATTAGATAGTAGCTTCCGCAGCCATACTGCCTCACAACTAACTGAACAAGCTGCGACATACTCTGCTTTAGTTGTACTCAGTGCCACACAAGATTGTTTTTTGCTAAACCAAGAGATCACACATGATCCCATACTGAAGCAACATCCTGAAGTACTCTTCCTGTCAATGGCACTGCCTGTCCAATCTGAATCAACATAACCCTCTAGGTTAATCTTCTGATTCGCATCGTACTTGAGCCCATAATCAATTGTACCCTTCAGGTACCTCAAAATATGCTTTGCAGAAATCAAGTGAACACTTCTCGGATCTGTCAAGTATTGGCTCAAGGTGTTCACAGCAAAGCAAATGTCTGGTCTCGTGTTCGTCAGGTACATCAATGACCCAATCATCTGACGATACATCGTAGCATCAACCGACTCTGATGAAGCATCACTTAATAACTTCAGGTTCGATACCATAGGTGTGGCCATAGTCTTGTAGTCCAACATCCCAAATCTCTTCAGGATCTCTACTGCATACTTCCCTTGTCCAAGGAAGATTCCATCTGTACTCTGTCACACTTCCATACCTAGAAAGTAATGCATCATCCCCAAGTCCTTCATCTCATACTCAGCAGCAAGCTTTCTCTTCGTATCAGCAATCAACCCATCTATACCTGTCATAAATAGATCATCTATATATAGTAGAAGCATCATTGGGTTGCCATCTTCAACCTTGTAATAAAGGTTGGAATCTGCTTTACTTTTGGTAAAGCCCAAACTTGATAGAAAGCTGTCAATTCTACTGTACCAAGTCTTGGGTGCCTGTTTCAAACCATACAGGGTTTTCTTCAATCTGCATACATGAGACTTTCTGTCATGTGTCTCAAACCCAAGTGGTTGTTCTACATATACTTCCTCTTATACTACACCATTCAAGAAGGTAGTATTGACATCCATCTGGTGTATCTTCCATTTCATCACTGCAGCTAAAGCAAGTAGTGATCTAATGGAAGTGTATCTGGCTACAAGTGCAAAGGTCTCTTCATAGTCTACTCCCTCTTTCTGAGAGAATCCTCGAGCTACAAATCTTTCCTTATACTTTTCAATGCTACCATCCACAGCATGCTTGATCTTATAGATCCATTTTGAAGTGACAACCAACTTCCCTTTTGGTCTTGGGACAACATCCCAAACATCATTCTTCATGATCGATTGATATTCTTTGATCATAGAATCCTTCCATTCTTTTTGTTCTGCCACCCCTTCATAACTGGAAGGTTCTTTATCAATGAAATCGCATAGTAAAGCTACATACCCAAAATTGGATCTAGTCCTCTTTCTTTCTCTGTGATTCTCTTCTGGAGCCCCATATCTTTCCGCACCTTGAATAAGTTCATGTACCCAAGCAGGTTTCCTCTTATGAGTATTCTTCTCCAGAGGTGGATCTACAGGTCTTTGTGGTTCCTCGAACTCTCGATATTCTTCTTGAGCTTCTTTGTCCATGATTGTATCATGACTTCTGGGTACTTCTGCTTCTGCTTCTTTAGGTTCTTCAACAAGTCTCTTTCTGGATTTGTTGTAAGCTGTGCCTTCATCAAATGTCACATCCCTGCTGATGTCAATCTTCTTGTATCCTGGGAAGTAGATTCTGTAAGCCTTCGAGCTTTCAGAGTGTCCCACAAATATGCCCTTCTTTCCTGAAGGATCTAATTTTGTTCTCTTCTCTTTTGGAATATGTACGTACATGGGACAACCGAATATTCTGAGATGGCTGACTTCTGGTTTCTTGCCGGAGAAGACTTCTTCAGGAGTCTTGTTCTCGAGTACTCTATGTGGAGTATAGTTCTGCACATATATCGCTGTTCTGGAAGCTTCAGCCCAAAGATGCATAGGCAGATCTTGATCATGAAGCATAGCTCTTGTAGCTTCCATAATAGTTCTGTTCTTTCGTTATGCAACCCCATTCTGTTGTGGATTATAAGGAGTGGACAACTCCCTCTTAATCCCCAATTCTTTGCATAGCTCCTTGAATTCATTTGAAGTGAATTATCCACCATTATCTGATCGAATGGTCTTTATCTTCTTTTCAGTATGATTTTCGATCAAGGCTTTGAATTCCTTGAACTTGCTAAATACTTCATCTTTGTTCTTCATAAAGTAAATCCATGTCTTTCTAGAAAAATCATCAATAAAAGAAACATAGTATGCATACCCACTAAGTGAGTTTGATGACATAGGACCGCACACATCGGAGTGGATGATTTCTAGAATGCTTTTGGCTTTGCTTTTGCTACTTGTAAATGTCTTCTTTGTATTCTTTCCTTTCGCACATCCTTTGCAGACCCCATCATGTTTAGCTTGAATTTCTGGAAGACCTTCGACAGCTTTACTTGCAATAGGTAGTGCTCTGTAATGCACATGTTCAAGCCTTCTATGCCAAAGCTCATTTGGCTCTATTGTGTCATGGATCAAGGCTTTTTCTGGATGGCCCTTCAATTTGTACAAGCCTCCTCCTTATTCCCCAATCACTGCCACATCATCGATAGTCTTTCCTTTTGGCCACATGATGACTTGACCATCTACGAATGCCACCCGCATTCCTTTTGCATCTAATGTTGAAATGGATAGAAGGTTCTTCTTCATTCCTGGCACAAACAATACTTCCACTAGTGGAAAATGAGAGATTAGTGACCAAAAAAAAGACCAAAATCTGCATATCAATGACCACTTTTGGTTTGGCGATCGCTGGTGGCTAATTTACAGTCTTTTATTATGTGACCAAAATTGGTCATTTTTATTTTGGTCATTTATAGCTTGTCAGTTGGTCATTAATTTGATCATTAATTTGGTCATCTATTTGAATCAATGACCAAATATATGACCAAATTAATGACCACATGACAAACTAGAATATGACCAAATTTGGCCACGTAATAAAAGACCATAAATTAGCCACCAAAATTGTTTTTTGGTCATTGATATGCGAATTTTGGTCATTTATATCTCATTGTTTGGTCATGTATCTCTTAATTTTTGGTCATTTTATATGCGAATTTTGGTCATTAATCTCATTTAATGGTCACTAATTTCGTCATTTTTAGTCGTTTTATGTGATTATTATATTTTAGTAGTTTTAATGGTGTCCATTATTAATCAATATAAATTTTTAATATGATATTATGTCTAAATTAAAAAAAAAGAATTATACATTATTTATCATCATCTAATACACATGTGAATTATGTAATGTCACATTAATTAGTTAATTGGAACACTTATAAAAAATATAAAGTACAAGCATAGAAGTTTTAAACCGTGCAAATTATATTATATGAAATGTCAAGTATTACAATAAATATGAATACATCGATGACTTTACATGAAAATCATTTAGTGCATCGATGAATTTTCAAAATATTACAATCGCTAAACCATCCCACTTGTACTTGGTTGCTAAGCCATACTTAGATCCCACAGCATATTCAAAACCATACTTAGTAGCTTGAAACTCTCAGCAACAGATTCTTCATACTCAATGAAAAATTCTAAGCAACATGCTCTTCATACTCAATGGCCCACTTTCTGAGCTTTCTATCTGTGCATGTGCTTCTGTATCTGCACTGCACATTCTTCTAAGCTTTCAGAGCTTTATATCTGTACATGTGCTTCTGTATCTACACTGCACATTCTTCTGAGCTTTCAGAGCTTTATATCTACGCACGTGCTTCTGTATCCGCACTGTAGCAGCCTCCCTCCTCGTTTTGTTATAAATATTGCGAGTAAGGTTACCTACAAACAACACAAGTTAAGCAATAAATTTTGTTGCTCACTAAAAAGTGAAAACAAATAACTGAAAAATGTACATAGTAATTTCACAATTATTTGGTGTACGAGAAATAAAAAAACCATTATGCAATGGTATATTTTAAGTACAACTAAGTGCAATGGTACAATTTAGTTTACTACATTAAATTACAATAATCATGCTTAATTATAGCTTTCAAATAATTCAAATTGTCAATGTAGGTGTTTGGATTACTAAACCTCACTAACTAGACACAAATTCGAGTGCACTACAACAGAATTCATTTAAAAATTCAACTAGCCACTTGACTATAGTTACAAAATTTTACCTGTACCATAAAAACACTAGAATGAAGCATATTTTGCACCCCAACCATGATAGGTAACAACCTTATAACTTCCAGTCCAGCTTCTCAAGGAAGCATATAAATCATGATCCCAGGGCTCATCACATATTTGGATGTTGAGAACACCATTTGTCAAAGCATGCTCATTATAATAATCTGCACAGGCCATTACTTTGGTCCAACAAAACAAGTGATAAGAAACCTGCACTTGGCAAAGAACATAGGAATTATCTAATCAATAAATATGTAAATATATACACAAATACATGCATGCATACCTCATTTACTTCAGAACCAAAATCCTAAACCCTTAGTTGTGTTGAAAGATGTAAAAGAATTTTGTTTGCATCAGATATGTTGAGCATAAGAGGTTTATTTGTTGGAGGGTACTACAACCTATGGTATCCTCATTCAAAATGATCAATATCCAAGGGAGTGATGTAGTCATTTTTTCCCAAGCAAATCTATGTGATCAGTGAAGAAAATCAATCTAAACAAACAGAAAACAACAACCTACCTTCTAACAACAATCTACCTTCAAGAGTAGTGTTGTTTTGATAATGAAACATTTAAATGACTGGGTTGTTTCAATTTAAACTAGCAGCATACCCAAACTATAATAGCATGATAGAAAGAACTTACATCTCCATTCAAGTTGTATCTTCACATTTATATTTGGTAGAACTGTTAAGTTAACCTCCTGATTTCAAGGCAGAATATCATCATTGGATCAAAAATCCACATTCTTAGGTCAAGGCAACAAAAGGAAATAGTTATTATACTTACAATAAAGAAAAGGAATTTATAACTATATACTTGATCCAAATGAGGTGCATCCTATAGGAAAGGAAATGTTCTAAACTCATACTTACAATAGTTTAAAAAATAATGAGTTTATATCCATATATTTAATCCACTTACTAGGGTTTTAAAGAGCTTGGAGGGTTGTACCAACTTATATTAAGCTAAGAGTATATATTTGAAATTCATCTCTTATCTATATATATGAAGTTTTCAGTTGTCCAAAATGGTCTTATTGTAGATTTGATTTTTAACTATTGTTGTCTTCATGATTTTGTAATTTCCAGCACTTATTTGTCTTGTTGATTTGACATAAATTGAGGTTGAAATTGTTTAAGGGTTTAACATTGACATTGAAGACAACATGACAAAATTTTCCTTTGTAATTATTATTGCCATAAAGTGATTTTCAAATCTGGTTTATGCATGAGAAGATTGCCCTAGAGGGCTGAAACTTGTGGCATAAATTTTGGTATATTTTCTCTTGAACAGCCTAGTGGATTGGAGTTGTTTACAAATGAAATATTGACCGTTTCTTGTTGTTGTTTTATTATATTTTAGCTCATCCCTAAGGTTCTAAATTCATAGAGACTAAATCCTAGAAACCTCTAGTAATGAGGTCAAATTTCTGAAGTTGCATTAAAGGTTGAATTATTTTGGAAATTTCTACTTTTTCAGCATATTCACAAGTACTTGCAAGTATAGTAACTATGACAAACTACCCCTTACTCCATGGACAAGGAGCACCAGCATATCCAGTTTAGATCCTTTCTCAAGAGACCCTACATCTTTTTAAAAATTCCAATTCTGGCTGAAATCTGCACTGCTAACTCTGCTTGAATATTTGTTTTACCATCAATACTACTTCATTCTTGGTGATAATTTTAAGCATGTGTAGCGATTGCAACCTTGAATCCTTGCTCTTAAATTAATATAGACTATGAATACATGGTAAATTTGGGACAGCAGATCACTAGATTAATATAGGCCACCAAAATATTTTGGAATTATTCATAAAAATAACCTATGAACCACTTTTGGCTTGATTTTGATATCTTCTTGACCTGCTATGACAGATTCTTTATTTCTTCAAGTTGTTGACTCCAAAACCACATACCTCGAAACCAGGGTTCTCGCTTAACAAGAATGCTTTGTAGGGTTATAGGAATTAGGAACAACTTCAATATGTTTGAAGAAAGGTTATCATACTCTGCAAGTCATCCTGAATGACCCTCAAGTTTGGCAAGTCAACTGACCTACCATGTCTAGTTCCAATTCAACTACCCACCGAGTTCAACTGTGACTTCGTTGAATGGCAAGTTTGTTGTGAAAATATTCCGAGTTACTTGGTGAGTTACTCTAAGTTATTGGCCAAGTTAATCCACACTGTGGTGTTTTGTTTTCCAAATTGGTGAGTGGATACCTTTCTAGGTCACTCTTGAGTGGTTGTCATGTTGAGTCATTCCCAAGTTTGAGATTGGCAACCTTGGTTTGAAGTCCTGCAATGATTGAACAACTTCTTGAGCTCAAAAACAATAATTGACTCAACTTGCAGTAGGGAAAATGTCTTTCAAAATCATAAATTTGGATTGTCTAGTTCTTTTTTGAGTTTAATTCACTTGATCTAGGCTCCTACTATGTGGAATTGAACTTAGAAACGACAAAATTTAATGCTTGTTTGGTCCACACATGGGTTTTACCTTTTTTCATATTGTTCCATCGGTACTCTTTAATTTCAGAACTACAATCCTCCAATGTTAGTTGAAGTTAGGTTATTTAAGCAAGGCATAATAACTTAAAGGATTATTCAAAAATGGGAGGATGGGTCACCTACAAATCTTTGAGCAAGAGTCGTAAAAATATTACCTTTTTCCATTTAAAATTTCTTCACCAATTTGCTAGCTATGCTAGCTAGGAAGGTGACAAGCTAGCCTGGAAAGTGACTTACGTGAACCATGGATAGTAACTACATCCTCCTTCTCAAAAGTATAAATCTGAATCTGAATCCTATGTTACTAAATCTGAAGTTGCATGCTGATTTGGATTCATATTTGCTAGATTCTTTGATGTATAAATAGTTGGATCATTCATGTCTTGGGTTAATACCAGATCTGATATATGTTTTGTAATGAACTCCTTGAGTCGGTGTATGGTTGAGATGAGGAATTCACTAGGTAGCTGCAAAACATGTGCTATGTTACTTGAAGGGAATAATACTTCATGGTATGGGGTATGTAGGGGATGGAGAATTGATGTTTCATGGGTTTGTTGCTAAATTGGCATGGGGTTTTAGTGACAACGAGATTAATTCAGGTCATTGCTTCTGTTGGATTCAAGAGTGATATCTTGGTTTAGTAGGAAGCAGGCATCAGTAACATTGAGTTCAACAGAGGCACAGTACATGGTAGCTAGCATTACTAGTTATGAAGACATATGACTTCATGGATTCAGAGTCTATAGGTGTGATGTCTGAGCCTATTGTAGTCTACTATAACAATAAAAGTTGTTAGACTCTCTAAGAATCTAGTATTCCATGACCACTCTAAGGCTCCAAGCACATTGACATCAAGTACCACTTTCTCTGATATAAGGTCAAAAGGGAGTAGTGGCTTTAGAGTAGGTTTAGAGTCTCAAATAGATCATCAAGTTGCAGATATCTTGACTAAGCCCTTGGAAAAGGGTAAGCTCGAGATGTTTAGGAAGAGACTGCTTTGATGGAGTACACTTTCCTTGCTAAGAGGGAGTGTTAGATTTTTACCTTGTTTAGATCCAACAATATTCTCCAAGGTATTAAGTTACACTCAGACATCAAGTACATCAACAGTAAGAGTGCATTTGTTGCAGGTCCATACAGCAGCAGTACGGTGGCATCTTTCCTTGGTTCTTGCACACAGCAGAGTGTCAGGGAAGCACAATTATGTACAAGAGTAGAAAGTGCATGCATGCCTTCAACATGCATTTGTCAATCTTAGTATATTTTCAGTTTTCCACCTTCAGTTAAATACAGTTGACTGCTATTCCATATTTAGCAATTTTCAATTTGCTTAAGTTCACGTCAATTTTACAACACATGCATAATCTATTCTTAGAGAGGGCGCAGATCCCTAAGTTGCCTTGCATGGGTAAGATTCCATTTTAGGTTGAGGTTATAGTTCTCAAGGAAGAGGATGGATGCTTGCATGTTCCATATTGTCTTCCATTCGAGGCACACTTATCTGGAAAAATTATCGATGCAGCTAGGGAACACTAGGTAATCAGACTAAGGTTAGGTTTGAGTGATCTTGACCACTTCATGCATGTGATCAGAGGTATTGTATCTTCCCTCGTCTTCCTATTCTATAAAGGAGATGCAGGGCACACTAGTGTTGCTTGGTGAGTTTTTGTTTTGAGTTGTTTCAGCCTATTTTCTTCTTTCCTTACTCAATATAAGATAGATGTGAATGAGAGTTCATATCTGCAAATTGTTGTTATTGATTTTCTGCAGTATGTGTTTTTAAATTCTAGGATTCGAACATTGTTGTTTTGATGGGTTTTGAGCTTTAAAGATACCAAGGGTTTTTAGGATTATTCATTGAGTGTAGAATCTTCTTACCATGGTCTAAAAAACAACAGCTAGATGGAAAAATTCATAAATAGGAAGATATATAACTTCCCATATTTATAGTCAAACAAATTCAAAAGAGAACTTATGCATATAGATGCTTGGCCTTGAGAAACCCACATTAATAGATAATTTGGTTTAGGATGACAGAGTTCAGTTTTTGTAATACTGTTTTGGTACCCAATCGACTGAATGACCATAATAAAGTTTTTACACTCAATTTTTCAAAACGTTAGCCCTTGATTGTTGCTGAACAGAGGTTAGAAAGGAAGCACCCCCCTTCTTCCTACAGCCTCCTATATTTACATTTGGCTCTAAACTTTTGGTACTTCAAATTCATTCACACCAAAATCCTTGTGGTATTACCATGTATTTCTATAGGATACTTCAAATGTATACATACTCTTATGCCTTGATTTAGGTTGGTTGAACTTTTATGCTTTAGACTCCTTTGGTGAAAACATATTATTTCATGTACTTTGGTTCAACATATTTTCTGAAAGAAAAAAAACACGTGTGACATTATTGCCATGCCTAAAAGAAACCTTACTCTTGGATGTGAAGCTAGATATACATTGGAATTGTTTATGCTAGGCCTTTATTCTAACTAAGCTTTAAATTTTCTTTCGTAATGGGCATGTTCCTTGTTATAATCGTTCATGCCTCTAGGATTTAAAAGCTGGCTTTGTGGCTATATCCAATTACAATTCAAATAGATCACATACAACAGAAGCCCTAGTGAAGACAGGAAGAATGGAACAACCACAACTCCAAAACAGAGGTTCAATGAAGATAGGGAAACTTGAAGTGACATTTCTGGTTTGGCAAAAGGACTCAATCACAGATCCAAAAACAAGTATAACGCATTTTATGAAAGAAATGGAGGTAGTTCAGTAAAAGAAATGCCAAAATATTATGAATTTGAAGGTTGATAGAAAACCTGGGTTAAACATGATATAATCCACCAGTTGGAAACCCCATCTGTTTGAGAGAGCCTGATCAGCTGCCCCACAAATGGTTTCCATAATGTCCAATTAATCCTGAGCTAAGCCCATCTGTGCAAACATAAATCAGAAAACATTCTCATTTCTTCAGTCACATCCACCTGAAATTATAAGTTTAAAAATAATAGGCATTGTTTAACATCAAGGATGGATCCTTAACTACAAAAGGAATGAGCAGAAGTAGATAAATCAATCACACAAGAACCCAATAGGCTATTAGTCAATCTATTCATCCTTATTCCATATGATCACCCATTAGTGTGTGCATGTGATATAATTCTATATCATACAACATCAAACATCAATGGATTCTTTAGTTCTTTGCAAAGGAGACCAGTCTTAGATTATAGGATAAATATGTCTTCCTTGTCAACAACACCTTAGCTTCCACCCAGGATTGAACAAGACAAATCCATAGCTATAGACTCTTCACCGAAAAACATCCTTCAACATATTTTCTGGGACTATTTATAGGTTGACAAGGGACCAAAATCGTAGTTCATTGACAGATACATATAAATCAACTACACTACCTAAGTGATAGCTATACCACATTTTTGTTTCATATCTAATTCAGAGCCTTTGAATTTCTATACTTATAGTTTGAAGGGGCCATATTCATTCCTTTGATGCAGTTTCCCATGAGTCTGTACGAGCAGATGTGACAGTGGTATGCTTATCAACATCTATGGTCAAACCCACTTCTCCAACAACAATTGTCATATTAGGGACCCCTACCTTCTATAGAGACCAAACTAATGTATCAAGATTCACATCAAAAGACATTGGTATATTGGATAGTCCCATTAACTACTTACTGACTATCACCATCAAATAAGGAAAATTCCATGCGGAAGTTATCATCAAGATATATGCTTAAAAACACATAGATATTTACCGTAAAGTGTGTTCCATTATCATTCAGAAATGTCACATTTTGCTTTATGGGGTAATGAATATTTTCTTTAAAGTCCCCAGCAAATGGTACTAGGTTCCAAGAGATCCCTGACTTATAGGTTTTTTTTAATTTACACTTAGAATCAAATACAATAGAATCACAAAGTCTCTGCTCAAGAAACATTTGTATTTTCCAGAAACAAAAATAGTTGGGTGTTCTCTTTCCTCTTGTTGTCACTATACCTATGAACTGGTCTGTATTTTTCTAGAACTCAAGATATCAGAAAATATGGGGTCTAGGCCATTGAAATTGCAGAGGAAATATCTCTACAATACTCTTTCCTATTAGTTCCTCGCCTCAAAGAATACATGAATAGTATCTCTGCTATAGGCTTGTAAACTAAAAGATACATAAGATAAGACCAAAATAAATTGAAATGAAATAACATATATGGTCATTGCGTTAGAAATGACATACAAGGAATTTCTATATGTACCATACTACCAATGAAGTTATGTTACTCAAGATATGAACCACTCACCTATTCTCTTTAATATAAATTTAGTTACCAGGATTTGGATATGGATCTGGATACATATTTTCGAGATCTTAGAAAATCCAAGATCCAGATACAACAAGGAATTGAAATAAAGGTTAGGATTTATAGAAAAGTTAGTAAAACCCAAATTTAGTAAGAACTTGTTAATCCTTAAGTACCATGCATGTGGTTCCTACTTCAACCCATAAAGAACCTTCTTCAACCTGCACATATGAGTATCTTGCTCATGCACCTCAAAACCCTTCAGTTGATTAGTTTGCATTTCCTCTTAAATCATACCATTCAAATAAAGTAGTCTTACATTATAAAGGCATAAAGGCCAACCAAAAATTAATGGAAAACACATAAAGACTCTATTAGGAGTTTTCCTTGCAATTGGAAACAAAATATCCTTACAGTCCATCTCTTTTTCTCAAAGAATTATCCCACCATAGATTTGTCCTTGTACTTTTCCATGTTTCCAATAGCCAGATGTTTGATTTTGAACAACATTCTGGAATCTATCATAGAATTTTCCACATTTCTTGGAGAAACCTCTCAAACATCATTGTTCAGGATGAAGTCATGCTCCTCAGTCATGGGACCCTACCACACCTGATCTACATTTTCGTTATAAAAGAAGTAAAAATATGTATCAATGAGATAAGACATTAGTGCAACATAAGTAGGAAATTTATTAGTGTGATGACTCACTTGAAAATGATATTTTGGTTCTTCCACTTGTTCATGTGCCCCCCTGCAAAGTCTTGGTAAGCCATATTATCTTCTTAGGTGAACTAGATACTAAAGAGGCTCTTGTGCCTTTAGTGGAACCTTGCTGATCTTTATATGTTTTGTATTTTTTCTTATTAGATTTTGGGAGAAGAAGCTTTTCTCCCTCCTCAACCTTTGGATCCTAAGACTTAAAGGACCATGCATCCTCAACAAACCTAACATCTCTGTTCACCAACTTTTTCTATTGTGTTGGAATATACATCTGGTAAGCCTTGGAGGTCTCACTATAGCAAAAAAATAAACTTGATGCTCAAGGGTTAAAATTTAGTCTTCTTCTCATAAGGAATATGAATATATACAGGACAACGAAAGACATGAAATTTGAATACATGGAGCTTCTCACTTGTGAGGGATTCTTATATTTCCTTGTCTTTCAATATCTACATTAAGAGGTACAGTAACTTTAATTTGGTCTGCTAAACCTACTTTGACAAGAACCTTGTTAATATTTTGCAGAGAAATAAAAGTATTATTCAGATCTAGGCATTCTATTGAGACAAGAAAGGCTCATTTCCAATTGCAACATATATGCACATATTCAGGAAGAATGTAAGTTGCTTAGATACAATTCTTAATGATATAAAAAGAAGCTAGACCTTCAAATAACATTGTAATTGTAACTATAACAAAAAAATCACTAGACAATATTAATCATGATTGGATGTGGACTATCTTGATTGAATTTACATTATGTAATAGTTAAGAAAGAAGTGTCCTAATATTTTTTTTTTAGCACTCTTAGCTCAGTACAAATTAAACATCAAGCAATGGTCTAGAGTATGAAATATGGTGTGAGAGCCAACAATGCCTTCGGTAGGACTAAGACAAATCTTTTGGTTCCTAATATTGCAAACTCTGACATCCAAGCATCAAAGAATATAATTGTAAGAAATTTTCTTGTAAAACAATAAAGTGACAATTTGAACAATAAAGTGGAACTCGAACACTAAGTATCTGGATGGAAATGAAAGTTGTGAATATATTCAATACACTGTGATTCCATTAATACGTATCTGGATTTGGATCTGTAACACTGATCTTTAATTGCCAAATATTACAGATTTTCTTTGTAATAGACTGATTATCATGTTGCAAGAAGTTGCTTTTTTATGCAGTGTTTGGAGGAGCAGGTCAGTTGAGTATGCAAGCAATACAGTACCAAATATACAATTTTCGAGCCTTCTACAATTTTCTTGGTTTCATCTTCAGCTTCAATTCTTGATGGAGAGTTAAAGATCAATTTTAGAACTCTAATATGATGTTGAGATGAAGTGGAGGGGGACTACCAATGGGATTGTGGTTTCTTTGTTATAGTTAGATACAAGGTTTGAAAGAGGTCGTGACATATCCGATGCGACCACGGAAGCCTTGATGCATTTTATGATTTCATATGGAATTTCTGAAGAATGGCACAATAGGAATGAAGAAGCGCATTCATTTCCATTTGAGAGGCAAGTTGTTTTGTTCATCTGTCGATTGGGATTCTGTTCTGTAGTTTTCAACACTCCAACAATGGATTAATCTGCAATAAAAATTGGGTGATGTAGATTTGGTGTGATCTATGTAACGACAGGTCCATTTTAATTGGACAACCAAGTTGTTTTTTCAGTCTACAAATTGGGCTCCTGTCTTGTGGGCTACAACACTCTAACAATGGACAGATATGCAAAGAAAAACAAGGTTTAATGTTGCATTGCATGTTTTTGTTCAAAGATGGATTTCATATTGAGGGTAGTTTCTCTCAAATGGTAGATATATTGAAAAGATTTAAGGAATCTGAACATCATTCTCTCTTGCTTGCAACTTCTCTATCCTTGTGTAGGCATGTTTTGTTGCTTCCATTGTAGCAAAGAGCACGTGTTAATGGGAACACCATCTCCTGAGCTCTAGAATAGAGAGAAATGATCAATATTAGATATTATAGAGGTGAGGATAGGTCCTATACCCCTAATGAGGGATTTGACAGCTCTAGGGTTTATTTACAAGGCTTCACCATGATTCAGATACTTGATATGAGCACTAAATGTTCATGAAGGTTCACTGGGACCTTCATTATCATTTTCCCACCTTATGCCATTCTCTCCTGGTTTTGTTCTAAAATCCCATTATTTAGAGGAATTTTAGTGTACTTTTAAAGTTCTTTTCTTAGCACAAAATCCCTATATTAATTAATCACTTTTAGAAACCACCTACATCTAGGGAGAAATGCAAGCACCAATATTGGGACCGGTTTACAATTCAAGAAGTATCATGGTTTGATGGACAAAAATAAATTGAGGAATTGGTTATGGTGTTTGTGATGTATACAAATTAAGAAAGTAAGAAGGAAAGAGACAGGGGTTCAGTTTGGTGATGATAATATTATGAATTTGATAGAGTTAGCACCAGTTTAAATGTAATTGGCTAAGAAATCTCTTTTATCCAGTATAAACAATGGTTATGTAAATTCTTAGCATTGTAATGACAATAAAACATGAACAGGTAATGAAGTTCATTAGAGATGGGAAAAAAACCATAGTCGAGCTGATGGACTTGGGAATACAAATTTTGGGCAGGTAATGTGTTTAAGATTTCAAAGACTAAAATCTGTATAAGTTCACTCGAAAATGATCTATGTTCAGTTGGCATATATTTTTGTAGAGACCCTTCTTGTATGAATGAGGATGTTTATAACCATGAGAGAGATGCAAAGTTTCATGGGGAGATGCAAAGTTTCATGGGAACATGTCCCTGGAGATGTAGGGCATGCTCTTTGCATTTTGTTGTTTGGGGATGGGGGCCACCTCAAAAATGCCTCTGGCTATCTTTGATTTGCAAGGGATGGCTTAAGGACAACTTCTATATGGCCTTCGCAAGCTAGGGGCATTGCTGTATCCTTTGATCCTATAGGGGACAATTCGTCATCCCCTATGTCCCATCCATCTAGAAACCTGGAAAACATACAAAATTTACCACCCCAAACAAAAGTAAGGAAAAATTGATTAAAATTACAGGAGAGTTGATTGGAAATTTTTCAAGTAACAGCTTTGAAGGAGAGGGATGTATGTTGGAGCTTGGAATTGTTGTATAGAGGATTGAAAGAGTGTGGTGCAAGGTTGGAACAATTGTTAGGATTCCTGTGAGTGCATTTTACCATTTTTGTCTGTTTAATATTTTTTTCTCCATCTTCTCTTCTTTATCCTTTAGAAATGCCAGCATTGAACAAAACTCAGTCATTCTTATAATAGTGAAAGAGAACATGAAAGGAATTAGAGAAACAGAAATTCTATTTCAAAAGCAATAGAAAAGCCCCAGCTACAATATGTGACCAAATCAACAAAAAACAAACCCAAAATTTAGGTTGGTTATATAGACAAAAATGTTTTAAAAATTTTCAGGAAGATATTCTGGTGTAATAGTACAACTTTTCACATCTCCAGCGAGGGGGCTAAGACAATAAAACATTATCCTTGCATGGAATAATGGAAAAGTTAATTGTGAATGGTAGTAGATAATAAAGGCAAATTTTCAAGCAGAGTTGGAGGAAAACCATGGTGGAATTGGAACAACAACCACATTGGTGGTGTTGTTAATGGTGACCCCATGTCCATCAATACCACATTCCACACAAGAGGGAAGTGAGTAGTTCAAAGGTAGAGAAAGGCTCACCACATTGATGTCAGGTATCCCAATTGAATCCACATAAATATATGCAAAGGAGTTAGTGTAACATCCTCCAGTCAATGATGAAATCATCTTTAAGAGAAAGCACCTCCTCAACAGCTTCTGGGTTATCAAGGCATCTTATGGAAAGCTTGGCCCACTCAACAGTAGTGACAAAAGTCTTTGTAGGAACTCAATATGCTTAGAAACAATAAGAAATGCCTTGGAAGGACTTGATATCTTATGCATCGCTAGAATAGTTGTAGAGGTGGCGGGTCCCCTCCTTGGAGAAGAATTAAGCACCAAAAACATATCGTTGACTTACTTACCAATCTCTGATAGTAGTTTAGAAGAAAAGGAAGGTGATAGAAGAGACAAGAAATTTACTTTGTATATAATGTCACATTTAACTTGCTACTTATCTTCCATTACTGTAGAAAGGGATGGCCTTTGGGGTGAGGTTGAGTATTATAACTAGTCAAGATGAGAACCACATCGAATCTAACCTCTCTCTATTCAGTGAACTTGCCTTTCTTTAATTGTGTGTCTCAGCGATTGTTGAGAAAAAGCCTCCAAGATGAATATCTAAGGTTCTTTACAATTTTGTAATGTTGTGCCATATCTACAATGACATTTTTCAGAAATTGCATATGCAATCACAAAATGAATTAAGGCTTCATTGGTCACATCGGATACGTCACAACCTCTTTCAAACCTTGTATGTAACTGGAATCTAACAGTATCTAACTCCAGAATCTCTAGTTCTTATGGGATTGTGGTTGCTTTGCTGGTAGTTGTTTTGTTATATCATAATAAGCACTCCACTCATTATTCAATGCCATGTTAATAAACAATAATTGCCAACAAAGCCACAATAATTTTCATTTCTATATTCCAAGGATGATGTTCGAGTTAGGATACAAGAATTCTAGATATTAATCTTTTATTTTCACCTTCCATTTTGGAACATGATTAAAGGAGAGTCTTATATTTAGTATAGAGAAATTCCATATTATATGGCTCTAAATTTTCTAATTTCTGAACTACACCTTAGAAAAGTTTTATGTTTGAATACAATAACCATGGATACACCTCACTGATAATTGAGTCTAAATTCCATTCATAGCGTGTTTTTCATTCATCAAACCTTTCTCCAGATTGTGAGTTCATGTGATAAAGAACACTCTAACAATGGACAAATCTGGAAAGAAAAACAAGATTCAATGCCTCATTGCATGTTTCTGTTCAAAAATGGATTTCATATTGAGAGTAGTTTCTCTCCAATGGTAGATAGATTGACAAGATTTAAGGAAACTGAGCATCCTTCTCTCTTTCTTGTAAATTCTATGTCCTTGTGTAGGCCTGTTTTGTTGCTTTCATTGTAGCGAAGAGTCCATGTAAATGGCAACACCCTCTCTTGAGCTCTAGACTAGAGAGAATCGATCAATATTAGATATTATAGAGGTGAAGATAGGTCTTACACCCCTAACAGGGGCTTTGACAGCTGCAGGGTTTATTTACAAGACTTCACCATGATTCAGATAATTGATATGAGTACTAAATGTTCATGAAGGTTCACTAGGACCTTCATTATCATTTTCCCACCTCATTCCATTCTCTCCCGGTATTGTCCTAAAATCCAATTATTTAAAGGAAGTTCATTGTACTTTTAAAGTTCTTTTCTCAGCACAAAAGCCCTATATTAATGAATCACTTTTAGAAAGCACCTATAGCTAGGAAGAAATGCAAGCACCAGTACTATGACCAGTTTACAATTCAAGAAGTATCATGGTTTGATAGACAAAAATAAATTGACGAATTGGTTATGGTGTTTGTGATGTATACAAATTGAAAAAGTAAGAAGGAAAGAGGTAGGGGTTCAATTTGATGATGATAATATTATGAATTTGATAGAGTTAGTGATAGTTTAAATGTAATTGGCTAAGAAATCTCTTTTATGCAGTATAAACAATGGTTATGTAAATTCTTAGCATTGTAATGACAATAAAACTTGAACAAGTAATGGATTTCATTAGAGATGGGAAAAAAACCATAGCCGATCTGATGGACTTTGGAGTACAAATTTTGGGCAGGTAATTTGTTTAAGATTTCAAAGACTAAAATCTATATAAGTTCATTCGAAAATTATCTATGTTGAGTTGGCATATATTTTTGTAGAGACCCTTCTTGTATGAATGAGGATGTTTCTAACCATGAGAGAGAGGAAAAGTTTCAGGGGAACATGTCCCTGGAGATGTAGGGCATGCTTTTTGCATTTTGTTGTTTAGGGATGGGGGCCACCTCAAAAATGACTCTAGCTATCCTTGATTTGAAAGGGATGGATTAAGGACAACTTCGATATGGCCTTTGCAAGATGGGGGCATTGGTGTATCCTTTTATACTACAGGGGACAATTGGTCACCCCCTATGTCCCATCCATCTAGAAACCTGGAAAACATACAAAAAATCCCACCCCAAACAAAAGTAAGGAAAAACAGATTAAAATTACAGGAGAGTTGATTGGAATTTTTTCAAGTAACATCTTTGAAGGAGAGGAATGTAGGTTGGACCTTGGAATTGTTGTGTAGAGGATTGAAAGAGTGTGGTGCAAGGTTGGAACAATTGTCACGAAGCCTGTTAGTGCCTTTTACCATTTTTGTCTATTTAATATTTATTTTCTCCATCTTCTCTTCTTTAGCCTTTAGAAATGCTAGAATTGAACAAAACTCAGTCATTCTTATTATAGTGAAAGAGAAGAAGAAAGGCATTAGAGAAACAGAAATTCTATTTCAAAAGCAATAGTCAAAGGAGAATTTAACCTAGAAAAGCCCCTGCTACAATATGTGACCAAATCAACAAAAAAACAAACCCAAAATTTAGGTTGGTTAACTAGATGGAAATGTTTTAAGACTTTTCACGAAGGTATTCTGGGGTAATAGCACAACTTTGCACATCTCCAACAATGGGGCTAAGACACTAAAAAATTATCCTTGCATGGAATAATGGAAAAGTTAATTGTGAATGGTAGTAGATAATAAAGGCAATTTTTCAAGCAGATTTGGAGGAAAACCATGGTGGAATTGGAACAACAACCACATTGTTGGTGTTGTTAATGGTGACCCCATCTCCATCAATACCACATTCCACACAAGAGGGAAGTGAGCAGTTCAAAGGTAGAGAAAGGCTCACCACATTGATGTCAGGTATCCCAATGAATCCACATATATATATGCAGAGGAGTTAGAGTAACATCCTCATTCCAATGATGAAAGCATACTTAAGAGAAAGCACCCCCCCAACAGCTTTCGGGGTATCAAAGTATCTTATGGAACACTTGTTTGACTCAACAGTAGTGATAAAAGTCTTTGTAGGAACTCAATCTACTTAGAAACAATAAGAAATGCCTTGGAAGGACTTGATATCTTACGCATCACCAGAATGGTTGTAGAGGTGGTGGGTCCCCTCCTTGTAGAAGAATTAAGAACCAAAAACATATGGTTGGCTTACTTACCAATCTCTAGTAGTAGTTTAGAAAAAAAGGAAGGAGATAGAAGAGACAAGAAAGTTACTTTGTATATAATGTAACAATTAACCCGCTACTGATATTTCATTACTATAGAAAGTGATGGCGTTTGGGAAAAGGTTCGGTACTAGAACTAGTCAAGATGAGAGCCACATCGAATCTAACCTCTCTCTATTGAGTGAACTTGCCTTTCTTTAACTGTGTGTCTCAGTCGTTGTTCATAAAAAGCCTCCAATATAAATATCTAGGGTTCTTTACTGTTTTGTAATGTTGTGCCATATCTACAATGACATTCTTCAGAAATTGCATATGCAATGACAAAATGCATCAAGGCTTCATTGGTTGCATTGGATATGTCACAACCTCTTTCAAACCTTGTATCTAACTGGACTCTACCAGTATCTAACACCAGAATATCTGGTTCTTATGGGATTGTGGTTGCTTTGCTGGTATTTGCTTTGTTATATCATAATAAGCACTCCACTCATTATTCTTTACAATATCTATAATCTCAATACACCTTAGAAAACATAAGTTTCCACTAGGAAGGTCATGAATGAAATATTCAATTGCCAACCAAAGTTTATAAGGATGGACCTTGTAACTATATAACAGGAAATATCTAGCCATCTTACATGTGAAATTCCATATGAATGTGTTCAATGGTCCCAAAAGTAAGAGTAGGATGATTTTGGAAGATAATTCTAATAGGAAAGATCTATGTGACTTAAGAATATTCCATAGACCGGTCATGTAAATGAACTAATGTGCTTGAAACTGAACCTGATTGCTGAGAGTGCATGCAGGCTTCCTGGATCTTCACGTCACACTACCTCGGATCGGGAGAACGCATGCAGGCTGTGCTGGTAGGATGACATGCTGGCTGCTGGTCACTGCTGAGCTGTTGTGGAGGTCTGTAGGGCCCTACGAGAGCTAAACTTGCGAGGCCACGAGCTAGGAGGTTTCTCTTTCTGATTTCATGGCTGTAAGGCCAATGAATTGAGTGTCTGGCGATTGGAGCAGCCAAATGGCTGGGGTGGAGTGTCCACCTCCAGACCTGAGATCTGTTGCCTTTGATCAGTTAATTGGCCCTCAGAATAGGAGATTGGGACTAAGAGATCCACTGAAGTTTGTTAAGAGAATTGAATATGTGCCAGAAGTCGCCCTCCCTCCGGAAGAAACTATGCAGGTAGCTCTCTCCTTGGCAGATCGAGCCCTGATTGGGCAATTCACGAGGCTCTGGCACTCCTCAAAAACTATCGAAAGCTGGTTCCAAAGAAACTGGAGACCCCTAATCTCCAAAAACGTAGCTTCATACTCCGTCGGAAGGGGTTACTTTCTGTTCGACTTTGAATCCAAAGAAGACAAAGATCTAATATTCAGGAACATACCCTACTTCATGGGGTCGCAAGGCCTCTATCTCACTGGGTGGACCCCAGGCTTCGATCCCGACACTGACATCCCCAAAGCCATGCCAGTCTAGGTCAGACTCCCTAACCTCCCCATGCACTACTAGAACCCTAAATCTCTCCAAGCGATCGGGACTGTCCTGGGGAAATACATTGACATGGCGAGCCCAAAGGACCAATACGCCTGTGCCCACATATGCGTTGAGGTGGACCTCGAAGAAGGATTTCCAGAGGCCATAAAGCTAACTATAGGGAATTTGTCCCACTTCCAAAAGCTCGACTATGAACAGATCCCCTTCAAGTGCACGGGCTGCCAGGAATACGGGCACTTCATCCAGAACTGCCCTAAAAAACCTAAATCACACCAGGACAAGGCAGAAGGATGGAAAAGGGTGAATAGATCCAAACTCAAAAATCAAGGTGGTGGAGCTTCTAAGAAGGGTGAAAGTACCAAAGAAGCCGAAGATCCCCCTCTTGAAGGATCCCAAGAAACATCCAAGACAAATGAACCCAATGAAGTAAGGAATGAGCCCACTAAAGCCGTAGATAAATCTAGCAATGAAGAGAGTAAAGAATCAGAACTAGGCCTACCCGATCAGCAAGTGGAAGATCAATAAGAAGGTGCTGATATGACAAAAGAAGGAGAACCCTAGGGGAAATCAGAGGAAGAATTTGAATCAGAAGAAGAGGAAGAGGAAGAAGGGGAGATAGAACTTACCACTCCAAGACTGACTAAAACTAAAGGCAGTAAATCCAAGAAAGAGGTAAGGGAAAAAGATACTTATAAGGATAAGCTGCAAGGATCCCAGCTAACCTTGGAAAAGCTACTGAAGAACACCCAAAATACCTGTCAGCAAGGGAATGCCCAGAAAGGGATGCCTATGACCTCCAAAAGTAAGTAATGAAGGTCCTCTCCTAGAACTGTAGAGGTCTCAGTAGCAAAATACAGGAAGAATCTATGAGGGATTTAATATCTCTTTACCAACCAGACATCTTCTTAATCTAGGAGACCAAGATGGAGGAAGCCGCATTTCTCCAAGTAAGTCTTAAATTTTGGAAAAAAAGAGGTAAAGCTACTTTTAGTTCAAGGGGCGCATCCGGAGGCATTGGAACTTTATGGGATGACAAGAAGTTCGAGGCTGTTGACATCAAGTACATCCCTAACTGGATCCTCACCCTGCTGAGGCAAAAAGACACCAATACTCTGGTAAGAATATTCAATATTTATGCTCCTAATTCTTACGCTGATAAAAAATTTGTTGGAACCTCCTTCGTGAGGAAAGAAGTAATCAGTAAGGAAATGTAATCCTGGCAGGGGATCTTAATGTCATCCTCAGCCAGGATGAAAAAAGAGGGGGCTCCCTGGTCAGAGACCCCATAAGAGAAATTGTTGGCGATATCATTTTGGAGTGGGACCTCATGGATATCAAGCCATCCATAGGAAAATATACTTGGAGCAATAAGAGGACCGGTCCTAGGCACATTACTGCCAGGCTTGACTGCTTTCTGGTCCAGGACTCCTTCCTCCTCCTGGGACTAAATCTGTCTTCCAAAGTCCTTCCATTTGGAGGATCAGATCACAAGCCTATTCTTCTTGATATGGAGATGAACAAAAATTTGGGACCGATCCCCTTCAGATTCAATCCAATGTGGGCCACTCAACCTAAGTTTCTAAAGATGGTAGCGGATTCTTGGTCCCCCCCGGTAACTGGGTCCCCCTTCTATGTCTAGGAGGAGAAGCTGAGACGGCTGAAGAAAGAGCTAAAGTCTTGGGCCAAGTTGATTCCCTCTCCCAATTATAAAAAAGTCTAGGCTGCCCTTGTGCTAGAGTCTCATCAAGCTGGTATAAAAGAAAAAAGGTGAATAATTCAGACATTCACACAGAGATAAAGCTCCAGTCGAACCTCCACGCAGCATGCAGGCAAGAAGCCAAGTGGTGGAGGATGAAATCGCGTTGTAAGTGGCGGAAATATGGAGACAAGAACACTGGATTTTTTCACAAGAAGGCCATAGCTAGGAGAAATTTCAACTTTGTGATCGAGATCTGGTCCCATGACAAGGTAATCAATAGCTTTGAAGACACTAAAATCGAAGCATCCAAGCATTTTGAGGATTTGTACACAGCCCAGCCTGTAATTGAAGACGTCGAGCTCCTGAACCTGGTGCCTAATGCCATAAAAAATAAAGACAATGATGCCCTGAAGCAGGTGATCATGCTGGAGGAAATCAAGAAGGTTGTTCACAGTATGGAGGATGATAGGGATCCAGGTCCTGAGGGCTTCAATGCCAGTTTCATAAAAATTTGCTGGGAGATTATCAAAATTGACTTGCTTAAAATGGTCAGTAAATCCCAAAGGTGCAGTAAAATAGGAGGCAGCACAAACTCTTCCTTCCTGGCACTCATACCCAAAGAAAAGGGAGCTAAATCCTTTGACAGGTTCCAGCCTATATCCTTGTGTAACATAGGCTACAAAATCATCACTAAGATAATGGCCAATAGACTAAAATACATCCTGCCTTATCTCATCCCGGAAAACCAAGGTGGCTTTGTCAAAGGTAGGAGGATTTGGGACAACATAATTTTACTTCAAGAGGCTATACATTCCAGTCAGAAGAATGGAGACAAGGGAATGGTGTGAAGCTGGATCTAACCAATGCTTTCGATAGAGTCAGCCACTCATTTCTCTATCAGGTAATGAGGAGATTTGGCTTCGCTCTTGACTTCATCTCTTGGGTCAAGGCCTGTATCAGCAAGCCTTGGATAGCCCCACTTGTCAATGGTAGACCTTCCCCCTTCTTTCAAGCATCAAGAGGTCTGAGGCAAGGCTGCCCACTATCCCCTCTGCTCTATGTCATCCAGGCCTCTGTCCTTAGCCTTCAACTGGAATCTACCAGACAAGATCAGGATCTCTTGAGCATCAGGATGGCTAGAGGCACTAAAGACATCAACCACGCACTATTCGCGGATGATACTATCATACTTGGAGGAGCCAGCCATATTATAGCTCACCGCTTCATGCTGGAAATGAACCGTTATTGTCATGCCTTCGGAAGCAAAATCAATTTAGGGAAAAGTCAGATCTTTGGATGGAACCTAAATCCCAAGGAAATGCTTGATATCTCCCAGATACTCGACATGGATGGGGTTGTTACGTGGGAGTCCTTCAACTATCTTGGAGTACCTATCTTCAAATCCAAGCCTAAGAGCTCAGCCTAGGATCCCATCGTGGAGAAAATCAAAAGGAAAATCACAAACTAGGGGACGATCTGGCTCAATCTAGCTGGGAAGGTAGTGCTAATCAAAGTTATATTGAATAGCTTTCTGCTCTACCAATGCTCCCTTCTCCTCTCTCCGGTCACTATCTTAAACCAGATTGAAGGCCTGATAAGAAAATTTCTTTGGCAGGGTGGGAACAATGGGGGGAGTAAAAACTTCTCCTTGGTCAACTGGAAAACCATAAAACTACCTCGATCGGAGGGTGGTCTTCAAATCAAAGACTTAAAAAACCAAAATTTGGCCATGGGAGCCAAGCTGTTATGGAATTTGCTTGAGTCCAAATCCTCCTGGAGTAGCAGGGTGCTGAAGATGAAATACTTCCCCAGGCCAATGCTCAGGTGCTTGGATGGAGATCACGTGGTCAAGAATGGCTCTTCTATTTACAAAGTCTGCAAAAAAGTGCTGCCTTACTTCAGAGATGAATTATTTTCTATACCAAGCAATGGGAAATCGACCAACATTTGGTACGATGTGATCCTGGTACATCCTCCACCTCACCTCCCACATCTGCAAGCCTGGATGACAGAAAAAGAGCTGGTCACAATCTGGGACATCGCTGAATGGGAGGCTATCGAGCCAAATAATTGGGCATGCTGGGAACTGCCAAATTGCCCAGTCGAATTAAAAATATGAAAGCATCATGCTGCTACAGCATCTAGCAGGTCTTGCTCCAATTAATAAATCTAAAAAAGACAAACGTGGCTGGGGAAGGCAGTCTGGAAAGTATTCAACTGCTGAAGGGTACCAACGTTTTTCTGCCAACTATAATGTGCCTGTCAACCCAAGAATCTGGAACAATTTGTGGAATTACAACAATCTTCCAAAGATTGAGATGTTTTCCTGGACATTGATGCATGAGAAAGTGCTCACTGGCGAGAATTTGGAGAAAAGGCGGTTTGCTGGTCCCTTCCACTGTCCACTCTGTGCTGAAGACTCAAAAAATATCAGTCAACTCTTTTTTAAGTGCCCTTTTTCTACCTCTGTCTAGAGTGAAGTGCTGAAGCGATGGGGAGAGGATAATCACATCCAGGAAAGTATCCAGGCCTGCTTCTTATACTGGGACAACCTTTACGAAGGAGAGCTATCAAACAAAAATGGAGTGAGAGCATGTTGGATGAAGCTCCCCAAGTTAAATTGTTGGTGCATCTGGAATGAAAGAAACCACTGAATTTTTCAAGACAAATTTCAGCCAGCATGGAAGATAACTGCAAAAGTAAATGCATTGCTTGGGGAGATTGTCAGCAATTCAAAGATACCTAGCAGCAAAGGAAATATGACTGCTAATGAGGAAATCTGGATGCAAAGTCTAAACACCAATGCGGTAAGTACGGTGGCAGCAAGTAAATTGGAGAAATGGGATATCAGGATGGACAAGTCCCAGTTTGAGAAATGGCTAAGAGAAAGGAATATTTTTAAACCTTTTTTTTATGGGGCCTCCAAAGGGAACCCGGGAAGAGCGGGAGGAGGGGGAGTCATTATTGAGCCAGGTGGGAAAGTCATGATTGAATACTATTGGAATATAGGCTATAATTCCAATAATATGGCCGAGGGTTATGGGCTCTGGCAAGGGCTCAAACAGTTACAGAAGAAAGGAGTGGAAGATGTTATGGTCTTTGGTGATTCTAGGTTATTTATTCAGGCCTTGAATGGGGGTGGAAGGGGCAAGAATGAATGCACAACAAGAATGATCAATAGGATTAGACGCAAGGCTAGATTTTTCACGAAGGTCACTTTCTATCATATCCTAAGGGAGTTGAATGTTATGGCAGATATTGCAGCCAACAAATCGATAACGATAGGATATAATGATCTTGTGGTTAACTCAAGTGTAAGTTTTGAAGTACCTCCTTAGATTTATGATAGGATACCTGACTCAAGGATGTGGATATTTGGTAGATTGTTGTATCGAGTTTTTTCAGCAAACCAATTGCTGAATTATTTATTATAACATAACCATTTTTTTTAATAAAAATAAAAAAGAATATTCCATAGACCATTTGTAGTCAAAGGCATCATGATCAGTCACATTGTTGTTAGACAAGATATGATTAAATGCATATTTCCTTGTTAGAGGAAGACTTACAAGCTAGCATTAAAAGAAACAGGACAAATAATAGTAAAAAATATGTTTATGCAAACCAAAACTATTGAATATCCCTTCACTTACAATGTTACAAGCACTATGCAATGATATTCAACATCATGATGTTATGTGGTCATTGTCATCTGGAATCCCGTGCTTGCATGATTATCTTCAATAACATAATGTTATGAATCAATAAAAAAATGTCATGACACATATTCTATACGATAAATTGGAATCAAGTACAACACATACCCAAAAAACAATTGGTAAAACTGTTAAGAGTTGTCATCTAGCCCACCATAAAGTTTAAACTTGTTGATGAAATTGTCATTGATGCCAACATGTGTCTTGCAGTGGCCCCAAAGGATATCCAACGATCAAGTGAAGAATGAGCTCGTAGCTAAGTCCAATGGACTGTGATTTCGTTGGCAGCAGTGGAAGAGGAGGCCGACGTCTGCTCATGCTTCATGAAGGCTGTCAAGCTCTATTCTTGAGGCTAACAAAGTTTGTTTCAACCCACTAAGGCTATCAAGAATTTATTAAATCCCTAAGAGGGCTGCCATGACTCAGAAAAAACTGGAGATGCAACGTTAACAAGAATTAAGGCTGTTGGTTACTTACTCAAGGGCTGATAGCATCTACAGTAGGTTCAAATTTACAGTGGTTTTCATTTAGGATTCAAAGTATTCATCTCTGCTTCTCTTGGTCTACCATAGCCCTAAATAGGGCTTCCTTGACAACATAAATTTGTTTAAGCCCTAACAAGGATTTCCTAGACACTAGATAAAGTCACCGTGTAAAATGACGTGGAAAAGGTCGGCTCCTTTTAAATTTAAAAACATCAAATGTTTTTTTTATTGTATGTCAGCCCATTAATAGAAGTCGGCTTAGAATAAAATTTTAAAATTAAAATATTTTTCTTTTAGTAGGTCGACCCCAAAATGAGGTAAAAAAATTAATATAAATACCCCTATACACGACCTCATTTCATATACAAAAATTTTGGGGTTAGCTCTGATTTTCGGCCGTTTACTGAGGCTGCCTCAGGACCGAGGGTTATAGCAGGAGATGAGCAGTAGACTGTGAAATTTCGGTGGAGCTGTGAAGAATTTTTTAAGGAGCAGCAGTCCCAAATTTTATCTGAGGAGAATTTTGGCTGGGTTTTAATGACAGTCCATCTTTGGACTTGTTTGGGCTTTCACAATAGTCTGAAATTAACATTTTGAAGGTCTTTCACAGCTGCTCTATGTTCCAAATTTCTTCAAGGAAGAAGGATGTTTTTAAGCTATTTGTGACAGTCAAATTTTGGACTTGTCCTAGGGTTTTAGTAGTGCAGCATAACACAGTCCCGAATTCTTATAAGAAGAACATTCTGGTGTTGATATTTTGGGGTTAATTTTCTACTATAAGGAAGTCCTCTTCTTTACATTGAAAATTTTTGACAGAGGTTGGGGTTCATGCAAAGTTCACCTTAGTATACACAGTACCTCATTTATAGCAACAAAGAGCTGTTGGACTCAGGTAAAGTGTGTGGACTGAGGCTGCCTTAGTGCCAAGGGTTACAGTACCTAAATTTCTTTAAGTCTGTCTAAGGTTTATATTTTTGAGGGTTTTTGTTAAGCATAAAATAGTCCCAAACTTTCTCTGAGGTGCACACAGTCCAAGACTATAGTCTGTAGCAGCAGCATAATACACAGTCCGAACTGCTAGTTCTGAATTTTTCAAACTTCAAACAGTCTTTGACACAAGCTGTAGCAGAGACTTATCGCTCATAGAAGCATGTGAAGAATTTGTCAAGTGTTACAAGGGACAGATTTCCGGTGAAAATGATCAATCAAATTCGAGCCTGCCAGTGTTAGCATCTGCATGTCCAGCAGCTGAAGGCTAGACTTGATGTGAAGCATTCAAACAAGAAATTTTTTTTTATTATGATAGAAGACAGAGCTCGGTAGCAAACAGTGACTTACACAGTCCTTAATTGAATCATTTTCAGCATATAAATAGTCCCTAGTTTTGACATCATTTAAAGCATATACACAGTCCGAATTTGACTTTGCCTCAGTCTCAACATAGACATAGTCCTGAAGTTGACAAAGGTTGAGGTCTTGTCTGGGCTCTTCCACAAGACATACACAATTCATGCATGAAGGTGATAGCCAAATTGTGAAGACAAGCAACAAGACATGATGACATGACAATGTTTTGAAGATTGAAGTATATCTCATGCTACTAAAGTCATTTGTGTATGATCACACATATACATATCTATATCAGGATGTATGAAGACAGGAATTTGAAACTCAGGTAACATCTTATCGTAGTTCTACAACAAAAATGGCTTGACCTTAAAACATACAAACTGAAGTCATCAAGTTTGGTTCAAACATCTTAATTCAAGTAAGTTTATGTAGACCTATTGTGTTAGGATTCAATGTTTTGTACAGTTAAATGTGCAAGAGTTTGAGGACACCCCAAGCCTTGGTTTGATAAACTGGGAAGCAGAGTTAAGCCCTAATGATATTTATTGATCAACTTTTGACTAAGTTGAGGCTTGACTGGTTGGCATACACTGTACCTTAAGCAAATATTTGATATGAGCATATCTCTTGGTGAACAAATTGGTTTTGTGGAATGAGTGGCAGTTGTGTCAGATTGAATTGAATGCATTTGAGAGTCAAAATATGTTATGACAAGTGTTTAGGGATTGAATGAAGGGTTGTCCATAGGGTTAACTAGAAGTATACTTGCTCAGATTTGTGATAGTACGTCACTTAGCACAAGAGAAGATTACGTACAGTCATTGAAGTTGCCTAACTTGAAAGAAGGCTATTTGGAACAGACTTGTCATATACTAAAAAGGTGAGCATGCTTGTATTGAGGACAGTTTGGGGCTATGTATGGGAAATAAATAAAGACAGTCTTAAGGACTGAAAGAGTTGAACATAATTGATTTATTGTTCATAGATGATCTTGACAGAGACTATGAGTGGTTAAAGGCAGAATTGTATCCTATTGAAGGAGCTGATTTAATGAACAGTGACTGAAGACTATTACACCTTGAGAGCAGACTTTGTTGAAGTGGTAAGTGATGCAGCAGTTACAACATCCTGACAATGACCTACATTGACGTGACAAGATAGTGACAGCCATTTATATGACAGTAACAGGTTGATGACATTGACAGTGCTTACACAGTGAGACATGTGGATTGATAAGGCTTCTTGAGCAGAGGTTAATAAGCAGAGATTGACTAGAGATTCATGAGCAGCAGTGAGCAGCATTGATGATGGGTAGATGAGCATGAGCTAAGACAGTTGATAGCAAGAGACTAGTGATTGATGATTTGATGTAACTATAAGCTTTGATTGTAAATGCAAGCTTGTCTTTCTTTTGAGGTTAGGATACCTCAAACCCTTCTTAGCAGGGTCTAAGAAAACCAGGCACGGTCCTGGATTCAGAGTAGGTTCTCTATGTATCAGTAGGTGCTGATTTTGACTAATGGTTGTAGCCGAACCAAAACTAATATAAAAAGATTACAAATTCATATGGTGTGGTGTTCTTTTGTGTTATGGTTCCTGATGAGTTAAATGCTATGATATGTGAATGAAATGATTATGATATTGGTAGAATAATGAAATGATGAATTGGTAGTTAAGTGTGATAGGTCAAGAAAAATTGTAAAATTTCTTTACACTAATTCACCCCCCCCTCTCAGTGTCTACAATCGGTATCAGAGCCAGCCTTCATCACAAGCCTAGCAAGCTTGAAGGAGATCCTTAGACACAATGGAGGAAAAGAAAGAGTCATCAAACAATGATGTACGTGTACTTGATGTTACAAATTATTTTAGTTGGAGGAGAAAAATGAAGGCTTATCTGAAGAAGTTTGGTATTTGGGAAATTGTCATCAATCCACCCGCTCCATTAAACAAGAAAGGAAAACCAGCTACACAGAAGGAAGCGAAGAAGGACAACACTACAGCCTTAAAGTTCCTCATGGATGGACTTCCCAGCTTAGTGAAGGAAAGTGTAGGAGAGTACACTTCGGAAAAATACCTATGGTTCAAGCTGGAGAGTGAGTATCAGAAGGAAAGCCCAGAACCCGAAAAGACAGATCAGAAATCAGAAGACAAGTCCCCAGAAGAGCTAAATCAAGAAGAAGACAAACAAGAAGAGGACTCTACTAAAGGTATGGAATCTTGTGATTAGAATGATAGCTTCTGTGATGAAATTGAGAAGGTTCTTGCAGAAGATGATGAAAGGCTATCAAATACTGCACATCAGATACATCTCACATTTCTAAATATTGATCTTAGAGCCAATTGGTTCCTAAACACAGTAAATCTGAACCAGAGTGATTTCTTGAAGTTCAAAAAGGAAATCTTGGACTCCTTGAATGAATATCAACAGAAAACCATGTCAATGAAAGTGTTGCTTCAAAAGATCAAAGACAAGCACAAAGAGTTGTGAGATCAAATGAAAGAGAAGGATGTTGAAGTTGAACAATTAAAGACTGAATTGATCAGTCAAAAGGAAGAATCAGAAAAGCCTGCTCAAGAGCTTGAAGAAACTAGAGAGGTCAGTCATGACTTGAAGACTCAGCTGGAGGAAGCCAAGAGGACAAAATATATATTGAAGAGACAACTAGAAGAAAAGGAGGAAACAGTCTAGAAGCTGGAAATGGAGGTAGTTGGTCTCAGGAAGAAGGATAAGAAAAATGAAGCCTTGGTTAAGCTCCAGGACAGTTCAATTGTCCTAGATAAGATCTTAGATTTCCAAAGATCTCCACTCAACAAAAATGGTCTTGGTTATAAGAAGAACAAAGAAAAATCTGAAGATGACGCTTGGTCTCCGAAGACTCCAGAAGCAGGACCATCAACGTCCAAAGTTGCTCCCTAGGCACCTGCACATGACAAGAAGGATTTTGGAAGTTCAAAGATGAAACAAGGAGTTAGGTTGGTTCATCAAAGCAACTTCATAAAAGAAACAGTTCCAAGACCCAGGTATGAAATTGGCTTCAATGCTTATTGCTATTGTTGTTCTAACTTTGGTCATAAGGCTATGGATTGTAGGTTCTATGGAAGAAGAAGGGCTGGAAGCCCCAATGTCTCAGTTAGATGTTGGACATGCAATCAAGATGGACATGTTGCTACCACATGTCACACATTAAGATGCTACACCTGTAGTGGGTTTGGACACAAATCCCATGAATGTGCCAGTCAAAGAAGTCAACCAATAAGGAGTTCTTCATATACTTCAGCAAGAAGAACTGGTGAACCCTAGAAGAAGACAAATCCAGAAAATTTTGAAGATCAAAAGACAAGAACCTACAGTCAAGTACTTTCTCAAGGATGGAGAAAAGAAGTTAATCTAAGAAGTGATGGAAGGTGCTGATCATGCAACAAATTTGGGCACAAAGCACAAAATTGTTGGAATGATATGAGAATACTGACATATAGCTTAGACAAGAAAACCAGCAAGGACAATGGAGAAAATAATGAAAAGATGGGTGCCAAGAAGCAAGTGTGGATGAAGAAAAATAATGTGCTAAATGAAATTGAGGATCAGTGTACAAGTGAAAATGGCTTCCATATGGAAAGCCATTCTTGAAGTCTGATAAATGACTTTAAGAACTTCATGAGTTCATCTTTCGAGAATGGACTCAAATGGTAGAATGGGTATCAGAGAAGTAACAGGTCCTAGGATCATATTGCAATACATTAACAATTAGGCGGTTTGAAAGACCACTGGATAGGAAAAATAAGGCTGAGATGTAGCATAAAGCGAATGTGCTTGACTGAGCTAAAAGCATGATAAGGCAGTTTTCAGATCAGCAATATGATATTCATCTTTAGTAGTAAGGTTTGGATAGTTAACAAAAGTTTCATGATGTTTTGGCATGGTCTATAATCATCATGGAAGCCCTGTAAATAGTCAATATAGATCATCTATGGACAGAAGTTTAAAAGGATTCTCTTACATTCGAATCATGAATGATGGCACCTTCATTTGTTGAAGACTTTTGGATATGTTTGAATCTTACTAGGTTGCTCTGAAGAGTTTAATAAAATCCAAGTATTGCAGCCCCTGCTAATGAGCACAACGAACAGCCAAAGAGATTGAAGATTTCTAATATTCCAGTGATAGGTCAAAACTAGCAGAACTATACTTAATAAGTGGATCAGACAGGGAGCAGCCATGGATATGAGAGAACATTTTTTGTGGATCTTGGGACTGTGACATATGAGTAGTATGATACCATATTAGGAACCTTTTGGTTCTCATCAAAAGAGACAGAAAACTGCACACAATGCTAGGGGGAGCTGATGTTTACCTCAGGCAGGATTGGAAGATTCAAATTTGAGCACATAATTGGGGCTGTGATAATAAGTTAAGTAGCATTATTTTCTTAGATTTACATCAGTAAGGCAGTCATTATGTCATTCAATTTGTGACATCATGGAGGTCAAGGATTAGTCCAAGATTCCAAAGTATTGAATTTGAAGCTCATTCAAAAGGCTATAGTAGAAAACATAGTGATCAATCTTTGTTCGAAATAGGACAGTCTAGATGACAAGTTCAGTAGACCATTGAAGAGAATCTTGTTCAGTCCGAATTGAAAAGAAGTTTGCTGATAGGCAGAGCAGTCAATAGTGATCAGAGAGCTCAGACTCTATTATGTGGACACCCTTTGCCATTGATGCCAACGGGGGAGAAATGAAGCCAAAAGGGGAGCATGCTCATACAGGGAGCATGAGTTGTTGTCATCAATGACAAAGGGAGAGATTGTTGATGAAATTGTCATTGATGCCAACATGTGTCTTGTAGTGGCCCCATAGGATATCCAACGATCAAGTGAAGAATGAGCACGTAGCTAAGGCCAATGGACTGCGATTTCGGTGGCAGCAGTGGAAGAGGAGGCCGAGGTCTGCTCATGCTTCATGAAGGCTGTCAAGATCTGTTCTTGAGCCTAACAAAGTTTGTTTCAACCCCACTAAGGCTATCAATAATTTATTAAATCCCTAATAGGGCTGCCATGACTCAGACAAAACTAGAGATGCAACGTTAACAAGAATTAAGGCTGTTGGTTACTTATTGAAGGGATGACAGCATCTACAGCAGGTTCAAATTTACAGTGGGTTGCATTTAGGCTTCAAAGTATACATCTCTGCTTCTCTTGGTCTGCCATTTCCCTAAATAGGGCTTCCTTGACAACATAAATTTGTTTAAGCCCTAACAAGGCTTTCCTAGACACTAGATAAAGTCACCATGTAAAATGACGTGGAAAAGGTCGGCTCCTTTTAAATTTAAAAACATCAAATGTTTTTTTATGGTATATCGGCCCAATAATAGAAGTTGGCTCAAAATAAAATTTTAAAATTAAAATATTTTTCTTTTAGTAGGTTGGCCCCAAAATGAGACAAAAAAATTAATATAAATACCCTTATCAATGACCTCATTTCATATACAAAAATTTCAAGGTTAGCTCTGATTTTCGGCTGTTTACTGAGGCTTCCTTAGGACCGAGGGTTATAGTAGGAGATGAGCAGCAGACTGTGAAATTTTGGTGGAGCTGTGAAGAATTTTTTAAGGAGCAGCTGTCCCAAATTTTATCTGAGGAGAATTTTGGCTGGGTTTTAATGATAGTCCATCTTTGGACTTGTTTGGGCTTTCACAACAGTCTGAAATTAACATTTTGAAGGTCTTTCATAGCTGCACTATGTTCCAAATTTCTTCAAGGAAGAAGGATGTTTTTAAGCTATTTATGACAGTCCAGTTTTGGACTTGTCCTAGGGTTTTAGCAGTGCAGCATAACACAGTCCTGAATTCTTATAAGAAGAACATTTCTGGTGTTGATCTTATGGGGTTAATTTTCTACTGTAAGGAAGTCCTCTTCTTGACATTGAAAAGTTTTGACAGAGGTTGGGGTTCATGCAAAGTTCACCTCAGTATACACAGTCCCTAATTTATAGAAACAAAGAGCTATTGGACCGAGGTAAAGTGTGTGGACTGAGGCTGCCTCAGTGCCAAGGGCTACAGTACCCGAATTTTTTTAAGTCAGTCTGAGGTTTATATTTTTGAGGGTTTCTCTTAAGCATAAAATAGTCCCGAACTTTCTCTGAGGTGCACATAGTCGAAGACTGTAGTCTATAGAAGCAGCATAATACATAGTTCGAACTGCTAGTTCTGAATTTTTCAGACTTCAAATAGTCTTTGACACAAGCTATAGTAGAGACTTATCGCTCATAGAAGCATGTGAAGAATTTGTCAAGAGTTACAAGGGACAGATTTCCAGTGAAAATGATCAATCAAAGTCGAGCTTTCCAATGTTAGCATCTGCATGTCCAGTAGCTGAAGCCCAGACTTGATGTGAAGCATTCAAACAAGCAAAATTTTTATTATTATGATAGAAGATAGATCTCGGTAGCAAACAATGACTTACACAGTCCCGAATTGAATCATTTCCAGGATATAAATAGTCCCCAGTTTGACATCATTTAAAGCATATACATAGTCCGAATTTGACTTTGCCTCAGTCTCAACATAGACATAGTCCCGAAGTTGACAAAGGTTGAGGTCTTGTCTGGGCTCTTCCACAAGACATACACAGTTCATGCATGAAGGTGATAGCCAAATTGTGAACATAAGCAACAAGACATGATGACATGACAATGTTTTGAAGATTGAATTATATCTCATGCTACTAAAGTCATTTGTGTATGATCACACATATACATATCTATCTCAAGATGTATGAAGACAGGCATTTGAAACTCAGGTAACATCTTATCATAGTTCTGCAGCAGAAATGGTTAATTGACGTCATCAAGTTTGGTTCAAACTATTAA
>LPNX010101658.1:110801-226447 GCA_001517045.1 Pseudotsuga menziesii | reverse complement strand
AATTAATGCTCCACTGATGTCAATTAAACTTAGGATAGTGGTTTAACTAGGCCAATTTGACCGAAGGAGTGAGTATGAAGGTAAATGTCTCCAACACAAACATCTTAATTCAAGTAAGTTTATGCAGACCTCTTGTGTTAGGATTTAGTGTTTTGTACAGTTAAATGTGCAAGAGTTTGAGGACACCCCAAGCCTTGGTTTGATAAAATGGGAAGCAGGGTTAATCCCTAATGATATTTATTTATCAAGTTTTGACTAAGTTGAGGCTTGACTGGTTGGCATAGACTGTACCTAAAGAAAATATTCGATATGAGCATATCTCTTGGTGATCAAATTGGTTTTGTGCAATGAGTGGCAGCTGTGTCAGATTGAATTGAATGCATTTGAGAGTCAGAATCTGTTATGAAAAGTATTTAGGGATTGAATGAAGGGTTGTTCGTAGGGTTAACTAGAAGTATACTTGCTCAGATTTGTGACAGTACGTCACTTAGCACAAGAGCAGATTATGTACATTCATTGAAGTTGCCTAATTTGAAAGAAGGCTATTTGGAACAGACTTGTCATATACTAAAAAGGTGAGCATGATTGTATTGAGGACAGTTTGGGGCTGTGTATGGGAAACAAATAAAGACAGGATTAAGGACTGAAAGAGTTGAACATAATTGATTTACTGTTCATAGATGATCTTGACAGAGACTATGAGTGGTTAAAGGCAGCATTGTATTCTATTGAAGGAGCTGATTGAATGAACAATGACTGAAGAGTGTTACACCTTGAGAGCAGACTTTGTTGAAGTGGTAAGTGATGCAGTAGTTACAACATCCTGACAGTGACCTACATTGACATGACAAGATAGTGACAGCCATTCATATGACAATGACAGGTTGATGACATTGATAGTGCTTACACAGTGAGAGATGTGGATTGATAAGGCTTCTTGAGCAGAGGTTAATAAGCAGAGATTGACCAGAGATTCATGAGCAGCAGTGAGCAGCGTTGATGATGGGCAGATGAGCATGAGCTGAGATAGTTGACAGCAAGAGACTAGTGATTGATGAGTTGATGTAACTATAAGCTTTGATTGTAAATGCAAGCTTGTCTTGCTTTTGAGGTTAGGATACCTCAAACCCTTCTTAGCAGGGTCTAAGAAAACTAGGTAGGGTCCTGGATTCAGAGTAGGTGCTCTATGTATCAGTAGGTGCTGATTTTTCCTAATGATTGTAACCGAACCAAAACTAATATAAAAAGATTACAAATTCATATGGTGTGGTGTTCTTTTGTGTTATGGTTCCTGATGAGTTAAATGCTATGATATGTGAATGAAATGATTATGAGATTGGTAGAATAATGAAATGATGAATTGGTAGTTAAGTGTGACAGGTCAAGAAAAATTGTAAAATTACTTTACACTGATTCACCCCCCCACCCTCTTAGTGTCTACAAAACTCATACATGAAGAGACAATGTCTCTTACGGGATTAAGAACAACAAGATAATGCATGACCTTAATTGGCTATTTAAAATCATTTTCCAATGATAATCAATAGGTACAGAAGGTTAGGACATTATTGTTGTTTTTTAGGAAATGTCCATTTCGTAAAAATAAATAAGGTAGCAGGAAAAGGTGCAACTCTCTAACAACATCACTTCAAATCCATCTTCCTGGTTAATAATGCCTCAATAACAATTATAAAAAATAGGAGGTTTGAACAAGCTTCTCTGCATTATGAGGAAGACCAAATCACATATTTGGGATGAAGAAAAAATATCCATGGCTGCCATAAATTAGATGCAATTGCCACCATAGCAACTTGGTACTAAAGCGTTCTATTAATAGCTAGGAGAGCTCATATTATATTTTTGTAAAAAACATGATATTCTAACTCATTAATGTATTTTCTTCTTACAACATTACTCATGTTGCATTTCCACCCTTCCACACTGCATAATGGAGGAAGTTTGTGCCTAATCAGGATAGAAATTAGGGTTCCTTGAAAATAAATTTTATTTTACATTCAGGCCAAAAAAATTGAACCTTTGGGAATTTCAGAATATCTTTAGAAATGGTGTTTCATAGTTGAATTGATGTAGCAGTTCCATTGTGCACATGTTCCTAGGAGGATTGTCCTTCCAATGGTTAGTTTTGATGATTTTCCATGATTTTTTGGGATTGGTAATGGAATTCCCTAAAGGATATGGACAGTTTGGCATTGTTTTGGCATCTTTGGAGTGGTTGATCACTTGATGGAGTGGAGAACCCTCCATGTTTATCATTATTGCACATATTTTAAATTCGGAGGCATAGGGACCTTACATGCACCTTCTTCAAGGTCGCTCCACATTGTTACCCTTGGTTTTAGAGAGGTTTTGTTGGAATTTGCAAATTGTTAACATAATAGCACATAGTTTGAGGAGATTTTATACTTATCTTCGTAGGATTTTCTATCACTCATGTACATTGTACTAGGTCACTCCATCCATTGAGCAATTGATTTGAGGCATGGCACTCATATGCATACTATGTAGGATTCCTACCCTATTTTATGGAGTTAGTTAATACCAGAGTTACATATATCATGTCAGTGAATATATCGCCAAGGGTCCATACTATAATTGATCTCCCCTTAAACCTATATACTCGTCAAGAGACATTGTTTCAGGAAGTTCCTTTTGTTCCTTATTTATCTCTTCAATAACAATTTCAGTTGCACTCATGTTTGATGCATTTACCTCAAATATTTGACCAGATCATGTACATGATGGAAAAGCACCAGGCAAATCTGTAACAACTTCATCCACATTTGGGACTCCATTGATTTGAGTATGGTCCTTTTAGCTTGGAGATGGCATCCTCCACCAGCAACTACTTCTGTAGGTACATCATCCTTATCAACTTCCACTAGAAATTCTCGGTTGTATGTTTTCTTAACTAACCTATCTGATTCAGGTAGAACTATGATATAAGAAAGCTCCTTTGCTTTGGCAATTCCCCATTGTGACAATTCCTTGGATACTAATTGCTCTGCAATTATGCAACAAAAATGCTCAAGGGAAATTTCACCTTAAACAACACATGCTCTTAACTCAGGGTTGTTTCTATCCTTAAGATTAAATAGAAGATGCATTGCCTTTTCGTTGTATTTCTTGTTAACACTATCATATAATATGAAAAATTTAGCTTCAACTTTAATCGATACAATCAATGCTAGCTTAGAATTCTGTATACCCTACTCATGCCCTTCAATTTCACTCTCCTATTTCGCTAATTTGACCCTTTTGAAGGGATTTGTTTCTTCCTCACTATGATATGGTGCATTTACCTCAAAGTTCATCTTAATTTCATTTTGTTCCTATGTGAACCTTGTCTTAAGAAACCTAAAGAAACTGGTGTTTCTGCTCAAATCTGATTTTTCTCAACGTATTCCCTTTCTCATTTCAAAGTGTTTGATGATTCACCATGAAAATATTCCTTAGTCATGGTGCTAAACTTAGTTTATCCCCCTTTAACAACACGAGAGAAAGGTATTGTCTATCTGTATATGATAATCCAAAGGACACACATATATCAAGGTAGAGACAATCATGTTTGAAACTACGTTTAGAGAGCACATCCTCAAAATCCATCAAAATAAAAGGGCTTCACAAGAAAACACCCTTCAAAAAACAAAATACATACACCAATTGGATTTCCGCACTCATTCTTTGCCATCGTTTAGCAAGGCAAGTTGAAGCTGAATATGTAGTTGAAAATAAAGGAAACGATAACTCAACATCTATCCTAACAACCAAGGTCAATCTGTATGGAAATATGTTTGTTTTCATTCATTCATTGCAATCTACTCTGCTAACAACCCTTACTCTTTTCAAACCCCCTCCGCCTAAAAAATTACAAACCTAGAATACAAGAAAAAATGAATAAGAATGGAAACATGATGGTAGATGAAATTTCATCAATGATGTGTGGATGGACAATGGAATGTAATTATAAGTTCAAGGATGTGGGAACAAAATACCTGGCAGGTAATAGAGGAAGGGATTTTGACAAAGTTGTAGACTACGATGTCGACTCAAATCCACCACGTGACATTGAACACAGCTCCTGCTAGCCATGACCTGAACCTCACCCAAATATCTACAAACTCCATCGCGATTGGTCCGAGAGTTGATTTAATTTGATTTGACTCTTTTTACCTTTTCTAGTCTTTCTTCTCTGGTTGCATATGGTTTTCCATTCAATAAAATAGGAATGAAGACAACCTAAGTTTCGAATCATTAAAAAAAAACTTTTATTATTATTATTTTGGGCAGGGTAATTCGGTAATGTAAAATTGTAAATTTTTGCGATTCCACTCTTTTTCTCTTTTCTAGTCTTGCTTCTCTAGTTGCATATGGTTTTCCATTCAATAAAATAGGAATGAAGACAACCTAAGCTTTGAATCATTAATGTTTTTTTTATATATTATTTTGGGCAGGGTAATTCGGTAATGTAAAATTGTAAATTTGTGCGATTCCACTATTTTTCCCTTTTTCGGTCTTGCTTCTCTAGTTGCATATGGTTTTCCATTCAATAAAATAGGAATGAAGACAACCTAAGCTTCGAATCATTAAAAAAAAACATTTTTTATTATTATTTTGGCCAAGGTAATTTGGTAATGTAAAATTGTAAATTTGTGGGTATATGGCTAGCAGAGAGAACTATTGGGTGTTAGATTATGGAAAACTATAAGGTTAATGGCAATGTTTAGTTTTAGTTTTCTATATTTGGTAGAGGATATTTTCTAGAGATTTTTTCTCTTTGAGAATAAATGAATGTGAATTTTGAAGGAGGGTGCTCGTTCCTTAATAGAGTGATATTGTGTATGAGATTCTAGCTATCAAGGTTTGATAATATCATAGATATGGTTTTCAGCTATCCCATTCCTAACAATATTTCCCTAAAGCAAGGCCTTTTGTCATGAGTATTATGTAAATCCACATGTTGGGTTTGTTCTGAACAAGATCATTTTGAGATAACATGTTGTGTTATGATGAAAGATCCCATCAATATTGAGGCAATTCCAAATAAAACCTTGAACCTTGGAAGTCAACTACTCCCCCTTCCTCTAGTAAGGAAATTCATAAGTAAAATGTGGATTCAAGGTTTCCCCTAAAAGTCCAAAGAAAATAGTGATCACCATATACTGTGTCATATGGTGTCATTTTGGTAGCATCATGTTAAGTGATATTATGCCACCATTCAAAAAGAGGTAATGACTATGCCTATTAGTGTTGTTTTTTTCAGGCCAAGCATATCAAATAGCTTAATTAACATTATATGCCAAGTTTTAGTGGGTTTAAAGGTTTAGTGGGATTTTATATATGCCAAGGTCATGTCCAAATTAACATAATATAGTTGAGTTTCATTAATTCAATTTTGTTAATATATGGACGTGTAAATATATATTATATATATGTTAGAATTTAGTAAATTCTAATAGTGTAGATGGATTCAGAGACCCCAAAGACCCCTTTGGGTCCTATGAATCCATATGCAATGTTAGAATTTAGTAAAATGTACAAATTTATTGTCAAAATTCATTGCCAGAGTGACAACTAAAAATGACCAAATAAATGACTAGTTGTTATGTGGTCATTTTTAGTCTAGATATCCCGTGACCAAATTTGGTCATTTATCTTGGTTGTTTTTAGTTGGTTTTTATCCCGTGACCAAAAGTGGTCATTTATCTTGGTCTTTTTTAGTTATCTCACTTAGATTTATCAATTTTGGTCATTTATCCCTTGAAAAAAACTGCGGTGACCAAAATTTTTGGTCTCCTGGTCACTAATCTCTCATTTTCCACTAGTGTTCTTTCATTGTTAGAGACTTACCAGAGTATAGCTTTTATGAAGATTCCCCACTACCTTTTATTGGATATTGGTAGTCATCTCCTAGTTTCACCTTGTGAGGTGATTCATGTTCTGACAGTATTACAAAATATTCCTTGAATCCCGTCATATGTTTGGAAGCACCACTGTCTATGAGCCAATCATCACTTCCATGAGTAATGTTACCTGTTAGAGCTGATATCAGAACATATTAATCCTTGCTTGAATAATATTCACTTTCATATCTGGATCTCTTTCTGGATGGTTCATCATCCTCTGCAGCATGGGCATGATGTCTTCTTTTGCTACTCTTCTTTACTATCTTCTGTTTGTTAGGACAATTCCTTGCATAGTGTCCTGCTTCATCACAAGTAAAACATATGATCCTAGATACATCTCTTCTAGTATTATCTTTGTGAGAGTGCTTACCTTTGAAGTGATGGGTCTTCTTTCTTGATGACTTGGAGTGAGTCTTGGAGCGTACTGTAAGAGCTTGGTCTTCACTACCCATCTTCTCTTCTCGAGATGCTATTCAAGCTTCTTCTTGAGAGCACTCTTCCCATAGTTTGCTGAACTTGACCAACTTCTTTTTTGCACAGATTCCTTGGATGAAAGAATCCCATGTCCTAGGGAGGCCATTCAATGTAGTCATTACAATTTCTCCATTTTCCACTTCTTCATCAACATCTTCTAATTGTTCCTTTATTTGAGAAACCCCTGTGAAGTAAGACTGGATAGTTTCTGCATTCTGGATATTCACATTCTTCAGTTGGTTCCTCAGGGTCATCTTCCGATTGATGTTCTTTCCTTCAAACAATTTGGTTAGGGCATCAAACATAGCTTTAGGTTTCTTGAGAGAGGACACATGTGGGATAAGGTGATCCTTAATAGAATCATCAATGATCCTCTTTGCCATAACCATATTCTTCTTATGCAAGGCCTTTTCCTCATCTACCTCTAGAACTGGAACCTCCTCATGGATGTAGGAGTCTAATTCATTCTCTTCCAGGACCAGGGAGATCCTATACTTCCAGGCTTGAAAGTTATCAGCCCCCTCAAGCTTTTCATCAAGCTTGGTATGATGATACATATTTAAATAAGAACCTCAAATGTAAATACAAAAGATTTTAGATCTTACAAGGTTGAAGATGTCGGATCTGAAACTTGAGCTGAAATCCTGCAGAGTTGGTTCAGGAGCAAACTAGGGTTTTGCTTTTCTGGAGTTCTGTCCACCCAAATGCATTCAAATTTGTTCCTCACTTTTATTTTGGGGAGGAGATCAATCCAGGCCTGGGCTCACTAAAAAATCCCTCTTCTGTAAAAATCCCTAATTTCTGACCCCAGTGACAGGTCCAAAACTGAAAAACCTCATAATTGGATTCTGTTTCGATAGAAAGATGCGCCCTAGGGAGGAGAGTAATTCCACCTTAATTTTGCTGAAAATATGTGGAGAAAGGTCCACAAACTAGGAATCCCTAGTTCCCATAGCTGCACAGTGTCTTCTTCTCTGGTTAGCTCTGATACCATGTTAGTTTTTCAACATTTATGCTAGCATTATGTTAGGATCTTTACTGAGAGAATAACAAGTACAGCAATCAAAACAAAAGAGACAATGAACACAATGGTTTTGATCGGGGAAACCATAAATGGAGAAAACCCTGCAACTTCCTCAAAGATAGAATCACCACAAGATGTAAGACCCCAAAAACAGTAAGATGCACTCCTGACAGCAGTAGTCTTCTTCTTCTGTCTAGTCCCAGTATTTCCTTCCTCACTAATGCGCCACACTTGAGTGAGTGAGTGATGTGTAGTACAAGTGATAAATAGAGAGACTCTCACTCTCTATTTATATTCTTCCATTCACTTGAAGTGCACTTAATCATGTCGGCCCAACTTAACAATTACTTACTAGAGCCTACACCTTAATGAGTGTATAATAACTCTAGTGCCCCGAAACTGTGGGGACTTCCACAATGACTTGACAAGACTTGTTTACATTATTAATCCTCCCAATCGGAACATCGGGGCATGACAACATGACTCAAATACATAATAGAAACATCCCAGAATAAACATCAGGTTACAATATATAAGATACATAAAAAGAATACATTCTGAAGTTACATATACATCAACATCGTGGGCATGAGAAGACTGTACTTCCCATGCCAGCATCACATAGGGGTCTTCCTCCTCCGTCTACGAAGAGGAAGAACAAGGTTCTACAACATTATTGAGATTAGCTTGATACGTGACCATAGCTGCAGGCAGCGGCATGCTCGTCTCGACAGGCTCACTCGAAGTACTCATTGTAGGAAGAATCCAAGGATCTTCCATATGATTCATGCGAAAAGACACCGATATTGTAGAAGTCAAAGCCTCATCGAAACTAGATCCTATCATTAGGATCGGTGCAGGACAACTAAAGCTTCCCATAAGGGATGGATACATGCCTACACCCACACTCCCAGTTGCCAGCTGAGAGTGCTTAATGAACGGGATTAAAGCTCCCGAGTATGTGGTAATAGACAGATTCTTGAATTTCATCTGATGAATTGTTACAATCTTCCTGTTATGTGGCAATCATACAACGTGAAACAAGGAAGAAGCAATGTCTTGCATACTATACATCTAGTTCCTACCCAGCAGGAGATTATAGTGAAGGGGCGCATCAACCACCTCAACCTCTATCACAATGGTCTTCCCCCCCAAACGGAATTTAAGGGAAGGAAGGATGCTGTGCGGCCTAAAAGACCTCCCATCGAAAGTAGTTAACATAGTCGCTGATTTAGACAGCTCAGGAGAACCAAGACCCTTCCAACAGGCCAAAGACATCACAGAAGCAGCAGTGCCCTCGTCAATCATAGTACGTTTGATGGTCATACCAAGACATTCTACGTGCACCAAAAGAGACACATAGTAGGGCAATCAAGGCTGATGTCCCGCAGTTTTGAATTTGATCATAGAGGAAGAATCATCATCATTCACACCAAGGGCAGAAAGCAAAGCATTCCTTTGCGAAGGACAACTCTGAAGCACTTCCAATGTAGACATCGCACAAGGAGTATGGCCCAAATCCTTGACAACTGAATAATTTTGGGCAGCTCGGGCATTTGGATTATGCACTGAATGCTTAAGAACTCCCTTAGGAATGTGAGGTGTAGCCTCAAGTTTATCCATAGGTTTCTCAATGTGCAAAGGGGATCCTCGTGGATCAGGCTCTTTGCCTAGGCTGGGTTGTGACGAACTATAATCTTTCGCACGAGTCACAACTTTCAAAGCACGGACCATGTTAATGCACCCATGACCACTATCCTCTGCTGAATCATCATCACTAGATTGGTCATGGGACTTCGAGTTCATATTTTGATTATGCGGTAAAGGGTTAGTTAGCATAGCTGGGTGTTGTGCTAAGAATCTTGAAGCTTCTTCAATTTGGGGGCACAAGTAAGTGAGTTGATCATCCTTACATAGCTTGCAAGGGAACTTAACCTTACATTTCACTTGCTTGTCCCCCCCAGCATTTCTACCATTCTTGTCATTATTGTTATCATTCTCATTCTTATTCACACCCTTTCGATTATTATTTTTACCCTTTCTTCTATTTCGTCTGGGCTGCTGGTTACCCTTCTAGTCTGACGATTGCACATAAAGTACCTTTACCGTTTGGGTGGGTTGAGACGAAGTCGTAGCTTGTCTCGAAGTAGATTGGTTGATTGACAATTTACTAGCTTTTTTTGCAACTGAATCTGTAGGTTTCACACTTGCACAACCCACAATGCCATCGACATGTGGTCTAGGTTTGACTTTGGGATCGAAAATGGAACAAGGAGCATTGGAAATGATCTTATACAACAAACCAGACTGAGCATAGATCAAGTCTAGTTCCTGCACCCTAAATATCGCTTGTTCCTCATTCTGCACTCCAGATGTGGGAACATCCTTCGCTATATATGGCAATAACAACTTGAGGAACCACTCAAGAAGGAATTCCAGCAGTATAAAAGCTTTAATTAATCTCTTCCATCTATGCCACTCTTGAATATGATCATAAATATGTGTGTCTTTATCTTGCCAAAATGTCGACAAGATTTCAGTACCGACATCATAGAGCACTGGTAGCTGGAAGTGATTAAGAAAATTCATTGCAAGGTCGTCGAACAAAGTGAAAGCTCCCTTAGGTAACTCTATATACCATTTCGCAGCAGGCCATGTAAGAGTGCGTTGAAATAGTCACAAACGGACTGAGTCCTGATGTGATGAATTCGAAGAGCACCAAAGGTGAAACATAGTAACATGTTCGCTCGGATCCTCTCTGGGATTGCCTTCAAACTTAGTTATGTCTGAAGGAAGCTTGGTAGGGACAGCCGGCCAAGCCGGGTCATGAGCCACAGGATCATTCGTAAGTTTCGATAAGTCAGGAAGATTAAGCATCGCAAGGAAAGGGAGCCTAGGATGATGAGGTCAATGGACCGCTCCCTGGTTCATATAGGGTTTATTACCACCATGGCCTTGGCCATAGTGTCCTCCTCCTGTCTGACCCGTATAGGGTGGCGTGGAAGTACCATAGTATGGTGGACCTTGGCCAGTAGGAGCTACAAATCCGTAATTAGGAGAGTAAGCAGATCGTTGATACCCAGCTCCATAAGGTGAAGAAACCTGTCCATACTGCGTCCCATAACAAGGTCCATAGGTCATCGCATGCGATGCCCCATGAGACACTCCATAGGTAGGAAGATACGCTCCGGAAGTAGGGATATATGCCCCGAAAGTAGCAAGATGACCTCTAGAAGCATGAACATAACCTCCCAATGCAGCGGGTGGCATGTGGACTTGAGACACAACTGGTCTGGAAACCGTGGTACATACCTAACTCATAGCCATATACCAGCTCGAAGGACCACGTGAATAACGTGGAGGATGTACATTTGAAGAACTAGGGGCCGAGGACGAAGGAACCTGAGTAATAATATATGTATTACCGCCTATCGTCACTCGTCTCGGATATGGTATCCTAATCAGATTGCTAACCATAGACCTAGGAGGGAGATATGATGTAGCTTCCACCATTGGGATGGAAGGTGCGATGTGACTAGTGCTCCGAAATCTCTCCGCATGGTAAGGAATGAGAGTGCCCCCAGGCATAGTGCTAGGCTCAAAATTGGATTCGACATGAAATGTAAAATCATGTGTAGGGAAACCAGACGTAGAATAACTACCATAGCTAGTGCTGGCAGGTTCAAAATGAGTCTTGACATCCTCCTGCATGCCATACCAGTAACGCATAAATGGGGAATCAGCCCTAGAGTGAGTAGGTCTGTCAAAACCCCAAATTTTCCGAAAAATTTTAAAATTTTTAAAAGCATATAATTTTCATAAATGCAGTAAACTAATTATTGAATTAGTTAAATGTTTAATGAATTCGTTATCTGAGTTATCTATTTGATCATGTATATTTGATAGAACAGTTCTTTTCAGTTTACTGACTTGTTTTCTCTTTGCGACCACAAGATGGGACTGTCATGAAAACTGGGCTTACTTACCTTTAGAGCTAATGCAGAAAATTTTCCTGTTCTTACAGACTACAGGTAAGAAGTTTGGGTGATGCTTATCATTAATTCTAAAGCAGTCAGATAAGTTCGTTGCTCAAAATAACTCAGTAAAGAATATAAATGCTAAACAAATTCCCAAGCTTATTGAGGTAAACTCATTAACTGTCTTTCTTTCTAGTAGTTGTAAAATTATAGTTCTTAAAGATTATTGAACTATCTGATATCTAGTATAGTCGTCAAGGGTCGAAATTCCTTAAATAAATCTTTGCAAACAGAGTAAGAACAGCAGAGTTATGAAATCAATGGTTCACTTTCAAAAGTGCACAATTACCTTTACATCGTAATGTATATTAATAAGGGTTTTATGTATTACTGTTCCCATTTTCAACTTTTGAAGTTTAAGGGGTTTACATCTTTATTTTAAGCTGCTCTTTGAGAAAGATATACTCATGCTGATGTACAAAGTTTTATTTACACATCAACTATTCCAAAGCATAACTAAAGCTTATCTTTAGTCAGATAGATAACCTACTGTAAACAGGTTTTATCCTATCCCTTCATATATATAAAAGGGGCCTGTCCTTAATGGACTACTATCCTTAAAAGAATGCATAACATAATAGTTTTTGGCCTAACATTTATGTTGGTGAATCTTTGGTTAAAGAGATTAGTGGATTAACCCTTGTATGTTACAATTTCTTGGTTAAGAACATTTATTCCAGGCAATGCATTCGTCAAAATAATTGTTATTATTTTATTTTGTATTTATTTACCAAACTTTTATTACTTAGATAAATACAACAAGACCACTGGGATTAACATTATTAATAGGATACTTGCCATAGTTGATTTTACAAACCTCCTTAATATCAACCATTAGTATATTTTTATAATAAAAATATAGATGTTGGTTGAATATTTGTGTAAGAATTATTCTTACTTAAACATATGTTTTATTATATCCTTCTACAACAATGTTACAAAACTTATTTTTATCAAGGTTGTAACTATTTGATGAATGAATAATTATACACCTGGATGGAGAGGTCATGAAAAAGAACCATGACATAACAAGTTTGTGTTTTTTAACCCTTAAAATCTTATAAACCTTTACTTCATATAATCCAAGCTTGTATAAAATGTTAGGTCATGAACTTATTACTCTCGACAGAGTATAACCTTTTGATCAATTGATTATTAAGTAAGAGATAACATGTTATGAAGTGCTACGTCATAGTGTTAACTACTCCCACGATGAACATAATATTATAACTTGATTTGCAATGCCTACACTATGGTATACCATGATGTATTTTGATGAGTTGCTAAAATATTTATGACAAAGGTAAGCTCTAAGGCATAGTTTATATATTAACAAATTTCTTTGTTGTCATGCTCCATATGATAGGTTGACTCCGGCTGAGGACCATAGTAGAACCTTTGAAGACAACCAAATGATTGATAATGTCGTTTCCTCGTGATTGCTCCTCGATAACTATGGTAAAATACCCACCGTGTGCAAATAATTTGCATGGAGACGTGGCTTAGTTTTGGCCAAGCATCGTAAGGTTAAAAGGGACATCTCTAACCCTAGCTCGTTAATCTTCCCTCGCCTTTGGGATCTCATCATTATTCTACGAAGTATTCAGCTACTCTGTCACCTGAGTAGTGCTGCTGCTGTCTTTGGCTTATTCCTCCCTCGTTAGCTTGTCCAAATGCACAGTAACGAAGGGTCGTGCCAAAGTGTTGTTGTTTGTCGTATGTCAATGGTTCTCCTTTCAGGTTTTCACTGCCCTACTATCTTGAATCCAAACCCTTTGGCTGTAACAACCCTCTCCTTCTTATTCAGTTTAATAATATGAGGGTGGTTCTTCATTTCAGAGTGTTGTGGCATAAGTGTCACAGTATACTATGTGTTGTCTTGAATTGGGTAACAGCACGGCTCTAGGGTTTCACCTTGTCAGCCAAATGACTGGGACTTTCTGCTATCAGTAGTCAATGGAGTGTTGTAACGCCATTTTCTTTGGAGATGATGAAGGACCTCCTCCTACTCGTGCTGGTCACTGCATTGCTAGTTATCGGTGGTTACATATCCATCAAGTTTTGAGGTAAAAAAAAATAAAATTTGTTCTTTCATTATTATTGCACATTTATTTATATAACTGTTTACTTCTAATACATTATATTAATAGAAGAAAGTGTGATGAAAACTCGCAGGTATAAACCTGCCTCTTTCTCTCAGCGTAGCTGGTACGAGGTGGCGACGACTTGATGGTTACGGTAAGCCCTGGACTTTCCATGGCTATTCTACCTTTTCCAAACCCTTACGGGATGTTAAGGATTGGTCGTCGTGGCTTGAATAACCCTTATGGGTTTTTATTATTCTGGTTATTTGCTTCATTGTTTTTACTAGTTGTTAAAACCCTTGCTTAGTGCAGGGTTCTCCGTCTTTGTCCGTGAGTGTACATTTTGTCTTGTTTTATAATACTGAATATAAATAACATGCTATAAAAGCCTCACTCTGTGGATTTTTATTACGGTCGTGAGTAAAAATTGTTGAACTAGACTTCACAGTTGTTAATTCTGTTGTATTTTAGATTAGTAGGCTTTTTACCCTAAATTGACAGTTTTAAGAAAAGATTTACAGCCTCTTTAAAAATTATCATTAAATTTATATTGCTCCTCTGTATAATTTGGGAGTTTTTAGTTTATAATAATTGTTAAGCTTGATAAGTCAAGCATTTTGTCACTCTGTTAATTACTTCCTGTACAATAGTATACTTAATTTATTTTTTATCCATAATATTTTTTTAAAGTTCATTATTAGGGTTTTCCTGTACATTGGTTATATATTGACCTACCTTATTATTAAGGAAAAGTAAATGTTGTTAAATACTTGTTACCCTGTAAAATATAATGGATTTAGGTTTTTAATGAAATTATTATATATCTGGCAGTTAATCTTTGAGAACAGAATTCATATTATATATCAGATTTATAATAATGAGTTAAGAACATTACTGTATAATAGTACTATTCCTATAAAGTATATAATAGGATAATATATTATTATTTATTATAATAAAGTTGTTATCCTACCTGCGAGTACTATTGCTCCTAAGGTTATTTAAACTTAGTTTCTTTTGTAAGTGCATAAAGAGATAATGTTTTGTTCTTTGTTGTTAATGTGTTCTTATAATTACTGTACTAAATATCTTATAGTAATACTCTTTGTATTCTATGTTGTACTCTTTATGTTACAAATTAATATTTATTAAAATAAATGTAAACGAACTAACTATGTTCTCCACTGTTAATATCTTAAAAAGTATAGGTTAGCAGTTTTATATTTTTGTTTAAACTTAGCCAAATAGAATAGAAATGAATAAATAACATATATTACTTTCCAAAAGTAATTTCTGCTAATAACTAAATTACCTATAGAAGTAAATTGAGATTCTAGCTACTCTTTCTTCAATTTGAATATTATACTTGTAGTAGTTTAAACTGTAAAGAAGTAGACTGTAAAGCATCTTTATCTAACTTAATCCTACTCTAGTTAACTATTATACTCTTCTTTGATATTCAAATAAGAAATAAGGTTACTAAAAGTAACTATAGTGTCAAGAACTGTTTTCTCTACTTATACATACTACTATCAGTAAATAATACACTTTATTTCTCTGTTTCTATAAGACTTGACAGTTTTTCAGTACAGGTTAATACTACTCCTGATACAAAAGATATTTCTTCTAAAAAACAACACAAAGAAAATACTCTATAAATCCATTAACATTCTATTCTGTATTTTCATCATAATATCTTTGCTTATAATTTCACCCTTGCGCTGGAGTACGGTCTGGTCACTCCAGATGAGGAAAAACGCAGGAGGGGTTTTATTTTTCATCAAAAGATTCTATTACTAAACAAACTAAAAACAACTTCATTACTAAATCATCTAAATCTTTACATCATAAGATACAAACATAGCATTCAATCATACACAGTTATTAAAACAAAGACTGTTAGATGGCAGAACCTGTTCTTGAGCTTGGACGACAACAGCAATGGGAGGCCGTTCCTCCATACCAAATCTTGGAGAGTGCTCAAACAGTGACTCCTCAGGACCCCTGAGATTTATCTGGTCTCCATGGCTAGTACTAGGTGCAGCAATAATCAAGTACCAATCTTCAAACTCAATACAAACCCTAAACTTATCAGTAAGTTCTCTCAGCTAACCAGCTGTATTGGACCAAGTTACTGCAGAGTATCCATCAAACACTTCCCTTACAGTTTCCCTTTTCCCTCCATGACTTCCTTGAAGAGCATTCCTCCTAAATGATTCTTCTCTTGGAAAATATCTGAGCAGCCTCAGCTCTATTCATTGGGTACCTTTTAAAAGATTACCTAGGTCTTTTTGGGTTAGTTGTCATTTATTGAGCCACCTGCTCTGATCCCACTTTCTTGGGGGATCATGACCCCGAATGTAGGGAAGTTTCCACCTGCAACATAGGAAGTGTTTGAGGATGCTGCCACTTTTCTTTTTCCCTCCACCTATTTCCTCCACCAGTTTGACCAGTAACACTCTTATTAACAGCTCTCCCAAGCTATTGTCTCCATTTTTTATTTATTAATAATAAAATATTTAGAATTACATTCCACTTCTTTTGACTCTGCTGAGTCATCGATCTCTACTTAGCATTAAATTTAACATAATTTCTTAGGAAATATAATTAAAACAATTTACATTATTTTACAAAATTGGGGTATGTGACATACACACCCCCTTAAAATGTAACATCATCCTCGATGTTACTTATTCTTCATCCTATGCAATCTCCTGGAAAAGATTCGAGTATGCCTCCTGCATATTACTTTCCAGTTCACAGGTAGCCTCTTCAGGACTAAGGTTCTTCCATTGCACTTTCACATGTGCAATGGTGCAGTTCCGCAGAGTAATTTCCCTCCTCCCGAGGATACAGTCCGGTTCCACCAGAATTTCTCCTTCTGGTTCCACCTGTACAACATTCCAATCCAGCACATGAGTAGCATCATGAACATACTTTTTCAAAATAGAGATATGAAAAAAATTATGTACTTCCAATTTAGGTGGTAATGCGAGCTGGTATGCAACTTGACAAGTTCTAGATAAAATTTCAAACGAACCACAGTAACGTGGTGCTAACTTTGCACAACTCCCCAATCTTAGAGAGATTTTCTTTGGCCTTACCTTTATAAATACATGCTCACCTACCTGGAACTCCTTAGGAGTTCTTTTCAAGTCTACTTGGCTCTTTTGCCGATCCTGTGCCACCTTCAAATTTTCCTGCACTTGTTTCACAATTTCCTCCATTTCCTTCAATAATTCTGGTCCTAACACTAATCTATCTACTATATTATTCCAGGAGATAGGAGTGTTGCATTTATGTTCATACAAAATTTCAAATGGACTAAAATTAGCTGATGACTGATAGTTATTATTATATGCAAACTCTGCTAGATGCAAGTAGTCTTCCCACTTACCTGGCTGATCTTGAACATACATCCTTAATAAATCCTCCAGCACCTAATTCACTCTTTCAGGATGTCCATCTTTTTGGGGATGGAAGGAGGTACTGAAATTCAATGTTGTATTTAATCCCTTAAACAATGACTTCCAAAAATTTCCTGTGAATTTAGGATCCCTATCTGAAATTATAACTTTCGGTACTCCATGTAACCAAAAAATCTGTTTTAAGAATATATCAGCTATATTGGCAGCTTTGTAAGTAGTTTTGACAGGAATGAAATGTGCTGCTTTGCTCAAATTGTCAACCACCACCATAATAGAGTCATTTTGATTCTGATTTCTTGGTAGTCCAGTAATAAAATCTAAGCTAATCACTTCCCATTTCCATCTAGGAATAGGTAAAGGTTGTAGCAAACCAACTGGATGTTGGTGTTCAATTTTAACTTGTTGACATTCCAAACATATAGCAATGTATTCAGCTACCTCAGATTTCATATTAGGCCAAAAATATTCTTTTCTTAGCATGGTTACAGTCTTTTGGTAACCCGGATGTCATGAGTAAGGTGTTTTATGGACTTCGTCCAAAATTAACAACTTAAATTTAGGCACATTAGGTACATACAGTTTATCTTTAATTAATAAAAATCCATTTTCATTTAAATTATAACCTTTTATTAAGCATTCTGTAGGTTTTTCTTTAGCTGTAGTTTGCAATTTCTAGTAATTTTCATCTTGCTTTACCCCTTCATTAAGTTGTTCATTTAAATCAGAAACATAAGTGCTGATTGTTGCTGTAAAGTTCAACTTTGTGTTTCTACTTAAAGCATCAGCCACCTTATTTTCCTTACCCTTTATGTGTTGGATTTCAAAATCATATTCAATCAAGAAGGCTAACCACCTTCCTTGTCTTACATTTAAGTTAGGCTGATCTAAAAGATATTTCAGTCCTTTATTATCAGCCATTAGAATAAATTTTCTGCCTATTAAAAGATGTCGCCACATTTTTAAGCCATGTATAACAGCCGCAAGTTCTAAATCATAAGTTGTGTAATTCTTTTCGTGAATTTTTAACTTCCTAGACTCATAGGAAATAACATGCCCGTCTTGAGTCAGCGCACCACCTAAGCCATCATTACAGGCATCCGTGCATACTATGAAGTCCTTATTAGGATCTGCTATTCTTAGAATAGGTGTACTTGTTAATAAGGTTTTTAATTTCTTAAAAAAAAATTCACATTTTAAGTTCCAATCAAATTTCTTACCTTTCTTCTGCAAGGATGTGATTGGATTCACTATTTTTGAGAAGCCTTCGATGAATCTCCGATAATAACCGGTAATTCCCATGAATGACCTAACATCCGTTACATCTTTTGGAACCGGCCAATCTTCGATTGCCCAAATCTTTTCAGGATCAACTGAAATCCTTTCCTTAGTCACTACGTGACCTAAGTACTGGATTTCATCCTTAAAGAAGTCACACTTGCTAAACTTCGCGAAGAGATGTTGTTCTCGCAACTCTTGTAAAACTATCTTTAGGTGTTCTTTATGTTCTTCTTCTGTTTTAGAGTAAATTAATATGTCGTCGATAAACACGACAACAAATTTATCTAAGTATTTATGCATTATATTATTCATTAAGCACATAAATATAGCTGGGGTGTTGGTAAGCCCAAATGGCATTACTAAAAACTCGTAATGTCCATACCTTGTTCTAAAGGATGTATTGAAGATATCTTCATCCTTAATTATTACCTGATGACATCCTGACCTCAAATCTATATTTGAGAACACCGTAGCTCCACGTAGTTGATCAAACAGATCATCTATGCGGGGCAATGGATATCTATTTTTAATAGTCATCTTGTTTAGCTGATGGTAGTCTATGCATAGTTGCATAGTTCCGTCCTTCTTTTTAACAAAAATGACTGGTGCTCCCCAAGGAGACACACTAGGTCGAATGTACTTCTTATCTATTAACTCTTTTAACTGAGATTTTAACTCATTAATTTCTAAGATATTCATTCAATATGGAGCCTTCGAGCTAGGTACCGCACCTAATACCAGCTCAATAGTGAAATCCAATTCCCTCCTTGGAGGTAATCCTATAATTTCTTCTCAGAATACGTCAGTATATTCTTTTAAAACAGGAATATCTTCTATTTTTAACTTATCTGTTTCAGATTTATTTGCCTCATCTGTAATGGTTACAGCATAGGATTTACATCCTTTTCTAACAGCTCTTTTGAGTTGTAAAGCAGAAATCTGTCTGATTATAGTTTTTCTAGGAATACCCTTAACCTTTACTGGTTGTTCATCACTATTTAAACATGTGAAAGTTTTATTGTAACAATTTAAAACTACCTTATGCTGCTCTAACCAATCCATGCCAATCAGTAAATCATATGAGCCAAGTGGAAAAACATTAATCTTAACTGTAGTTTTAAATTCATCCATAAGTAAAGCACATTCTTTCACAAAACAGGCTACTTTTCTTTTTTCCCCTGTGGCTAATTGAACTAACCAGGAATTATCAAACGTATCGACAGACAAATTACATTTTTCCACTATCTGAGGTGCAATGTAACTAAGACTAGTTCCTGGATCGATTAAAATGGTTACAGGGGTTTGGTTAATCATACCTTCCACTTCCACCATGGAAGTCTGATAGTCAGCTTGGTGGTTCTCCAAAGATGCATTTATTTTGGGCATATTCCTCGCTAGTTCTCCAATGGTCATTTCCTCCTACACAGTATGGATATTGCTGACTGACTTTTTCCGATTTGGGCAGACCAAGGCATAGTGCAGGCCATTACATTCCCAGCACTTAACAGGATCCTTTCGTTCAAAACTCTTAGTGAAATTCCCATGGTTATTTGCAGCTTCCTTGCCCTTAAATTTATTCGAATTATTGGAAGTACCATTTCTATTTCCCTCGAAATTCTTATTGTTAGAATAATTTTCATTCTTATTATTCTTGAAATTCTTCTAGGGTACAAATTCCTTCTTCTTTAATTTAGGTTGATTGTTGTTTTTCTTAGCCTTCCAGTTGGCTAAGCCTTATTTCTTCTTGTTCTGCTCAAAACAAAAATTATCCTTCCTCATGGCTTCCTCTAGAGTCTTCAGGTTATCATACTCAATTCTGTCCTTGATGTGATATGGTAGACAACTGAGAAATCGATGCACTTTAGGTTTCTCGTCTACTAGGTAAGGTACATACCTAAGCAAGCTTACGAATTTACTATTCAAATCCTTCATAGTCATTGAACCTAACTTCAATTCATAAAATTCTTTCGCTCTTTCTTCATAATATTGCTCGGACAAAAATTTCTTCTTGAAGTACCTTTTAAAGGTACTCCAATTAAGTTCTTTTTCCCTGATACCCTTGAATCTCTTCAGATCTTGCCACCATATGTCTGCTTTTCCAGAGAGATTATATATTTCCATTCTTGCCTTCAGCTGGTTTGAATAATTGTATATATGAAAATACTTCCTCATCCCGGATAACTAGGACTCTGCTTCTTCCCCTTTTTTGGTCTCTCCATTAAAAGTTGGGGGCTTTATCTTTTTAAACTCCCCTAAAATTTCCTCATATGTTCTGTATTTCTTCTTTATGTCATACAACTCAGCCTCACTACTGTCACTAGTAGTATGGTAAATTTGTCATTCACCGAACCCTTCAGATGATGAACTGCTTTTATTTTTCACCAGCTTCACCTTTTTAGACCTTCTTTGATGACTAGCATCCTCAGATTCTGATCTTCTGCTCCTTCCTGCAATTTGGAATTTTTCTATTAAAATTTGGTTCAACTCTTCCTGATCCTTCAAAATCCTCTCATTCTCCTTCTTGACTGATTCCATTTCAGTCTTCAACTCTTTTACAGTCTGCAACAGTTCTGAAGAGTTGGCAGTCTCCTCCTCTAACATAGGTTCCCTGGGCATTTGTCTTGTCTCCGTGCCTGGAGACTCCTCTTGAGCATACTCTCCCAGCTTCTCCATACCTGCCTATTAAACATCAGAAAATAAATTTTATGTTCTTTACATAAAACTGAATATATGTTAGTATATTATTTTACTTTACTGTTCTATGGAAGCTAGTTGGGCTACATCAAGGCCTAGTGTTTGAACCTTGTGCTCTGATACCACAGAGTCAAAACCCCAAATTTTCTAAAAATTTTAAAAAAATTTAAAAGCATATAATTTTCATAAATGCAATAAACTAATTATTTAATTAGTTATATGTTTACTGAATTCATTATCTGAGTTATCTATTTGATCATGTATATTTGATAAAACAGTTCTTTTCAGTTTACTGACTTGTTTTCTCTTTGCGACCACAAGGTGGGACTGTCATGAAAACTGGGCTTACTTAGCTTTTGAGCTAATGCAGAAAGTTTTCTTGTTCTTACAGACTACAGGTAAGAAGTTCGGGTGCTGCTTATCATTAATTGTAAAGTAGTCAGATAAGTTTGTTGCTCAAAATAACTCAGTAAAGAATATAAATGCTAAACAAATTCCCAAGCTTATTGAGGTAAACTCATTAACTGTCTTTCTTTCTAGTAGTTGTAAAATTATAGTTCTTAAAGATTATTGAACTATCTGATATCTAGTATAGTTGTCAAGGGTTGAAATGCCTTAACTAAATCTTTGCAAACAGAGTAAGACCGACAGAGTTATGAAATCAATGGTTCACTTTCAAAAGTGGACAATTACATTTACATCGTAATGTATATTAATAAGGGGTTTACGTATTACTATTTCCATTTTCAAGTTTTGAATTTTAAGGGGTTTACATCTTTATTTTAAGTTGTTCTTTGAGAAAGATATACTCATGCTGATGTACAAAGTTTTATTTACACATCAACTGTTCCAAAGCATAACTAAAGCTTATATTTAGTCAGATAGATAACCTACTGTAAACAGGTTTTATCCTATCCCTTCATATATATAAAAGGGACCCATCCTTAATGGAATACTATCCTTAAAAGAATGCATAACATAATAGTTTTATGGCCTAACATTTATGTTGGTGAATCTTTGGTTAAAGAGATTAGTGGCTTAACCCTTGTATGTTACAATTTATTGGTTCAGAACATTTATTCCAAGCAATGCATTCATCAAAATAATTGTTATTATTTTCTTTTGTATTTATTTACCAAACTTTTATTACTTAGATAAATACAACAAGACCACTAGGATTAACATTATTAATAGGATACTTGCCATAGTTGATTTTACAAACCTCCTTAATATCAACCATTAGTATATTTTTATAATAAAAATATAGATATTGGTTGAATATTTGTGTAAGCATTATTCTTACTTAAACATATGTGTTATTATATCCTTCTACAACAATGTTACAAAACTTATTTTTATCAAGGTTGTAACTGTTTGATGAAAGAATAATTATACACCTGGATGGAGAGGTCATGAAAAAGAATCATGACATAATAATTTTGTGGTTTTTAACCCTTAAAATCTTATAAACCTTTACTTCATATAATCCAAGCTTCTATAAAATGTTAGGTCATGAACTTATTACTCTCGATAGAGTATAACCTTTTGATTAATTGATTATTAAGTAAGAGATAACATGTTATGAAGTGCTAGGTCGTAGTGTTAACTACGCCCATGATGAACATAAGATTATAACTTGATTTGCAATGCCTACACGATGGTATACCATGATGTATTTTGATGAGTTGCTAAAATCTTTACGACAAAGGTAAGCTCTAAGGCATAGTTTATATATTAACGAATTTATTTTTTATCATGCTCCATATGATAGGTTGACCCCGGCTGAGGACCATAGTAGAACCTTTGAAGACAGCCAAATGATTGATAATGTCGTTTCCTCGTGATTGCTCCTCGATAACTATGGGAAAATACCCACCATGTGCAAATAATTTGCACGGAGACGTGGCTTAGTTTTGGCCAAGCATCATAAGGTTAAAAGGGCCATCTCTAACCCTAGCTCATTAATCTTCCCTGGCCTTCGGGCTATCGTCATTCTTCTGCGAAGTATTCGGTTGCTCTGTCACCTAAGTAGTGCTGCTGCTATCTTTGGCTTATTCCTCCCTCGTTATCTTGTCCAAATGCATAGTAACGAAGGGCTGTTCCAAAGTGTTGCTGTTTGTCGTATGTTAATGGTTCTCCTTTCAGGTTTTTCCTTCCTTACTAGCTTGAACCCAAACTCTTTGGCTGTAACAGCCCCCCCCTTCTTATTCATTTTAATAATACGAGGGTGGTTCTTCATTTCAAAGTGTTGTGGCTTAAGTGTCATAGTATACTGTGTGTTGTTTTGAATTGGGTAATAGCACGGCTCTAGGGTTTTACCTTGTCGGCCGAATGACTGGGAATTTTTGTTGTCAGTAGTCGATGGAGTGTTGTAACACTGTTTCCTTTGCAGCTGATGAAGGACCTCCTCCTACTCGTGTTGGTCGATGCATTGCTGGTTATCGGTGGTTACATTTCCATTAAGTTTTGAGGTAAAAAAAAATAATATTTGTTCTTTCATTATTATTGCACATTTATTTATATAATTGTTTACTTCTAATACATTATATTAACAGAAGAAAGTGTGATGAAAACTCACAGGTATAAACCTGCCTCTTTGTCTCAGCGTAGCTCGTACGAGGTGGCGAGACTTGATGGTTACGGTAAGCCCTGGACTTTCCATGGTTGTTCTACCTTGTCCAAACCCTTATGGGATGTTAAGGATTGGTCGTCGCGGCCTGAATAACCCTTATGGGTTTTGGTTATTCTGGTTATTTTCTTTGTTGTTTTTACTGGTTGTTAAAACCCTTACTTAGTGTAGGGTTCTCCGACTTTGGCTGTGAGTGTACATTTTGTCTTGTTTTAGAATATTGAATATAAAGAACAGGCCATAAAATCCTCACTCTATGGATTTTCATTACGACCGTGAGTAAAAATTGTTGAACTGGACTTCACAGTTGTTAACTCTGTTGTATTTTGGATTAGTAGGGTTTTTACCCTAAATTGATAGTTTTAAGAAAAGATTTACAGCCTCTTTAAAAATTATCATTAAATTTATATTGCTCCTATGTATAATTTGGGAGTTTTTAGTTTATAATAATTGTTAAGCTCGATAAATCGAGCATTCTGTCGCTCTTTTAATTACTTCCTGTACAATAGTATACTTAATTTTTGTTTTATCGATAATATTTTTTTAAAGTTCATTATTAGGGTTTTCCTGTACATTGGTTATATATTGACCTACCTTATTATTAAGGAAAAGTAAATGTTGTTAAATACTTGTTACCCTGCAAAATATAATGGCTTTGGGTTTTTAATGAAATTATTATATATCTGGCTATTAATATTTGAGAACAGAATTCATATTATATATCAGATTTATAATAATGAGTTAAGAACATTACTGTATAATAGTACTATTCCTATAAAGTATATAATAGGATAATATATTATTATTTATTATAATAAAGTTGTTATCCTACCTGCGAGTACTATTGCTCCTAAGGTTATTTAAACTTAGTTTCTTTTGTAAGTGCATAAAGAGATAATGTTTTGTTCTTTGTTGTTCATGTGTTCTTATAATTACTGTACTAAATATCTTATAGTAATACTCTCTGTATTCTATGTTGTCCTGTTTATGGTACAAATTAATATTTATTAATATAAATGTAAATGAACTAACTATGTTCTCCACTGTTAATATCTTAAAAAGTATAGGTTAGCAGTTGTGTATTTTTGTTTAAACTTAGCTAGATAGAACAAAAATGAATAAATAACATATATTACTTTCCAAAATTAATTTCTGGTAATAACTAAATTACCTGTAGAAGTAAATTTATATTCTAGCTATTCTTTCTTCAATTTCAATATTATACTTGCAGTAGTTTAAACTGTAAAGAAGTAGACTGTAAAGCATCTTTATCTAACTTAATCCTACTCTAGTTAACTATTATACTCTTATTTTATATTCAAATAAGCAATAAGGTTACTGAAAGTAACTATAGTGTCAAGAACTGTTTTCTCTACTTATACATACTACTATCAGTAAATAATACAATTTATTTCTCTATTTCTATAAGACTTGATAGTTTTTCAGTACAGGTTAATACTACTCCTGATACAAAAGATATTTCTTCTGAAAAACAACACAAAAAAACTACTCTATAAATCCATTAGCATTCTATTATGTATTTTCATCATAATATCTTTGCTTATAATTTCACCCCTGCACTTGAGTACGGTCTGGTCACTCCAGATGAGGAAAAACGCAGGAGGGGTTTTGTTTTTCATCAAAAGATTCTATTACTAAACAAACTAAAAAAAACTTCATTACTAAATCATCTAAATCTTTACATCATAAGATACAAACATAACATTCAATCATACACAGTTAGTAAAACAAAGACTGTTAGATGGCAGAACATGTTCTTAAGCTTGGACGACAACAGCAATGGGAGGCCATTCCTCCCTACCAACTCCTAGAGAGCGCTCAAACAGTGACTCCTTAGGACCCTCGAGCTTGCTCTGGTCTCCCTAGATGGTACTAGGTGCAGCAATAATCAAGTACCAGTATTCAAACTCAATACAAACCCTAAACTTATCAGTAAGTTCTCTCAGCTAACCAGCTATATCAGACCAAGTTACTGCAGATTATCCCTCAAACACTTTCCTTACAGTTTCCCTTTTCCCTCCATGACTTCCTTGAATAGAATTCCTCCTGAATGATTCTTCTCCTGGAAAATATCTAAGCAGCCTCAGCTCTATTCATTGGGTACTTTTAAAATATTGCCTAGGTATTTTTGGGTTAGTTGTCATTTATTGAGCCACCTGCTCTAATCCCACTTTCTTGGGAGATCATGACCCCAAATGTAGGGAAGACACCACCTGCAACATAGGAAGTGTTTGAGGATGCTGCCACTTGTCTTTTTCCCTCCACCTAGTTCCTCCACCAGTTTGACCAGTAACACTCTTATTAATAGCTCTCCCAAGTTGTTGTCTCCACTTTTTATTTATTAATAATAAAATATTCAGAATTACATTCCACTTCTTTTGACTCTGTTGAGTCATCGGTCTCTACTTAGCATTAAATTTAACATAATATCTTAGGAAATATAATTAAAACAATTTACATTATTTTACAAAATTGGGGTATGTGACAAGGTCTATCATACAAGGGTCCTATCTCAGAAATCACAAGATCTAAATCGGCTAAGTCGGGTGGAGGATCATAAGTAGGTGAAAATTCTCCACCGTCTACATGAATGGGAGGAGGGGGTTCAGGAATACCTTTTGAAGAATCCCCCATGGTGTGTGAATCAATGTGTGACATAGTCCACATGGACTGTCTAGGTCTCTCTCCCAAAGGAGGAGGAGAAGTAGAAGGTGAAAGTCCTGCTAAATGACGAGAATGGCGAGGAACTACACTTGAATCCACAATGACTCAAAAAATAGCAAAGACTCTCTATTTACATAAACCCTAGGCCAACTATCGTGCACAGAGAAATCATTAATAAAATCTAAAGCCAAATGCAAGCAAACAAGGGCTGGATAAGTGAGCTCCCGAATGAAGCATGTATGTCTCTCCTAGGAAAGGCTTGAGACTCCCATACAAAACAAGCGGAGGTATGCAACCAATTATTGTGGCCCTCAGCTTCAATGCGTAAAGCGACTGTGCTATCCGACCCCAACTTGACTAGGAAACCTGCAAAATAACCTCTACAAGTACCCCCTCAATATCCTAGGTAAGGAGACTAAGGTCACCTAAATATACTTAATGCTCAGGAGGACAGTCGCAGGTGGGATTGACCGTATGGGCAGGGTAGCAAAGCCCAAAACTCTCGAAAGAGCCCCCAGATACGAATACAATCCTGGAAATATCTTCGGTGCTACTCAGTTATGACTGGGGGTCATCCCAATCAATAACCGCTCACACTGCCTCGTACTTAACTCCCTTTTGAGAGGAAGATCCTGAGAACACTAGTTATACCAAGGATTTCACACACTCAACTGGACAGACACCTAGATGTTGTTTCTTAGTGATCTTGGAGAATTGACTTACAATGAACTCTTCCAAGATCCTAAAACCTAAGCTTATTGGTGCACCCTAGAAAAGAAAAGAGTGTAATTCATTTTATTTAGCGTTGATTTTAGTTGGATTTATTACTCAAAAAAAGGGATATGATCGTGCAACTAGTGGTGTTATGACACAACAAGAAGTAAAATGCACACCTAACAATCAATGCAAATGCATTGTGTCCATGAAAACAGGGTATGCTACTATGCGAAATGCATAATTCTTTTTCAAATGATAAATGCAAATTTTTTATATGAAGTCCTAATTAGTACTCCAAACAAAATCTATCTAGTGCAAGTACAATGCAAAGTGGAAAATGCAATGCATGATGATAAGCAAATGTTTTTGGATTTTTTGAAAATAAAAGAGATACAAAAAGCAAAAGAATTATTCTATGACCCGTAGACTCTGCAAGCACACCCAAACAACATTCCAGCAAAGAACTAAGGTAAAAGAACTCTAATGCACTAATCTCAAACAAAAAATCGAAAATGCCACGACAAGAACTTTCTTAAAAAAAAAATTATCCTAAAAAATCTGTTTCTCGTCAGAAACAGAGGTCAAAACAGACTCAAGAAGTGCCAAAGGAGGCTTAGCAGAATTCATCCAGCAACCAATTATCTTCCCCAAAAAGGAAAAATCAAGGGCATATGCGACTGTTCGCAGTAAACCCGCATGTATACGCAGAAATCGCAGAAGAACCCATGTGTATACGTGACTCTAAATCAAAAACCTGCACACAAGAAGAAAAGGTGCATAAAATCAAGGCAAACAGACTGGCTGAGACAAACTTCACACCAATCACACTCTACCAGGAATACATTCCCCCATACCTGACATAGAAACAAGAGAGAAAGAGCAATTCAAATTCATTGAATGCGAAGAAAACAACCCCCAAAGGACAACTACTAGGAACTCCCCAGTGGAGTCACCAATTTTGTTACGGAGAGAAATTCCTATGTATTGGGGTACCACAACAGATAGCTTGACTCCAGAAATCAATACTTCCTAATATGCAATAGAAATAAAATGTCTAACACTAAAGGATCAGACCTCGTACCTTATTCCGGACGGTTGAAGTAGATCCCTATTGAGCTTTCCAATCTTCATCTTGAACTGATCTGTTACTTCCTCAACAAGTAAACAATACAAGCATTCTATATATCATGGTGTTAGATCTATTCTAGCATATATAATCAATAATGTATAAGCATTTGACATAATCCAATGGAGAACATATTCATTCAAACACACATTATTAGACAGGAAAATATATTTCTATTAATATGAATCAGAGATTACAAGATACAACCTCTGACGGCATGTCTGCCAACTGGAGAAACTGAATCCCCCACTTGGGCCTCCACCACTTCAATCCTCCATCTCTCGATAGCAAGCTCAAAATCAAAAGGCAAGCTTGGGAAGAACACAAAAGTGCTCCAAGGGAAAAAGGGATGCAGACTCAAGCATAAGTTCCGGCAACAATGGACTATAGTTTCGTTGCTCTCAATTCTCTCTTATGCCTTCAATGTACCAAGGGGTTCCTTATATAGCTTTTCAAAGGGGTAATGAAAGGTCGAATCCAAGCGATCTCAAGGCATATGGAAGGCCACGAGTCGAATGAGTTGGATCCGTGTCAAGGAAAACTACAAAAGGATTTCGATTATGCACACATCCCGATGTACGCGGTTTTAGTGGTCAAACCCATGTATGTACGTGATTATAAGGTTAAAATTCGCGTATAGAATTTTTCATGTGTTTTTAGGAATGATCAAGGAAACATCAAAGGACAAAAAGTGGTCCATAGGGTCTAAGGAGTCTGCAGCGAGACGGGGGAAGGCCATACAAAGTGTGATTCACCTAGAGTGGTGAAACATTAGAGGAAATTTGGGGTCTAAAATGGGCCTTATAAGAAAACGTGCCAAAATAAGTTTTTGTGAGTTGGAATTCAAGAACCAATAGAATTTCAATAAAATAAGTCAACCATAATGGTTGAATTGACATATTTGTCATTAAAAAAAACTGCTTTTTTTGTTCGTATTTTCGACATATCTCATTGTGTTTTTACTCAAATTTTAATCGAGAGAGCTTGTTGGATGTGGAATTTGATTCCGCATCCAACGAGTACCCACACTGCATACTTTTGACCGACCCCGCTACCCCAAAAACAAGAAATACCTGAAAAAACGTGATGATGATGTCATCTTCACATTTTTTCAGGTATTTCTTGTTTTTGGGGTAGCGGGGTCCGTCAAAAGTATGCAGTGTGGGTACTCGTTGGATGCGGAATCAAATTCCACATCCAACAAGCTCTCCCGATCGGAATTTGAGTAAAAACACAGGGAGATATGTTGAAAATACGAACACAAAAAGTAGTTTTTTTCTTTCTTCCTCCAAAATTAATCAATATTATTTTATTATTTTAACTATTATTTTATTATTTTCCTTAGGAGGCCCATTTTAGACCCCAAAATTCCTCTAATGTCTGCTATAACAGATGCCCCCTAATGTGTGAGGTCAGAGGGGTCATACGATGGCCGAAATACATTATAAGTCCATCCCAGAAGTGGAGTGATGAAGGATCCCAAATGGGAGACTAGCCACCCAATCAGCATAGTACAAGAATACAACTCTGCATATAACTGCAAATACATATAGCAGTATAGGATACATAAGACTACAATGGCTATGAATAGGCGTGATACATGATTTCACATATGTGGTCATAGCCACGTACAATATACATAGATTAGAATCTCCATGATGAAGATATACAAAGGACCATGATCTCCAAAATGGCTGAAGATATATAACAGATCAAGATCTCCATAGTGGCTGGAAATGTCTGACATACACTGGAATCAAGTCACGAGAGCTGAAATCTCATGAAAATTGGCACGATCAAGAAGGTAGCATACAAGAGATGCCACCAATATGGAAAGTATTCTATACAAACCACTACGAGTACATGTCCTACTATGCGAATAGAGGTGTCGAGGTCGAACATGGTAGTCCATCGTCTGATTACCGGTCATTAATGTATACCGTTAACAGACGTGAGATCACCCACCGATAATGAAAATGGGAATCTAGGTACTAGAGTGCAAACTAACAAGTGTGAATAAATGTGTTGAGGTCGAACACTTGAAAGGATCCATCGATCATGGGACATTGATGTAGTCCCATGAAACTGTTGATGGTGAGAGAACCTGCCACTGATGAATGCAAGTCTCAAGGAACTCAAAATGACTCTAGACTCCAATCCCAGAATAAATGATCTGAAGTCGATGGGATGAAATCCGCTGAAAGGAGGGAATTAAGGCATCCCCCATCATCCAACACGAGGTACTCAGCAAAGCTATATAATGTGGAAGGACTCGATCATAAAGTGCACGAACCAATAACTGTACCGGGAATGTCCGACATGCAAATTCAAGATAATTGAGGAATGACCAACTAAGGTTTCAACTTCCTTCGAACAAGAGCATAACGACGTATGGTGACTGAATGAAGGAAGCATAGACTCGATATACAAACGGGGACATCTCTGTGACACAGGAGGCATCAACAGAGGCTCCATAGGGACTGGAAGCTCAACCAGTCGGTGGAGATAAAATCAGATAAACGAGTACAGCTCCTAAAGTCAAACTATAACCCAACCAATGGATGTGATATACAGTGCTCTGTTCAAAGGCGACATGACTCGACAGCTGCCAAAGATAACATCTTTCCTTGTCCGGCTTTTTGGTTTTTTTATTTTTTTTTGGACTTTTTCAGTTATTTGAAAAGATTGAAAAAAAAAACTAGCTTTATAGTTACAAAGTAGGAGGAGACGAGTTTCATCAGGGAAAACAAACTAGTTCCAAGCAGTGGAACATACCTATGCTCAATTCAAGGATACATGTGTAGGATATCGACACTCGGGGGAAAATCCCCTCCTGGTAAAAAGGGAATCAAGTTGTGAAGGATATAAAAAATGGCTCTGCATGGCTAGACATAAGACAAGCTCGGGCTATATGGCTGAAACGCAATGTCAAGGGAGTCGGCATAAAGCTCAACAAGGCAGGAAAAACTCATGATAATGCATTCAAAACTTGACATAAGGGAGTCCTGAGGGAAATAGGCTAGCATAAGATCAAGAGGAGTATGAGGCTCTTGCAAAATGTCATGGCAATACTATACAATGGTCTCGCACACCCTAAAGGAGAAACCATCGGCATGGGCACCAAATGCAAATAAGGCACTAACTAGGGTACCCATGTAAGGTGAAGCTCTACCACTCGTATCATGCCACTTCTAAAGCAGCAAGAAGTTTCTGTGACATAATAGAGTGGGTTCGTACCTAAGGTCATGGTTTTATGGTCACAAGTTCATGTAAAATGCAAACAGTCGTGAAACCTAACCTATATGCCAGTTTAGTCATGATACCTGAGATCGGCACGAATAGGTCAATCCAATGGCTGAAACGGCACTAAAAAATGTCTTCTACAACACCAATCCACATGGGCCGTAGCGCACACTTTGGGATGGCTTAAAAACTTCATTTAACCATGAAAATATATAAAAAGTATATCAAAATGCAAGAGAAGAGCATGAGTAAATACCTGGAAGAAACAATTGTGAATTTCATCAGCTGGATCTCCTGGAATTTGTAGTTGAAAGTCAGAGCTCAAATGGGTAAAAGTTTCAAATGATTTATATTTTTTTACTATTTATAGAAAAAATTTCAAATATTTGAAAATTTTTACCTCCTTTCCTATAGTTTCGACATTTTCTAACCATTTTGGACCGTTTTTGACATAATTGGATTTGTAGAAGACCTTTTTCAGTGCTGTTTCAGCCGTTGGATTGACCCGTTCATGCCGATCTCAGGTATCATGACTAAACTAGCATATAGGTTAGGTTTCACCATCGTTTGCATTTTGCATGACCTTTTGACCATAACACCATGACCTTAGGTACGAACCCACTCTATTATGTCACGAAACCTTCTTGCTACTTTAGAAGTGGCATGATACAAGTGGTAGATCTTCACCTTACATGGGTACCCTAGTTAGCGCCTTATTTCCATTGGGTGCCCATGTCTATGGTTTCTCCTTTAGGGTGTGGGAGTCCGTTGTATAGTATTGCCATGACATTTCGTAAGAGCCTCATACTCCTCTTGATCTTATGCTGGCCTATTTCCGTCAGGACGCCCTTATGTCAAGTTGTGAATGCATTATCATGATCTTTGCCTACCTTATTGAGCTTTATGCCAGCTCCCCTGACATTGCATTTCAGCCATATAGCCCGAGCTTGTCTCATGTCTAGACATGCAGAGCCATTTTTTATATCCTTCACAACTTGATTCCCTTTTTACCAGGAGGGGATTTTCCCCCGAGTGTCGATATCCTACACATGTATCCTTGCATTGATCATAGGTATGTTCCACTGCTTGGAACTAGTTTGTTTTCCCTTATGACACTCGTCTCCTCCTAGTTTGTAACTATAAAGCTAGTTTATTCTTTATTCAATCTTTTCAAATAACTGAAAAAGTAAAAAATAAAATAAAAAAACCAAAAATCTGAACAAGGAAAGATGTTATCTTTGGCAGCTGTCGAGTTGTGTCACCTTCAAACAGAGCACTGTATATCACATCCATTGGTTGGGTTATAGTTTGACTTTAGGAGCTGTACTCATTTATCTGAGTTTATCTCCACCTACTGGTTAAGCTTCTAGTCCCTATGGAGCCTCTGATGATGCCTCTTGTGTCACAGAGATGTCCAGTTTGTATATCGACTCTATGCTGCCTTCATTTAGTCACCATACGCTGTTATGCTCTTGTTTGAAGGAAGTTGAAGCTTGAGTCGGTCATTCCTCAGTTATCTTGACTTTGTATGTTGGCCATTCCCGGTACAGTTACTGGTTCATGCACTTTATGATCGAGTCCTTCCACATTATATAGCTTTGCTGAGTACCTCGTGTTGGATGATGGGGGATGCATTAATTCCCTCCTTCCAGTGGATTTCATCCCATCGACTTCAGATCATTTATTCTGGGATTGGAGTCTAGAGTCATTTTGAGTACCTTGAGACTTGCAGTCATCAATGGCAGGTTTTCTCGCCATCGACAGTTTCTTGGGAATACATCAATGTCCCCTGATCGATGGATCCTTTCAAGTGTTCAACCTCAACACATTTATTCACACTTGTTACTTTGCACTCTAGTACCTTGATTCCCATTTTCATTATCGGTGGGTGATCTCACATCTGTTAACGGTATACATTAATGACCGGTAATCAGATGATGGACTACCATGTTCGACCTCGACACCTCTATTCGCATAGTAGGACATGTACTCGTAGCGGTTTGTGTAGAAGAATTTCTAGATTGGTGGCATCTCTTGTATGCTACCTCCTTGATCGTGCTAGTGTTCATGATATTTCATCTCTCGTGACTTGATTCCAGTGTATGTCAGACATTTCCAGCCACTATGGAGATCTTGATCTATTATATATCTTCAGCCATTTTGGAGATCATGGTCCTTTGTATATCTTCATCATGGAGATTCTGATCTATGTATATTATACGTGCTTATGACCACATATGTGACATCATGTTTCATGCCTATTCATGGCCATTGTACTCTTATGTATCCGAGACTGCTATATGTATTTGCAGTTATATGCAGAGATGTATTCTTGTACTATGCTGATTAGGTGGCTGGTCTTCCATTTGGGATCCTTCATCACTCCACTTCTAGGATGGACTTATAATGTATTTCGGCCATCATATGACCCCTCTGACCTCACACATTAGGGGGCATCTATTTTAGCAAATTTCACGACTCTAGGTGAATCACACTTTGTATGGCCTTCCCCTGTCCCGCTGCAGACTCCTTAGACCCTATGGACCACTTTTTTTCCTTTGATGTTTCCTTGATCATCCCTAAAAAAACATGAAAAATGCTATACATGACTTTTAACCTTATAAGCGTGTACATATGCAGGTTTGACCACTAAAACCGTGTACATCAGGATGTGTGCATAATCCAAATCCTTTTGGATTTTTCCTTGACATGGATCTGACTCATTTGACTCCTAGCCTTCCATATTCCTTGATATCACTCAAATTCAACCTTTCATTACCCCTTTGAAAAGCTATATAAGGAACCCCTTGGTACATTGAAGGCATAAGAGAGAATTGAGAGGAACGAAACTATAGTCCATTGTTGCTGGAACTTATGCTTGAGTCTGCATCCCTTTGTCCCTTGGAGCACTTTTGTGTTCTTCCCAAGCTTTCCTTTTTCTTGTGAGCTTGCTATCGAGAGATCGAGGATTGAAGTGGTGGAGGCCCAAGTGAGGGATTCAGTTTCTCCGGTTCACAGACGTGGCATCAGAGGTTGTATCTTGTAATCTCTGATTCATATTAATAGAAATATCTTTTACTGTCCAATAATGTGTGTTTGAATGAATATGTTCTCCATTGGATTATGTCAAATGCTTATACATTATTGATTATATATGCTAGAATAGATCTAACACCATGATATATAGAATGCTTGTATTGTTTACTTGTTGCTGAGGAAGTAACAGATCAATTCAAGCTGAAGATTGGAAATCTCAATGGGGATCTACTTCAACAATCCAGAATAAGGTACAAGGTCTGATCCTTTAGTGTTAGACATTTTATTTCTATTGCATATTGGGAAGGATTGATTTCTGGAGTCAAGCTGTCTGTTGTGGTACCCCAAGCCATAGGAATTTCTCTCCCCAACAGAGTCGCCAATTCTGTTACGGCGAGAAATTCCTATGGCTTTGGGTACCACAATAGATAGCTTGACTCTAGAAATCAATCCTTCCCAATATGCAATAGAAATAAAAAGTCTAACACTAAAGGATCAGACCTCGTACCTTATTCTGGACGGTTGAAGTAGATGCCCGTTGAGCTTTCCAATCTTCAGCTTGAATTGATCTGTTACTTCCTCAACAACAAGTAAACAATACAAGCATTCTATATATCATGGTGTTAGATATATTCTAGCATATATAAGCAATAATGTATAAGCATTTGACATAATCCAATGGAGAACATATTCATTCAAACACACATTATTGGACAGGAAAAGATATTTCTATTAATATGAATCAGAGATTACAAGATACAACCTCTGACGGCACGTCTACGAACCGGAGAAACTGAATCCCCCACTTGGGCCTCCACCACTTGAATCCTCCATCTCTCGATAGCAAGCTCACAAGCAAAATGCAAGTATTGGAAGAACACAAAAGTGCTATTTTTATTCAAGGTAGACATATAATATTTTTATTATTAATATTTAATATTATTTATGCCTGACATACACTATTTTTTATTAGTTTTTATTTTTTTAGGAGGGAACATTACGACATCTTCCCCATACATGGTTTCAAAAACCATCTGCAATTCCCTCCTAAAACCATGGGTGGTTTATGAGGCCTTGCAAATGGTCTTAAAACCATTTGGAAGGCCCTCCTAAATGATGTACAATAAAACCATGGGTTTTTTAGGAGCCCTTACACATGGTTTTAAAACCATTTGCAAGGCCCTCCTAAACCATGTACAATAAAACCATTGATTGCTTAGAAGTCCTTGCATGTGGTTTTGCACATGCTTTTAAAACCATGTGCAAGGCCAACATTTTTTTTCAGATAATTCAATTTTTTATTTTTAATTATTTAGTTAGATACGAACATTACAACATCTCCCCCATATTGTGTTGTTTTTCTCATCCACATTTTTTTAGGGGGATAATTAGTTTTTTATTATTATGTTGTTAGGTAGGAACATTACAACATCTACCATGTATTAATTCATTTTTGTGGCGGACATTTATTTTGGTGAATAATTAAAAATTTTATTTTTTGTTATTTTGTTAATAAAAAATGTTATAACATCTCTCTCATACTTCCCAATATTCTCTTTTGTCGACATAATATGGACAAACATTACAAGATCTCCCTTATCCACAAACGTTACAATGTCTCCCTCATATTGGCCTGTAGAGCGCCTCTCGACACAATGATTGTGTACTTATCAAGAGGAAGTAGTGGATGAACCTAACCATTAAGGATGAAAGAAACCATTGATTCAGTCTTCAAAACCCTAACCTTCACACTAAATCATCAATAAAATGGGGAGTATTCACATTGGAAATAAAAATAATTCATGTCCACCATATTTCCTATAAATACAATGCTCATGGTCAGCATTTTCATCTATCACATAATGACACATCCATAGTATTTTTATGTTGTCCAAATTCCACTGTAAAGAAAGAGCAAGAGACATCATTCTATCCTTGTTTCACCATTCAGGAATCAAGCATATAATCAATTTGTTGTAGACTTGGAAATAAAAATGACTTTGAAGAACCCCTCCCCACCTCCACAAATTAGACAAAAATACCCTCTACCATTCACAACCATTACCAAGGTTCTTCTATGTACTCACATTATTTCCAATAATGGAAAACAACATTCTATAGATGTTTCATTTCTATTTTTGTGGCTAGTTTTGTAATGTAGGTTGCATGCATTTTTGCACAAGTGAGTGAAAAATACCACACCACAATTTTATGATAATATTTCTAGTGCGAATATGAATACGATGATCTATATATATCAACAAAGTTTTCAATATCATCATTTGAATATGGTGTTGGATTTTTATATGTCCCTCTCTCATGCTGGACCCAGGTTCAGTCCCTTCATGTTTAGCACAACAATACCAAGATTTTGTCCTGACATAGTGGAGCTCAGCCAGAAGAACCTGTGACACAAATGTCATCTCACCCGAGATATCTCAATTCTATGAGTAACTACCATAACCACATTTTTGTCGTTTGTGTGGGAGAGTGTTTTAGTACCTTGCCTCTATGCCAAGGTGTCCAACAAAGAATGGGAAGGTGGGTTACTAGTTTGCACAGTACGTCGACTCCCACTTATGATTCAATCCTTCCTTATGGGGCTTACATAAATAAACAATGGACAGGAAGCATAAGCATATTCATTAATGTAATGCGTCAATCATACATTTATCCATTTGAAACACCATAATAATTTATTGATTCAACATATCATTCACACATATATTTAGGCTACTTCAATCATTCACACATATGCACAACATGTAACATGGACACCCATCCGAGAAAAATCCACAACGTGCTCTTCATCTGGCATGAAGAAATAGATGCACCTTTTTTCTGCACATAAAGCTATAGAGTCTATTCAATATCTTCTCTTCTCTCTTTACATTTTTTTCCTCCCTCTCATGCTCTCTGATCTTCTCTATTTCTATTCCTAGTCTAGTCCTACTCATGATCCACACACAGCCTAGATCAAATCAACGTTCTCTACTTTTTTGTGCACTCAGCTGCAAAACCTTTACTCTGATGCACTCAGCGATATAGATTTACTCTATCAAAACTCGTCACTTCCAGCTCAAAATCATCTAAACAACTATCAGGCTTGGTATATGTCTAACTATCTAATTGTCTACTGTCTAACCCAGCTACAACTTGGGTTCCTTCTTTTATAGCCCCATTATAGAATCCATATAGATCCCATACATTCTTGTTACCAACTCAATATCAACTCAGGACAGACTCTGGCTAACTTATTACAGACTCGTTTTCAATCACTTTCTCAGTTGACTTACTATATCCAGCCAACAAGCTATATTCCCTATTCTATTAAAACATAATGAAAGGAACTACCAGCCTAAATTAAAAAGTTCCTATCACATGTGTGGCTTCCACTGGCTCCATCCAAGCTCGTAACCATGATCATTAAGGACTTACGCTTTCTCAGCGTTATGCCTTACTGTCAATTTTCTGGTGTTACATTCTTTGCACACATACTTCTGTTGATATTATGCCATGGAATATCATGTCTTTCTCTGTCCTTCTGTCATGACTTACTTATCTGGTGCAGCTTCATCATCCCATGTCTTCTCTTTGTCTTCTGCTCCTCTTTCCTTCTTTTGTTGCAACATCCTTCTCTTTTCCTTGGTACTGCTTCCTCTATCGTAGCTCCTTCCTCTTCTTGTTTTCGCTCTTCTTCCATAATTTGGTAGAATTCTAGACGAATTATTCCCTAATTTCGTGAGGCTCAACAAGTCCCCAACACTCACCTGTGGCTCGTCCCAAGCCACGTGAACTAGTGCTCCATAAACTCACTTGCACTGATTTTGTTCTGAAATTCCTCCACAATTTTTTCCAACTTCTCTATCTCTGCATGCACTTCTTCTTTTGTTTCGTGCATGTGCTCCACCAGTTTGGAACTAACATGTTCCAGCATGACTATTTCCACCAAGGACACTACCTCACACATTTTCTAGTGTATAGGCTGAATTATGCTTGTAACATTTGTATACTTTTGACTTTATGTTCCTTCTGTGTTTGACCGTATATTCCTTCTGTCTTTACAGCTGGCAGAAGGATTTATATTCCTTCTGTGTTTGGATTTATGCATTGTATCCTTTATATCTCTTGGTACCATTGTCAATTTTGTAAACCCCCATAAGGCAGCTTCATTCATTAATATTATTAAATACTTTTGAGACTTGTCATTCTTATCTACTTCTCGATTTTTTTACCACTCAGTGGAGTAGGACGTAGGGGTAGAACACATGCGCTGAAGGAATTATCGATAACACCATTGTTCTTTGTCTGCATTTCTAGCTTCAGCCTCCAACTCATCCTAGGTTGTTCCTTCCTCCCTTCAAAATATTCCTCAGCATTACCCATGAATGAGTACGCGGCATCTAGGTAATCCTCAGAAATCACGGTTGTCATTTAATTTAGGACATGGTCAATATTTCTCATTAGTACAATCCCGGTGAGATCGCTCATCCTCTATATGCAATACCTCCTTCTGCTAGAGTGTACCAGTTATTCTTTCATTTGGATTCATCATCACCTATTGTGTTTTCAGTGACTTATTGTGATAACAGTGATGAAGTTGGTCTTTGATTCTTCTCCTCCTAGTTTGAACATCAGTTCATACCAACAGTTCCTAGAAATGGATACTATGCACTATGTCAATTAATTCCACAGCCTTGTCTAGAGGCTTTGGCAAGATATCCTCTGGTCTTTGAATCATGTCCATTGCTTCTCCAATCATGGCCAGCTATTTTAGGGTAGCATTGTTCTTACCAGCATCAGAAGGTATTCTCATTTGCATATTTACCAATATGGTTGGAGCCACTTCTTCATGGAGGCCCAAAACTAGCTGAATCTCCAAGCAGCTCCCATCCATCAATGGAACATATCCAACAATCGTATTCTTAGTCATAACATCCATTATAGTTTCCTCGACAGGACCCCCAGGGCCATTAGCACTATAACACTTACTCATCATACTTTTCTACATTTTTTCACTTATGCTGTGTCTTTCAAGTGAGTTTGGTTGTGTAATTTATTTTTTTGAAATTTTATTAAATGACCATTTTTTTCACTTTTTTCCCAATTTGGACCTTAACTAGTTTTGATTTCTAGACCTCTGAATTGACCTAAATGCTCCAAAATTTTCTCGGAAGGTACATGAATGATATTAGAAATTCAATATGATGTTCAGAGATTTTATCTAACCCCCCAATTATTTCTACAACTTGTTTAATTTTCTGTTCAAAGTAGGAGTCTTTACTAGCAAATTAGGGCTCCAATTCCCCCTGGGTAATTGCCGAAAATGGCTTCTCAAATGATCCCAAAGTCCCCTAAATTTATGAACAGAGGAATGGGATGTGTGGGGTAAATTTTTAATTTCTCATAAGCTTCATTTTTCATTTTATACATGATTTTATGATTCTCTCCCAAACAACTCCCAAATCACAATTTCGACCCTTGGGGAAAAGGCACCAAATCTTCTCCCAATGCAATCAAAATGAGTAAAATGGATTTTGATGCTTAAGTACTGAACAAAAAAATTGTAATTCACATTAATTAAATTCCATTAATCATAAATTTATCATATATACATTCTTCCATTCCAAATAATCGGCATTATCATAGCATACATCAATGTAGTGGGGAAATGGTCATTGTTTGCTCATTAATAATCACTTTTCCTTTCAACTATTTGATAGTTTGACCTCATAATTTATGAGAATTAATAATATAGAATATTTATCTTATTAAAATCAGTCATGTACAATGAATATATCTCCCAATTCGAAATCATTATCATTACAGTGGTGCACAACAAGATAGTGGGGAAATGGCACTATTTCTTCATTGTTTAACATTTTTACATGAAATATTTTGGAATTTAGACATGAGAGTATTATAAAATTGAAATAAATATAATTTAAATTAGTAAACAAAATAATTTAGCATTATAATCTTCCCGAAAGAGATCAATATCTCACCCAAAGCACAATCCCTCCATGAGCAAGAATATTTCATAAAAACTGGAAATGTTTGAGAGAAAGTGTTGCGATAGAAGAATCCACAAGATTCCTTGTATATTACACATACAAATAAGACTCCATTAAATATCCATTAATTACCTGAGTGGAATCTCCAAACACCACCTTGGATGGGAATATTTCACCCTCGAAATTGGCTAAGGAAAGAAAACTAGTCATCCACTACCTCTCACAATTCACAAATGACAATTTCTCAAATAATAAAAATTTATTATATTTCTTGATTCATGTATTTTATAAACCTCCTTATCCTTCTAAGGTTACTAATCCATCCACAAAATCAATCCAATTTTAATTTGGGTGTGGGCTCGATATTTTCCATGTGTCCTCCCTTTCCTAGCCTTCCATCTGCCCCCAATTTGAGTAGGAACCCATTAAGATTCCCCAAATCACATGAGAGACCTATTGTATGATATATTTCAACCTGACATGTCACATATGTCATATTTCAGCCTTCATATCTGATTTGTGTCTTAGGTGTCATAGCATCTTCATCATTGTTGTCATAGAGCTAGGGAGTCTAGTCCAAGTGTCTCACTAGCTCCAAAATGCCTCTTCTTCTTCCATGGGAGTTACTCTTCCACTATAATTAGACCTGTATGCATATATACAAGTTTATTAATATTCAAAATAATCCAAGAACCTTTAGGATTCCCAAGGATTCGAAATTGCAAGAGCAGGATGCAATGTGGCACATAAATTCTAGCTTCGGTGGGTCTCATAGTCTCCATGTGTCTCCATGATCCATTGTCATTTAAATTTTCTCTTGTATTTATTTATTTCTATTCTTTATTAAATATTTATTCCATTCTAATGTTCAAACATCATTCATTTTCCCCCTTATTCCAAATCATGAAGCTTCCACCCCCAACCTAGGAAACTAGTAATTTTCCTCCTTGGCAATTATTTGACCCTTAGCATCAATTTGACAAACTCTAATAAATATGGAAAATGTGATTATGCCATTGTGACCCAATGAAAATTTTTGGACATGACAAATCCTCCCTTCCCAATATTTATTTTCCTTAATCAATTTCAAACATGGCTGTTGAAGAACCTACTTTCTGTATGGTTCTTTGAAGTTACCATAGAGTTTCCCAACTTTGAGTCTTTGAGATTCCATGAAGATTTGAGAGAGGAAAAACCATTCTTTATGCTGCACTAATCTAATTAAAATCAATTTATTAAGTGGGTAATTCATCTCTCATACTTCTTGTTTCCCAAAAAATATGAAGTCAATGGGACTAAAACCTATCCCAGGGTCCCATTACTTGTATTGCACTCCAACAATTAAGAGTGCTCTCCAACCCATACCATTAGGAAATAGAATTATGGGATCCCATTTTCTTTTATGCATCCTTCGAAACATCATGAGTACATAATATATATCATTAAAGTCCATAAAAACATTATAAAAATGTACATCAAGGAGGTGCCTCATAAAAAAATCATGAAAGTGCTTATACCTCCAAGTAAGTAGACCACCATTTGCCAAGTGCATACAAGCTTCAAGTGACCAATAAAATCTGATCCAATGACATAGGTGGGGATCCCATGTCCTATAATTTTGCACCAAAAGGACGTGATATGCATCAAAATATTCAGCCATGTATTATTTCATCCAAGAAGTGAATGAAGAATCTCCACTAAAATATGAACCAAATAATGAGCAAGAGAAACAAGGAGACTTCAAATGACTAAAAAATTCTCACCCATACATCCATGAATGATAATCATAAAGATATAATAAATTATGTGGCTGGAAACAAAAATTTTCTCCATTCATAAATCTATTCACCCCAGCGTTGGATGAAGTTCCTCCAACATCAAATGAACCAAGTGTTGAGCAAGCAAAACCATGAGTCTTCAAGTGACTCAAATGCATATCATAGGTGTATCCATGTAGATGTGCATCATCATAAAGTAACAAATGATTCTACTGAAAATGTGAATAAGAGTGTGCTCCAACCATGTCATCTTAAAAAGTAAATCTAGGAGTTCCATACTCCTCTTGTCACACCATCAAAAACAACCCTTTCACCCATACTTTATTGAGACTAATGCTGCAAAACATGGAATTGTAGGATGTAGGAGAATGAAATAACTCACCCAAATGATCAAAAATTGCAGAACTTTCATCATAAGAGGGATCCATATGGGTAGTATCATGCAGCTCCTTCAAAAGTGTGTAATCTTTGTGATAGATTGGTTCCAATGTAGAGGAATTGTGCTCTTCTTTAAAAATTGAGTAACCTTCATCAAGAGACAATTAAAGTTCCTCTTCCACCACATCAGGTGTTTGGATCTCTTCAAGTTCATCTTCAAACATGTCAAGAACATTAAAATTTTCACATTTCTCATGATCCACCATGTCATGAAAATCCTCCAAAGAATCTACCATTTGACAATTTGAAATATAGTAGGAAAACAAAGTGTCTTGCAACTTTTCAAGAAGTTGCTCATTTTGTTGTGAGATTATAATTATCCTCATTATTGTTCAAGTATGCATCATTTGATAATTCATTAATCTCAAACAAATGGTTTCTATAAAAAATCAAAGACATGAAATTACCTTTGATGTGGCACATTGCTCTTTGAATATTCTCCATGTCTTCAAGAAAGGATGTTTCCTCCAATGAAGTAGCTCTCCAATAATAATTTGACACTAATGCTTGAGTGCCATGGAGTATGCTAAGGGACTCTTCGATATTCTTTTCATTCATCTTTAAGGATCCTTCAAGAAAATGAGGCTCTTGAAAATGAACCTCCTCATCTTCTTCCTTCTTGCTTGGACCAACTTTCTTCTTCAACTGCTACAAGGTATTCATTTTCATGTTTACTAGAAATTTGGCTTGCAGCAAAATTTTGAAATCTGATCTTTATGTCACCAACAGAGAGTTCTAAGCACCCATCAGTAGGTACTCCTTCATAGTTTAAGCATTTATAAGTATATGCTCTTTGTTTCATTTCCAAGGTAGAATGTGCCTCGAAAGGATCTTCAGTATTTTCAATATAAAATTATTCATACTCATGTGATGTCTCTTCATATTTTTTAGAGTCACTTGGGAGTGAATTTCGATCCTATTCATGTACTACTTCTTCTTCTTCACCAATTTCAGAACTAGGTGGTTCATGGGTCTCCTCCTTTTTCTCCTTCAAGCAAGTTGATGCATTTTTCCCCGTGGTTTTCTTAAAATCAATATATTGTTTCCAACTTTGGATAGCCAACAATTTGAATTATTTCATAATATTATTGGTCATGTCTTCAAATATAGGTTCCATAATTTTTATAAGCTCACCACCATCATATGAGGTTCCCTTTTCATCCCTAGTCATTATTTCCTTTTCAACAAAAGAACTTTTGGGTTTCAATATATAATGGTAGTCCCTAAATAATTGTCCTCATAAATATCAGACCACATCACGTGCCAAGATCAGGCTATTATACCACTGTAATGTCCCTTTTTGAAATTTTATTAAATGACCAATTTTTTCACTTTTTCCCCAATTCAGACCTTAACTAGTTTTGATGTCTAGACCTCCAAATTGACCCAAATGCTCCCAAATTTTCTCACAAGGTACATGATTGATATTAGAACTTAAATATGATTTTCAAGTATGTTTTATGACCCCCCGATTACTTATGCAATGTGTTTAATGTTCTGTTCAAAGTAGGAGTTGTTGCCACCTTTCACACACTTGGGGGGGCGTGGCAGAAATCTTCAAGCCACCGGTGTGTCCTTGGGGACAAGTCTCAAGTCAAGGTTGTCACCTTGTTCTTGACACCTCCACTTAGGCTCAACTCCTAATGAAGCCAAGGGGGCTGGACCCTATTAAGTTACTAAGGAAAAATTATTTAGTATGATGATGTTAAACTGAATGAGTTACTTAGGAGTTTGAGATTTAACCATAAGCCACCATAGATGACAAGATACAAAACTGAGCACATCAAAGCACAATGCTTAGACACAATATATATATATATGGAAAGAAAATAGCCAGTGCCTTAAAATGGAGTCATAAAATAATCAAAGTACTTGCATGTGCTTGGAGTGAATGTTTTGTGATTTCCTCTTGGTACATTTTAAGTTAATGTGAAATATGAGTTGATTAAAACTAGGCAAGGGGGAAACTCCAAATATACTCAAGACTACTTGGAGTATGTCCAAAACTAAACCTTCACGGCTACCTGCAAGGAATATGTGGGCTGAACGGAGTCTCGAAGACTATTTTTCATAATGCACCTGAAGGTGTAATAGAGATAGACACCTTGAGGTCACTTTCCAGGAGTTCCTGCTTCCTTTGGGTATTTTTCCACTGCTTACAGTTTGATCAAGGCATTGGATTTTGCCTGATGGTGGTTGATTAGGGAAGGTGAAGACTAATTAAACTAGTCACTCATGTTGATTTTGATGCAGCTTGACTGATCGAATGAACTGCAGCCAAATTTAAATCATACACATCGGAGTCTTGTCAATTTTAGTGAGTTTTAAAGGGTGTGTTTTCTTAGAAAGAAAAACCCTCCATGAACCTCTTTCGATCCAAATGGACCTCAATCAAGGAATCAAGGAGAGAGTTGATTTTAGAATAATTAATTACAAAAATTTATGATAAGAAGAAATAAAAAACAAATCACAAGTTTTCTAATTATTCCTACTAGGCATCTATTTCCCCTTGCGGGTCAATCAGGAAGTCGTGGGGTAAGTATTCAAGTTAATTTAATACTGAAATGTGGAATATATGATAAAGTAATCAAATAATTATGTTCTACATGAATGAAACTAATCTAAAGTGAACAAAAATAACACAATGCGAAAAATAACAAAAAAGACGTGAATCCCCCCAGGGGGGATGGGGAATGGGCTTGAATGAGCCTATTCGGAGATTTTTTTTATTATATGCTGTTACAATATCAGTAAAATGATCTGAATCCTCTTGTTTCTTATATATTATTAAACCAATATCTTACAACCTTCCCAAAATTTAAAATTTACAGTCAAAGGGGAGCCCCCTGGGGGGATTTGAATGATCCCAAAGCCACTTTTGAACAACATCTTCTCTTCTTTCCATTTTTCCTAATAAAATACAGCAATCATGTTAGAATGAAATATTCCCAAAATAACTTTGAAAGTAACTTTGGGTCAGCCTACTTTAAACCAAACAAAAGTAACTTAAAACTAGCTAAAACGATGAAAAAGGAACCAAGGAAAACAAGCTTTCCTTGGGATCTTGGCTTTCTGTTTGGGAAGTGAATGAAATATGCACTGATTTTTGGATTTAATATTTTTAAAACACAAACAAAAATCTAACGCATGAAACCTATGGAGTTTCTTTAAATTGCCATGCAAAACGGACGATTTCCTTGAACTAGATCTAGAATGCTTGATGAGACCTTTTAGAAATGAGATCTAGACTATGAGATTTTAAATAATAGATATATATAAGTTTTAATTTAATATGACAGTTCTAAATGATAACAAAGCTTGTAACAAAGTAACCATGTAATATTTGGATTTTTATGAGGAAGAGAGAGAAAGAGTGCTGGAAGCCTTGAAGATCAACCGTGGAATTTTCTGGTGGAATGTCAAGGGACTATGCCTTTGAGAAATTTTTGGAGAAAGTGACGAAGCAAGCTAGATCAGCACCCTCTCCAAGATAGAAACCTTCAACTGAATTCAAAGACTTGCCAAAATGCTTGTGAGATATGGTTAATACATAAACAAAGATTTTAGAATAGCATGCATATAAACTTATAAAACACGTTGAATCTAGATCTCTAAACATGCATCAAAAGGAAAGAGATGGCCAATAAACTTATTAACAAACTCCTTTCCTATCAAGATCATAATAAACTCATTATCAATCTTTTGCGATGAATCCACAAATAATCAACAAATTATGAACATAGATAAAGGTTACCTCAGTAAAACATGGCAATGCTCATCCACACACACAATAACATGACACCGTCTTGCCTCCAAATCTTCTCTTTATTTCAAATGACAATAACAACATTACAATAGCAACAACAACTCAATCCCAGTTCTAAATAGCTTGGAAGAGGTAATCCGTGCTTTATTTATAGCAAAAACATGAGATCTAGCCCAGGGGGTGCAAATCCCAAGGAGAGAGAGACTGCTGCTGCATCTGGAGCGAATATGATCCTGGTCTGAGTCTATCTGAGTTTGATCTGAGTCTCACTAATTGCAACTGTCCATTGGAGATCTGATCTGACTGACACCTCAACCTGCTGACTGAATCATCCACCAAATCTCATCCAGATGAGCCCACACATGTGGAGGAGAGAGGGAGGGCACAATTCCCAATATTGCATGCATTAATGTACCCTCTATTCAGTCCAGATCAGCTCCTTCAATCCAGGAATTGTCACATCCAGCTCCTTCAATCAAGGAATTGTCACATCCAGCTCTATGAGACTGATTTCAATCAAATCGAAGCAAATCACAATGATTTAGGATTTGGGGTTTTCTCCATTATTTAATTAATTCATCAATTAAATAATCAATATTTCATTTTTAGGGATTTTTTACCTGAGTGATGGAAAAATCACTCAAAACTTAGAAAAATTGGGTCTATGGGTTTACATGGCACTCTGATCTTGAAAATGAGCACCCCCATGACTAAAACTGATTTCCAAGCCCACTTTTATTACAAAACCAAATTTTCCAATTAGACTATTAAAAAATAGCCTAAGTTTTGTGGAAAAATTAAAATTAAAGAAAACTTTAAAAATTAAAAAAAATTAAAAAAAATAGGGGGACTTAGAAATGTTCATATGACTCGACCATAGTTCCTATCATGTTTATACATTGACACATAGACTCTAATAACCTCAATAGGCCTAAATGTCAAGCCGACCACCACAACTTTGGAAGTACTGAGTGAAAAACTCAGAAATTATCAGTCGTTTATTCAACAACCAATAATAACCAAGAGAAAAAACACCCTGGGCTGATTGTATTGACAAAGAAAGTCTAAGAGACTGAGTCTTTTATAGACACTATCATTGTAGAACATTTTATTACAACTCCCCTATGGGGTATGAACATGTGATATAGTACAACAAGCACTTCCCAGAAGCAATTCCAAAGGTCTTCAGAAGTCCGAACAATTTATCTTTGTCTGGTTCACAGGGATCACTTGATAAAAAACCACTAAGTACAACTTAGGTGGTAACATGAGTCTTTACTAGCAAATTGGGGCTCCAATTCCCCCTGGGTAATTGTTGGAAATGGTTTCTCAAATGATCCCAAAGTTCCTTGAATTTATGAATAGAGGCATGGAATGTGTGGGGGAAATTTTTAATCTCTCATACGCATCATATTTTATTTTATATAGGCTATGATTACTCTCCCCCAAACAGCTCCCAAATCACAATTTCGACCCTTGGGGAAAAGGAACCAAATCTTCTCCCAATGCAATTAAAATGAGTAAAATGACTTTTGATGCTGAAGTAATGAACATGAAACTTGTAATACACATTAATTACAATCCATTTGTCATACACTTATCATATATACAGTTTCCCATTCGAAATAACCAACATTATCATAGCATACATCAATGTAGTGGGGAAATGGTCATTGTTTGCTCATTAATAATCACTTTTCCTTACAACTATTTGATATTTCCACTTGAGAATTTATGAAAATGAATTAAAAATAATATTGAGTTTATTAAAATAACTATTGAACAATGGAAATCTCTCCCAATTCTAAATCATTAGCATTACAATGGTGCACAACAAGATAGTGGGGAAATTACACTATTTCTTCATTGTTTAATATTTTTACATGAAATATTTTAGAATTTTGACCTGAGAGTATTCTGAACTTCAAATTTACAGATAATTTAAATCATACCATAAAACCATGGAGCATTATAATCTTCCCCAAAGAGATCCATATCTCACCAAAAGCGCAATCCCTCCATGAGCAAGAATATGCCATAAAAATTGGAAATGGTTGAGAGAAAGTGTTGCAATACAAGAATCCACAACTTGACCTGTCTATTTATTCACAAATGATAAAAATATATTCTCTTGGTTGATTCCTATATTTTATAAACATCCTTAGCCTTCCAAGGTTACAAATCCATCCACAAACTCAAGGCAATTTGAATTTGGGTGTGGGCTCAAGATTTGCCATGTGTCCATCCTTTTCGAGCCTTGTATCTTCCCCCAGTTTGAGTAGGAACCCATTGAGCTTCCCCAAATCACATGAGATACCTCTTGGATGCTCTATTTCGACCTGACATGTTAGATATGTCATATTTCAACCTTCAGAACTTATTTGTTTCATAGGTGTCATAGCATCTTCCTCATTGTTTTCATAGAGCTAAGGAATATAGTCCAAGTGTCTTACTAGCTCCAAAATGCCTTCTTCCTCTTCCATCGGAGTTACTCTTCCACTACAATTCGAGCTGAATGCATATGGCCAAGTGTATTATCCTTTTAACTCATTCAAGAACCTTTAGTATTCCCATGGATTCAAAATTGCAAGAGAAGGATGCCATGTGGCACATAAATTCTAGCCTGTGTGGGCCCCATAGTCTCCATGTGTCTCCATGCTCCATTGCCACTTCAATTTTCTCTTCTATTTATTTATTTATCTTCTTTATTAAATATTTATTCCATTCTAATGTTTAAACATTATTCATTTCCCCCCTTATGCCAAATCCCAAAGCTTCCACCCCCAACCCAGGAAACTAGTAATTTTCCTCCTTGGCAATTATTTGACCCTTAGCATCAATTTGACAAACTCTAATAAATATGGAAAATGTGATTAGGCCATTGTGACCAAATGAAAAATTTGGGACATGACAGGTTGTGGTATTATAAGGATGCTAGTTGGTAAACGACCATCAGTAGCGGCTCATTCTAGAAATTAGTCTGTCAAATCCTCACACGTGCAATCATCGAGTAGCATAATGACAACACAAACCATCACATGGATTCTTGATCTGAATCCTTATGTGGAGGTGCCAACTATGTCACCCATTTTTTTTTCTGATGTCATGATATTAATGGTGGAAGTGACCCTCCACTTCCTTTGCAATCTGCTTTGAATTTCCTTGTGTTAGAATTGTTGTTCCATTTAGATCATCAAGCAATGAGTCCAAATGATTGATGTAGTGAATATGAATGAATTATACAAACTGAACAAATAAATCAAATCTCACATGAAACAAAAAATCATTTCTCAGAGAATTGCATTATTATCTTCATTACATAATCTGGTGTTACAATAGTGTTACATAGGAAAATAATTTGAATCAATAGAGATGGATTCAAATATTCCAAATGGATGTGACTGTATCAAACTAAATAGCTAACTAAATATGTCTAAATCACTAACGAAGTCCAAATGGTTAACTATATATGTCTAATCAAGTCACACAATCAGTAATAATCAGTTAACTCAGTCTAACTGAAGTGGTAGGTGAGAAAAGACACCTTATCCACATGCAGTCATGTCCAACTAGCACTAACTAAGATGAAAGTGAACTAAATGAAAGTAAATGGAAAATAACTAATCTTAACTAGTTCCAACTCCAACTAAATGAAGAAGGTTGGTGTCGAGACTCTCAGTGGCTCCTAAAATGTAGGGATTGGCCTAGGAGGCGCCTAAAGTGACGCATGTAAGTGCAGTCAGTGGGAGTTATCATTTATCGGTGTTCCCCACACTCTAGTAACTGGTACATGTGGCCCCATTAGGCCAAGTTGACCCAATGGTACTAGTGGACCCAATAATAATAAAATAATCCAAAGTTATGAAAATAATAATCTAATAGAAGGTATGGTCAATGGAGGATTATAAATCCTAACACCCCCCTTGAATCCTAACTTGGACAACTGTGGGCCTTGGAAACAAGCCCATAAGTCACCCATATACAATATAAAAGAAAAAATTATGCTTAATAAACCAAGGAAATAGGGGAAAACCTCATCGGAACTTCCCCCCCTTCAAGATAAGCAGGAATCAGTAAATACAAGTTAAAACCTTGCAAAAATATTTTGCTGCAATTTGCAGCACTATACAACAACAAAGCATTATTTTGGTTCTTATGTGCACTAGCATCCTAAATGTGTGCATCTGAACCTATGAATCCAAACTCAATGATTATGTCTGGAGGAATCTTTCTCTTTGGAAGAAGAAGAATATGGTCAACTAAATCAGAAATATAGACAACTACTGGATGAAAACTAGACCCATGTAGAGCAAATGAAATCAACTGATGAGAGAGGAAAGGTGCTTGAGAATTCAAACCATGTGGGGAAAATTATATATTGCAGCCTTGAACATCAAATAAAGTGAGATAAAATCAGCCCCAAGTGTTAGGAGCAAGTTTCCAGGCAAATGCAAAATGTCTCCCTCTTTACTAGTTCTGTGAGGAGATGAGCATGTGATCAAATAGATAGCTAGAGAATCCCTGCGAATGTGGAGAGCGAATGCTTGAGCTCCATAATCTGATATATATTTCCAAATATTCAATGATTCACAAAATATAATATCAGCAAACTCATAAGAGAAAACTAACATCAAATCCCCAGCAGCAAGTTTGAACAAGACTTGTGGTACTTGATTTGTCACACCAAAATTGATTAGAGAAGCTACAAAAATTACTGAAAGCTATTGAAATTTAAAAACTGAACCAAATAATATCATATCAGATCCCAATAGGCTCATATCAGATCCAAGAGTGAGGAATGATATAAAATCCCCAACAACAATTTTGAAGGAGACTTGTGCTACTTGATTTTTCACACCAAAATTGATGAGAGCAGCTACAGGTATTACTAAAATCCCTTGAAGCTTAAATCATGAACTAGATAATGTCATATCAGATGCAAATAAGATCATATAAGATTCAAATAGTTTCATATCATATCATATCCAAGAGTGTGCTCCACTGATATGGTAGATGCACAATTTTCTCCTTCTATAAAATTCTGAAAATTGGTGCATGCAATCATGTAGGAATTTACTGGAAGCCCTAGATCAATGAGAGTGAATGGATCACTCCTACAATCTGATATTATTTCCAAAATATCCATTTTATTACTTATATGCACACCAAAAACATAACTAGAGATAGAGAAATCAAATTCATCTTCCTTTTCTGAAACAATCACCAATAAACTATGCATATAATTTAAAATACAAGAATCACTGGAGAATTTTCGCAAAGAATGGAAGGAGATTTTTTCTTCAAAAATATATATTTGATTGTATTCTTATAGATCAGCCACATGAGGAGATGAAATATCATAGATCTCATACAATTCCAAAGCAATAGGAGAAGCAGTCACTCCAAGGATACTTTCTTCAATTCGAATTGACTGTGAGGAAAATTTTGCTTCTTCTTTATATTCAACAATTTGCTTTGTTGTAGGAGAGGTAATGAAATCAACATGCTGGATTTTATCTGAACATGTCTCAACAGCTGGTATTTTAGAGTCATATCCCATATGAATTCTAGGTCCTCCTGATAGAGGGAAAGTGATGAAGGATTCCCTTGAGGAAACCATATGGTTGGATACTCCACAATCTATCAAATAAGCCTTCAACGGAGTGAGACTTGCATGCAAGGCATGGAAACTCTCATGTTCTTCATTCTGCTCTTCATCATTAGACATCGATGCATTAGAGGAAATTTCAACTCAAAATGGGCCTCCTAAAATGAACTAATAAAATAATAGTTAAAATAATAAAATAATATTTATTAATTTTGGAGGAAGAAAAGAAAAAAACTACTTTTTTGTTTTTATTTTTGACATATATCCTTGTGTTTTTACTCAAATTTTGATCGGGTGAGCTCGTTGGATGCGGAATTAAATTCCACATCCAACGAGTAACCACTCGGCATACTTTTGATGGACCCCGCTACCCCAAAAACAAGAAATACCTGAAAAAATGGAATGATGACATTATCATTCCATTTTTTCAGGTATTTCTTGTTTTTAGGGTAGCGGGGTCCGTCAAAAGTATGCCGAGTGGGTACTCGTTGGATGCATAATTTAATTCCGCATCCAACGAGCTCTTCCAATCAAAATTTGAGTAAAAACACAGGGAGATATGTCAAAAATACAAACAAAAAAAAGTAGTTTTTTTTATGATACCTATCCCCAAATTTATATTAAAAAAGTGTTTTAGACCTATACGGTATTTCAAATTTAAAGCAATTTCATTGGCTAACACATGATGACATGGAATTTGAATAAAAGTTAAAAGGCCTATTTTGAGTTGAAATTTCCTCTAATGCACCTTATGGAAGGGAAATATTGTTCTATACACATAGTGTTAGATTTTTATCATATAAGCTAGAATTACATTAGGATCTTTACTGAGAGAATAACATGCACAACAATAAAACATAAGCACAACACAAGAGACAATGAACACAGTGTTTATCCTTAAGGAAACCATAAATGGAGAAAACCCTGCAGCTTCCTCAGAGATTGAATCAACACCAAAATAGAAAAGCCCCAAAATAGTAATTGATCTCCCGACAGCAGCAGTCTCTCTCTCTCTCACTGAGAGAGCTTCTCCACTCTCACTCATGCGCCCCAATGAGTGAGTGTGTATGTTGCAAGTGAGATAAATATAGAGGTTCACTCTCTATTTATATTCTTTCATTCACTTGAAGTGCACTCCAACTTGTCGACCTCACTTAACAATTACTTACTATAGCTGACATCTCTAGGAGTGTCTAATAACCCTAGTGCCCCACCACTTGTGGGGACTTTTCCTCCTCCGATCAATAGGAGGGTAACACAATGGTGGGGACTATTGCCCTGAATTACAATGACTCACCTAGGGTCGACTTCACTAGGATAGTCTAATAACCCAAGGGCCCCACAACTATGGGGACTTTAACCCTTGACCAATAGGAGGGTTACCCACAATGACTTGACATGAATTTCTCATTATAGGAACTTCCCGGAATACACATCAGGGTATGACATGACTCAAATACATTACAATACATCTCGAAATAAACATTGGGTTACAATATATAAGAAATATAGATGAATACATTCCAAAGTTACAAATACATCAACACATAGAGATTTCAACTTTTCGAGGGTCTTCTTTATGCATGAGTATTCTAGATGGAAACCACATCATACAATATGGACATGTTTTCTTTTCAAACCTTTTCTTATTCTTGGATCTCAAAGCTACTTTAGAATTATTCTGATTCTCTTTAGGCTTTGAATTGGTTGTTTTATGTTCCTTCTCTTTAGATATCCCTTTACCTTCTTCTTTGATAGAGTTTGTCACTAGGAGAGCTTGATCTTTGGAAATCTTGATGACTCCTATTTGGATCAACTTCTCTTTCTCCTGTATTAAGGACTTGGGAAAGGAATCAAGTGAGGGCATATTCCTATTAGGAATGGAATCTCTTCTCAAATTAAAGATTGAGACAAATAAAGAATACTCAGGTCCTAGTTTTCTGAGTATGAAGAGCACTTGTTGCTCATCCTTTATGTCTATTTCACAATGTCTGCATTGGAGTACAAGAAACTTGAATTTAGTAAAGAATTGTTGCACTGTCTCAAAACTACTGGGATGTGAGGATACCAACGCTTTCTCTAGAATGTGTCCCTAAAGCTCATATTTCTTTCCAAATAATCCTTGAATATTATCCTAGTCTTCTTTGGGAGTCCTCAAAATGTCAAGGTGGAAGAGGAGATCTCCGGATATGTGAGTACATAGATAACTAAAAGCTTCATCTAAGCGGTTCAGAAACTTGTTTCTCTCAACTAGATGATGGGGCTCGGCCTCCCTACCAAGTATTATTTTGAAGTAGCCATGCTTGCACAAGAATAGATGCATATTTGCCCTCCAATCAACATAATTTAAGGGTGTTAGGATCTGAGGTGTAGGAGATTGAGAATCCATAATTCTTCGGATCGAAAAGACAAAATATTCACACAAGCTACATAGCACCTGTAGAATTTCACTGCAAAACACTAAAACATTCGAACTATGTTAGAATCGTGCCTTCCCTCTCAACATGAACACTTTCTCAGGGTCCTTCAATTCCGCACCACCACTATGAATAAATTCAAAGGAAGCAAGGCACTCTTTGTGAGACTTCTATGGAAACCCAGTTGCTTCTGGTGTTCAAGTAATCGATCCTAGGGAGTGGGTATCAGTTCTTGATGGTCATCTTGTTAAGTTGATGGTAATCGATGCACATACGCATCATACCAACCTTATTCTTTATGAAAAGTATCCTTTCTCCACAAGGGGACACACTCAATCAGATATATCCCTTCTTAATCACCTCCTGCAAATGCAGTTTGAGTTCCACCAACTCTATCGTGCTCATGTAGTAACAAGATTTTGAACGTGGAACTGACATTGTTGTCATTTCTATGGAAAAATATAAGTCTCATTTCGGTGGTAATACTGGGATTTACTAAGGAAATATTTCCTTGAAGTATATGAGAACTCAAAAGTACTCGATGTGTTCTTCTCTTTCAGTTTCTATGTCCTGGGTGTTTACTGCAAACAATTTCCAACCTTTCCTAATGAACTTATTTTCTTGTAAAGTGGATATATTCCTTACAGAAACTTTGTTAGGTATTCCTTGAATCTTTACCAAATTCCCTTGGCTATATGTACACAAGATTGACCTCTGCAATAAATCAAGCATGACATGGTGTTTTTCCGACCAGTCCATGCTAGTGAGTATATCATACGATCCTAAGGGTAGGATGTTCAGGATGATTTTAGTAGGAAAACCATTCAATTTTACCTCATAGTATTTAACTATATTGGAAAACTTTCATGTTGTACCCATGGCTAATTGCACCAGCCAGGTTTTATCGAGTTTAACCTTGTCTAGTTTACATACATCAAATATTTTAGGCAATACATAGCTCTGAAAAGCACCGAGATCAATCAATATTGAAATAGAATTGTTGGAAACCTTCCCTTTTATCTAAAATATGGCAGCCTAATGGTCTGCATGTGGTCCATCTAAGGCTACATAAATCCACAGTGTTCCAGCTATGTCCTCTATTGTTGGTTCTTCATGTAAGTTGTGCAAGACTCCATTGGCCTTGTTCTTATAGTCTTGTGCATAATGGGTACCTTGAAATTTCCAGCATTTGATTTGTAGTGGGAAAACATTGGCTACCCCATTTGCTGCTGATTTGTTAGCATTTGGTGTTGGTACATATGGATTTGTGTTGGTTCTGTTAAGTTCTTGTTGGATGGAAAGCTGTTGTTCTATTTTTTGAAATGTTTCAGGTTGAAAGCCGGTTTGTGGTTCTCCGAGAAGGTCCTAGACATGTCTCTGCTTCTCTTGATATTTTCATGCCTCCATTTTCCATGCCTATAGAAAATCCTAGCTTTGTGTAGGGTGGTGTCCAATGTTTTAGGCATGTCAAATTCAATCTTCTCCCAAAATTTGGGAGGAAGACATCGTAAAAACTAATGTATTTTCATTTTCTCGTCCTTTATGTAAGGCACATAATGTAACAAATTGAAGAATATATTAATGAAAGGATGCATAGTTATGGAACCCATCCTTAATTTGAGAAATTCTTTCACCTTTGTATCGAAGAACGTTTCCGATATGTATTTCTCCTGAAAATTTTTGTGAAAATTTCTCCATCAGAGTTCTCTTCACGTTCTCTTGCCTCATATTTCATGGTATGCTTTAGGTCTCTCCACCATCTAGTTGATTTTCCATTTAAATTATAGATGGATAGACAGGCCTTCATCTCACTAGAGTACTTATGTAATTGGAAATATTTTCTCACTCCTAGAATCCATTCTCCAGCTTTCTCCGCTGTGCTCATCTCTCCTTCATAGGTTGGGGATTTTATCTTTCAGAACTCTCCCTAGATATTGTTATCATTTATCTGTTTCTTACTGCAAGGAAAAAGAGAATCATCACTAGAAGGACTATGATAATTATTTCTGGAGGTTCAAGGGTATGTTCTTCTTTTCTTTCTTCTCTCAGGATGTTGGCCCATTTATTATAAAATTATTTCTTGAACCTGTTAGTTGAATGAGTTCATTTTACCTGTGGGATTCCTCCTGTCATGTTCTGCAGCAAGGCTTCATTAATTGCTTGTTGTTCCTTTCTTTCATTTATATTATCATCTTTGAAACTCTGCTAAGTCTAGATGAATAATTTGTATGGTTATTAGTATATCAGAATTTAGTTTCACCGCCAGTTCTGCTTCCTATGTGGGGGTATTCAACTTTCTTATCTGGATATTGTCTTCTTCTTTGTTCATGATATGAACTGTTCTTTTAATCCTGCAATTGCAAATTTTTAATAACAGGAAAAATTTATGTTAGTTAACAAAATTAAAAACATACTTTATTTTCTTCAACGAATGTCGGGTATGTTGATTAGGTCTCTTAGTGTTGAAATTGGGATCTGATACCACTTGTAATGTCCCCAAACTTTGAAAAAAAAATTATTAGGCTGGTTAGTAACTACCTAAACTGGACATTAACTTATCTTTTGCAGAATGTGTCGATCTTTTTTTGTGAAACCGAAGTGTTGTAAGTTGTTCTTAACCTTTCTAGATTTTTTCCCGATGTGATTATTAATGTAGTTATATAATTTGTTTATGTTACTTGATCTGATTTAGATGGTTATATTGTTCAATGAATAGTTCTTATCATGCATGTGGATTTGTTGTTCAGTTATAGCTTACTTCCTGGTTATAAATTTTGTTTGTTTGTTTATGGAAGGTCCTAACTTAACTCATAATTGTCAAGGGGTGGAGTGGTTGGACTTGTATCTCTTATAGGACCACTTGGAGAGGTAATTGGTTTTACTTGAAATTATAGGATTTATTTAGTTTGTGTTGAACTAATGGAACTCCTCCTCATTTTGTGCACATTCATTAGGTGATGAAAAACTTGAGACGACAGCTAAACATTGACAAGCTACCCATGCTAAACTACTCCACTACTTTGAATGACAAAAGGACCAAAGTCCTATCCTAGAAAATCTTACTGCTATTGTTACCATTATCGTTTATCCATGGCTGGTTTTATTCAAACCTATGTCTAACTGGTTATCATTGTTATTATGGTTTTAAGACTTAAATGAACTTCAATCCTATGCTTAATATTTATATGGTTTGAACTTTTTATGCATGTATGTGAAAGCCTTAAGCCATAAGAATTATCCATGATGTATTAAAGTTTACATACCATATGATATATGTATGTTGAGCCATTGATGGCATATTGTATATGCCATGAATATTCTCTTATCCTAAGTAAACGATGCAAATGATGGGTGTTTCAATGCACAAGGAATTTACAATACCAAGTCGTGTTTGGGGATATGAAACTATAGGTATGAGGATAAATTTCAACGTTGGTGGTGGAAAAGGTGGCATATTGAATGCTCCTCGAGATGGGGAAAACTCAATCCCTAATCTTCATCTGTTGTGGATGAATGATTCATTTGGCTCTACGATGGTTATGCTCTATTCGTCTCTCTAGTTTTTCTTACTGTGTGTGGTCTAGTTCGTATCTGCGGCTTAGAAGGTATACTCTTCACCTGGGTTTGTAGCATTTATTACTTGTTTTTTCAGTTGGAATATTGGTATAGTTCTAACATTTCTGTGTTCCTTATTTTTAGGTGGCAGGGTTCCTATTACGTGGGTCATGGTGTCTATCAGGTTGTCAACACATACCCTTCACAAGTAAGCCCTATACAAACAAGCCTAAACTTGTTACCTTTTGTGTATATATGTTTAAAAAAGCTTTGAGATCGGTATTTGAAATGATGAATGAGTAAATGTTTTGGTTAAGGGTTTCAACTGTGTAAAGGTCAGTTTGTATCTAAATACATCCAGAGATGCGTATGAAGTATTGGGGTTTATGATGTTTTAGTTTGGTGCCTTCAGGCCACGACTGTCACGACTCATCTCTGTAATGTAATATGGGTTGGTATCTTAAGCGTGGGATTTTGTTGGTTAATGCAAATTATGCATTTGGTTTTAATGATGGGTCTTAAACAGTGGCAGTACCATTGCTTGCAATGGAGCCTTGAATCATGACTGTGGTGTTTTATGGGCAATGTTTATTAATGGTGATTTATGATGTTATTTACTTATCTGTGAATTAATTTGGGGATGGTCATGAATTTTTGTTTAACATTGCAAAATGGGTGTCGTAGTTGTGATAGCGTAGACAGTGGTTAGTTGATGGGTTTTCTTTCCTTCTCGGTCGTGATCTTCAATAATGAAATTTAGCATATATATTTTGTTTATATTATGTTGGAATGTTGGAAGGGAAACGATTTTTATTATAGTTAATCCTCGCATTTTAATGTTGTTAGCATAGATTATGTGGAACATTTGAAAGTTATTACAACGTTCATAAATGTTGCAAATAGAACCCTACAGGATTTGATATCTATTGTGGTTTGGATGTAACCTCTGTTTTTAAGCCATGATCCCACAAGATTCGATATTGGGTTGCGTGGGCTTAAAGCGATGTGTGTGTGGATATTTTGTTTTGTCATGAATGCCGACATGATTCGATCCTGTAACCTCTTAATGAATATGATTTTGATAATTTGTTTTGTATTAGGTTATGTTTGATTCCTTATGTTAAGGGTATATAGTATGGTTATGATTTATGATAAACCCATGCCTATAGAGCTTAGAGGTCTAGTTAGCTTGGCATTCGATGTTAAAGTTATAAAATGGAAATAAATGTTTGTAGTTTGTTTATTATTTTTTATTTAAAGTTTCAGCACTTATATTTAAGTTATAATCTTATGCATTTAATTTGTACCAAGGCTATAGAGATTAGTTTGGTTTATTGTAATTAATACAATCCTACTCGCAATATGAAATCTTCCAGCAGAGATAAGATATAGGTTTTATTTTAAATAGTTGTAGGTTGATAAAGTTTCCTTAGTTAGGGTTAAAAAGATGTAGGTACAAATTCTCTGATATTATTGCTATGTTTTAAATCAGAAATAATGAACAGGAAATATAACTTTACTTTTAAAAATATAGACTTTGTTTATAGAATGACCTCTGTCAGAGAAGACTGAACTTAACCCGTAAATGAAAGAAATAAAATGCAAAAAATAACCGAAAACAAACTCTCCTACAGATAAAACTACAGGTTCTTTGTCCATCATTGTAAATATGATTAAGATATATTTTCCTAGCTAGAATAGCATGGTTGAATAGATAAAATAAACTAACCTCTGTTAAAAGAAATACATCTGCTAGGAAATAATGATTTTAACCTGTAAGTGAAGAAAGAAGTAATGCATAAAATATAACCTATATTATAGCAGACAGATACTAAATATCCATTCAGGAAACCTACATTATAGCAGATAGATACTCAATTTCCATTCAGGATTCAATCTCCTCTTTTAATAATAAAACTTGTGTAGTTTGCAATGGAAAAATCAAGAACCTCATACCTGCAAGATTAAGTTGTTTCAATGGCTGAAAATCATGCACACTCAAGTACCCAGCATTAACAAATTCATAGGCAGATATTACCTCTGTTTAGATAATCGAATAACTTGGGAACTACCACGTTCCACCCAACCATGGCCCAGAATCATTCCTGGTTTCAATCCGGATCTCCCCAAGCTGGTTCCAATATGAAAGTAGCTTATAGATCCTAAGGTAAGGCTTTCCTATATGGGATATCGGCCTTTGTATCAGTTCTCATTTTTTCTCTTAGGAAAAATGTTGTCCAAGAACTCTCTTGAAAACTATCAAGAAGAATTATGGAATACTCCAAATATAGATAGTTAGGTAGTGTTTGTGTCATAAATTGTCACTAAGGCTAGGGTAACAAGCCAACACAATCTCAAGAGAAAAAACTCAATTCAAACTAAGGTTTAAGGTTTTGTTTATGTGTTTTTGGTTGTAAGTTTCAAGATCATACATGGAATACATTCAGAGTAAAAGCAACAACTAAATCATAGACATAAACTGCTAAAGATGCCCAAACATATCACAAAAATCCAACAAAGATACTATGCTGTGGTTCATACATTAAAAGATAAGCATTACTAGAAAAAGACATTAACTAGCAATGAATTTACCATTTAAGAAGCAAAACATGCTCAATAACAAAGCCAACATAGACAAAATGTGAGGGAAAGAGTCATATATCACATTATTTCATCAGTAAATGCATATGAGAGTTACAGTACCAGTTCACTGAACAAGTCTGATAGTACAAGCAGCTAGCAGACCTCCTGATGCTCCCAAAATCCAGAAACTTAACAATGTCTTGCTAACTCATTTAAATAAGAAAGTTCTCCCAAAATCAGTTAGGTTTCACCTCCTAACTACCTCCATCGAGTCACTAAGTAGATAAACTAAAAAGTGACTTTTACGAAATTACATGATTGCTAAAAATAGCAAATGCTTAACAAAAAGTGTTTATCAAAAATAACCACTAACTAAAAACAGTTTTATATCTTCTTAGCTTCCTCAACAAGAAGTGATATTCCATCTAGGGCTCGAGACCTTTTCTTAGCTCTTTTATCCTTCTTCTCCATATCAATTATCCTTTTCTGCAAGTCTTCATTTTCCTGTTGTAAATCATCAACAGTCTTCTCCAGCTTTGCACAGTACCTGTCAGCAACTCTTTTCCTGCTAAGGAATTCCTTGGAAACTTCTGACAGCTCCAAAAAATGTTTATGCATATCCTGCAACTCCTCTACGAGCCCTTTATTAACTTTGAATAATCCATCATTAGTTTCTTGCAGGTGCTTCATGTGTTTCCTGTATCTTTGAATACTTTCCTGCACATCCTCTTCATCAAAATTTGGGATCTCTGATATATTGTCATCCTGCATTAAAAGATATGAAAAATCAACATGAACAATAGATTCTTCTATAATTCCTGCTTGCTTAAGTATAGATATATCCTCTTCATCCAATTCCTCATTTTCAAGAGTACATGCTTTTGCTTTCTTCTCTTCCTGTTGTTTGATGAGTCTATCTTTTATCTCAGCAATTATTTCTGACATTTCAGATCTAGGCTGTTCAATCTCTCCTACTAACTATGATCTTTTTTTCTTTGCAGGCTCAGAAGGAGAAGAAGGCTTGACCATTAACTTTCCTTTGCCTCTGCTGCCCTGTTTAACAATTCTTGTTTCTTCACTGGAGGAAAACTCAATCACCACAGCTTCCTGTCTAGCTATTTTAGGGTTAAGTAACTTTTTCATGTTCCATCTTAGCTTATTAGTAAGTCTAGTCTCTGATGTGTATTCAAAAATTAGCTCCTCCTTAGTACAACTGATTCAAATCACTGAAGACAGCACTTTGCTCAATTTGTAATGCTCAGGCTGTTCAATATAATTGCAGACTGCCAATGAAAGTGGTTGATCTATCTTCAGTATTTGCTCCTCCTTCTATGCATCAAAACAACTTCAATCCTCAAACCCTAAATTTTTGACTGCTTCAGATGTTACAAGAGTAACGTTAATCATAGGCTTATCATACCAATCGGAGACTATCTGTATGGGAAGAGAGGAAAGCACCACTGTTTGCAATATATTCACTTTCACCAAAAACTGCCATCAAAACCTGTTTTGAAAGTCAACATATTCTCCAAGCAATTGATTTTTCACATCATAACAATTATCAGCAGCCTTTCAGACCACTTGAACAAACCACTGAACACCTTCTGTGTAAATATGAGCATAACAAATCTGCTTAGAAGTTCTCTCAATGCTATTTCCTGTAGATTCTGGTTTATACTGTCATTAGGTCATGAGAGGAATCCTTTCAATTAACTCATTGTAACCAATATGCATCACTGTCAGAGTTTTCAAATGTATTGGAGAACAAATGATAAACAATCTTTGTTTAAACTGTCACTAAAATTTCCCAGGCTGTAAACTTTAAACTTAAGAATTCTTTGCTGCTCTGTTCATGTAGATTCCTCATAATAGCTTCAGATAGCTATTTATGTGGTGAAGAGTTTATTTTATAACCTATTCTTTCATCTCCAGCGACCAATTTCTCCAAATAATCGTGCAGCAAGAAAAACCCAAATTTTTCAGTTATAAGGGTTTATATAAGAATACTTGTCAATTACTCAACTGTCGTGGCTTAAAGCTTCATTTTGGGGTATCAACAGTCTCTCCTCATGCATACAGGTGTCTTCATATCATCCCCTTAACTGCAGGTGCGTGAATTAAGAAGCCCTAATTCCTTGCTGACGTTAAAAACACTGTCTTCTCTTCACAGGAACAGAATCCACCTCTTTAGCATTTTGATATGCATTACAAGCACTCCTCTCCGATAATAATGCGTATAGAAAGAGAATTTTGCAAGCTTTATCCGAGATTTGCTGATTTTGTCCAACTGATTCCACATAATATGCAATGATGAGCGTGCTCTATTTCATGACTGATAACCAACTAAAATCATGCTTAAACTGCAGTAAACATGTGTTAAAACACTCACACAAGGTGATTAATCATTCAGATACTGCAATCATGATCGAAATCCGTTTAAAATTTGAAAAAACAAAGGGCCGCGATATTCTTGTAGTGCGCCCTTTGTTAAAATTTTGTCTAGCGCTACAAGAATAGCTGCCACGCCAAATTCTCGCAGTTTTTCAACTTTCAGCCAAATTGTCGGAGGTTTAAAAAGCTGCTTGGTTTAAGAAACAAATCTAACTGCTCTCTAAACACATTAATGAATCAACTTTGAGAATATGACCTTCTTTAACCCCTTTTAAAATATAAAAGACCAACAAAAATCAAATAAAATTTATAAAAAGTAGACTCAAAAAGCTATTCAATAATCCATAGAGTTTCTAAAGGGGACTAAAATTCAAATTGAAAACCAAAACTTAACTGAGATAGATTGAAAAAACAAACCAAAACTGGGGAAAATAAACCAAAAATGGAGAAAAATTTACTGACTTAACATCTGGCTCCAGTTGCGGGATGAAGTCCTCCCTGTGAGGCTTCAAGAACTTGTAGACCAGTGCCTTCTATCCTTTATTCACCTATCTGAAAACTTCCATTGGGCTATGGAGTCTTTATTCAACCTCACTCACACCGGTATGTACAATGAAGAGTGAAAATGATCTCATAAACTGTAAAAATGCTTGAGGAATCGCCCATTAACAGGGCTGAGCAATTCCTCACCTTCCAAGGACTGCAAGATGAATGTATTATTTTCCAAAACTTTAGATATCAGAAAAGGGCCAAACCAAAGATTATCAAATTTTCCATGCTTACCTTTCTGTTCCTTTCTTGCATACCATCTTAAGACTAACTCACCTTCTGAAAATGTATGCTCTTTAATTCTTTTGTCAAACCTATTTTTTACTTTAGCTCTATACAGCTGAGCTTCTTTGTCCACCTTCTCTCTATGCTGCTGCAACTCTATCATCTCAAAGATCCTCCTTTGCATGTCATCCGGTTCCTCTTGAGAGTTTTGGAGGAATTTCATCACTGGAATTCCTAGCTGGACAGGAAACACAGCTTCTGTTCCATAAACCAGCTGAAAAGGAGAAGTGCCAATGGCCTGCTTAACAGTGTTTCTATCTGCCCACAATGCATACTTCAGCATTGAATCCCAAGACCTTTTGTTATGTTTCAGCAATTTCTTTATGCTTTGAATGACATTCTTGTTGGATGATTCAGCCTGGCCATTTCCCTGAGGATAATAGGGAGTTGAATGTTTCAAAATGCTGCCATTTTTCTCACAGAAACCACCATTGCCTTGGATTTAAATGCTTTGGCATTATCAGTTATTAATCTGTGTGGGAAGCCAAATCTACTCAGGATATTGTCTTCAATGAACTCCATAATCACCTTATCTGTAGCATTCCTTGTAGGAATGGCTTCTACCCACTTTGTGAAGAAATCCGTGGCTGTCAGAATCCAATGATGCTGTCCGGAAGATGCTGGATTTATCTCTCCAATAAAATCCAAACCCCATTGCTGAAAAGGGGCATTGACTGCAATAGGCTTCAATGGCAAGGATAATAATTTCTGTTTACCTGTGAATTTTTGACAAGGTATGCAAGCTCTTACCTGCTGGTAAACATCTAAGAAGAGGGAGGGCCAATAGTATCCAGCTCTCAAAATTTTGTAAGCTGTGGTTTTCCAATATTTATGCCCTCCACAAGCTCCTTCATGAGATTCTGAAATTACTTCCCCTATTTCAGCTTGATCCAAGCACCTTAACAAGATACCTCCTGGGTATTTCCAAAACAATTGATCTTCCAGCAAACAATATTTAGTAGCTTTCAGTTTCAGAGATCTGGCAGCCTTCCTATCTAAGTGTTCTGGGCATTGCAAAAATAACAGGAAATAAACAATATCAGCATACCAATCTGAAGATGAATAAGAGTCCATGATCCTTTCTTTCTCCAGCATTGCTTGCTTTTCTTCAGGTACTGATTCTTCTGCCATAACATGTAATCCTAGTGCTTGACAATTTGAGTCAGCCAGCAGTTTGGCCAATCCTTGTCCTTTGACCAGATTAGTAGGTCTGATTTCCACCTCATATTCCATAATCTTGGAAATCCACTTTCCTCTCTTGCCTTCACTGTCAGGCTGTTTCAGAATATATTTCACTGCTGCATTTGGAACAAATGAAATCACCTTTGAATGCAAAATATAAATTCTGAAAAATTTCAGAGCCTTCACAAGGGCATAGGCTTGTTTTTCCAGAATGCTTTACTTTAGTTTAGAATCCCTCAAAGTCTTACTAAAGAAGGCAATGGGCTGTTCTAGTCCTTCCTTATTTTTCTGGAGCAATGCAGCTGCAATTGTATCTGCTGAAGCAAAAGAAAAAGTAAGGAACTCCTTGGTAAAATCAGGACTTACCAACACGGGTGCTTCAGTCAGAGCCACCTTGATTTTCTTGAATGCTGCCTTTGCTTCAACAGTCCATCTAACTTCTTGGTCTTTATTTAACATAGCTATGATTTGCTTTATGGTTTCAGCAAAATTAGGAATAAACCACCGCAGAAAATTTATCTTACCAATGAATGACTGCACATCCTTCTTACTCCTGGGAAAACTAATCTTTAGTATTGCTTGGACTCTCTCCAGATCAATTCTAATGCCATCAGCAGATACCAAATGACCCAACAATCTGCCCTCTTGAACAGCAAAATGAGATTTCTTGGGGTTTAAAGACAGTCCAAATTTTCTGCACTTCTGAAAAGTTTGCCTCAAATGTTTTAAGTGCTCATCATCAGACTGTGAGAACACAGTGATGTCATCTAAATAAATGACAACAAATTTATCTTTCTCACCTACAAATGCAATGTCCATTGCCCTCTGAAAGGTGGCCCCAGCATTCATCAAACCAAAGGGCATCTTATCATACATAAAGGTCCCCCAAGGGGTGGTAAATGCTGTCTTCTCTTTGTCATCAGGGTGCATGGCAATCTGATTATACCCTGAAAATCCATCCACCATAGAAATCCTCTGAGCTCCCACAACCTGCTGTAAAACATGTTCAATCTTTGGCAGAGGGTAGTTGTCCTTTAATGAAGATCTGTTGAGATTCATGAAGTCAACACACAATCTAATCTCGCCATTCTTTTTCCTGACAGGTACAATATTTCCAACCCAGGAAGAGTACCTGAGAGGCACTATTATCTTAGCATCCAGCAACTTTTTAATCTCTTTTTCAATCATGGGGAATAAGGCTGGATTTATCCTTCTCAATTTCTGTCGGAAAGGCTTGATATTGGGCTTCAAGGGAACCTTATGCTGAATGATTGCTGTGTCACAGGTTCTTAATTCTTCATAGGACCATGCAAATACATCTACATGTTCTTTCAAAAGCTTGATATATCTGCTCCTTTGCTCTGCTGTCAGAGATTTATAAATTTTTACCATTCTTGGGTTTTCTGTAGTCCCAATATTGCAGTCCACTACATTATCTTCTGAAGATTGGACTACTGGTTTAGAAGGTGTATCATCTTTGGTAAAAATTCTTTCTAAAGGCACTAAACCTTTAGGGATAAAATTACTCTTCAACTCAATGATCTTATGACCTGCAATCTTACCTTCAGGAAACTCATTTTCAGCAAAAACATTTTCAGCAGACTCACTTTCAGCAGACTTATCATCCTGTTCTTCTCCTTCATCCTCATCCTGATCAATTTGGGCATTAGTAAACTCATCTATAAGCTCAAGAAATTTTTTGATTTCAATATCATCTTCAAATACCCTCCAGTGTTTCACATTGTCAGGTACACATGGTCTGTACCTTACCTCTATAGGATACCTTAGCTGAGTAGTTTTAGGAATTTTGAAATATTAGGCTGCTAGAGCCAATGAATCAGCAGTTTCATTATGATTTCTGGGAATATGAGTGATATTGAATGCTATGAAATAATTATCAAGCATATCCCATACCTCATTTCTATAGACCTTCAACAAATCCTGCTTTACTTGATAATTGTTCTTCACCTGTCGAACAACCAACTCGGAGTCGCCATATGCAATAATTTGCTGAATGCCTAAGTCTTTAGCAGCCTTCAGTCCTAATATCAGAGCTTCATACTCAGTAGTATTATTAGTGGTAACACACTCTAGCTTATACATGAGTTTCACTGTCTCACCTCCAGGAGAAATGAGTAAGACTCCAGCTCCAGCTCCCTCTTTGTAGGAGGATCCATCAAAATATAATTCCCAGAGTTGATCTTCTTCTTCTCTGCAATGTCTCACTGGTTTTTCTTTTTCAACTTGTAAAAGGCCAACAGAATTATCTTCATCACTGAAATTCAACATGCAAGTCCCTAAATCTTTGTCAACAGCATATAGGGGATGATTAGTGGGGTTTTTGTCATCTATGACAATGTAGGAAAACTGTAGTTCTCTGTAAAGTCTCCTATTTTCTCCACCAAAAACAGGAATGGTGGCATAAGAGAGATCCATCTGCAATGTTCCTCCTACCTTCTTGGCCCAGGATCTTGAAAGAAGCATACCAAACTTGGGAGTGATGTCTGCTACAACAACATCCATTATGACACTCTTCATGGGCAGCTGAGTAAGGTTAACAACCATGTCTTTAATTACCCCTAGACACTTGACAGCTCGGGAGTCAAAGGCATATAAGTCATGGTAAGGTTTGGTGATACTGAGACCAAGGGCTTCCATCACAGCTTTGGGCATTAAATTATGGGATGCTCCAGAGTCTAATAGGCAATTATGAATCATCTGGTCATGGACAGTTAAGGTAACATAGAAGGGAGGAGAGGCACCAGCTTCATTTTCTGTTTTCTCAGCTAAGGCAGATCCAATGAATATCTTTGGGCTTTCTTCTTGTAAATTTACAATATCAGAAACAGGCTGACCACCAGTAGCAGGCTGACCACTAGAAGCATTCATAACTTTTAAAATTGTTTGTTTATAAGATGGATTCTTTATAAGTTCAGTCAATGGAACAGGAATTTTCAATTTTCCTAATTCAGTTTCCAAATTGAAATTCTGGGCTGACCTGTTCATCTCTTCAATTTCAGCATTCTTCTTAGACCTTTCTGGAGGCTGCTTCTTCTCTGTGACGGGATCAACAACTTGTTTATCAGGAACATTTGCAGCTGGAACATTTGCAGTAGGTACAGCAGCTTTCTTCTTGGGAGCTTGGACTACTTGTTTCGGACCAGATCTGAGATTAATGGTCTTCTTAATTCCATTCTGATTAGCAGCAACATTTACAGCAGTTTTCTCAAACTTTAAATCATCTTCAACTTCATACAAATCAGCATCATAGTATTCAGAATTCAGAAAATCTTCTTCTGTTACAAAACCTCCAGATAAACCATCTCCAAAGTGATTCATATCCTGATCTGTTTCAGTGTCTTCAAGCAGCAATTGTTCATCAACCTCTTCTTCATCAGCTACGTTATTTTGCAGAGGTGGGGGCACTTTCTGATCTTCATTCTCTCTCCTCTCTTGCTGGATGTCATTATTCCTTCGCTCCCTTGGCATGAATCTAGGAGCAAACTGCCTCCTAAATTGACTTTGGTTATTGGGATTCCTCGAAGCTTCTTGAGCAAGTTTAGTTGAATTCTTTTCAAGTTCTAATTTGTTGAGCTTGGCAGTGAGAATCTTCACAAGTTTAGCCATTTCATCTATTTTGGCTTCAGCAGACTGAGGTTCAGCACTTGTTGAAACAGCTTCTTTCTTTCCCTTTCTTTCATACTGCTGCTGAGGTGTTTCTTTTTTAAGCCTGTTAGAAGCCAGCAAATTAGACTCTACCTCCAATGCTGCATCTTGCATGTTCAATAGAGTGATAGGCCTTCTTTCTCTGAGTAATAGTGAAAATTCATGGTCAAATGCATTTGCATAAGTCAGCTTGGCTGATGTTTCAGTAGGTTTGATCTCTGCTGGGATCCTACTATACATTTTATTAAATCTTTTTGAGAAATCAGCAACAGTCTCATCCTTCTTTCTTCTGAGGGCACCAAACTCAGTGATATAATAGGTATGGTCCTTGGTGTCTCCCCACTGTCTCAGAAATAGGTCTTGGAGCTCTTCAATTATGGTAATAGAGTTGGCAGGCAACTCTCTAAACCACTTTCTTACATCTCCATCCAGACTTTGCACAAATACCCTCGTCCATACATCTTTAATTTCAATGTTCTGATTATTTGCATAACTCAGAAATGCTTCCCAATGTTCTTTTGCAGTTGTTTTACCTTGTCCATTGAATCTGGGCATGTACTTCTGATAATCTCCTCCAGGTAAGGCATGTAAAGGCTGAGGTAATACTAATGGGGCATACCTGGATGCCACCATCCTATCCATCATATCCATAGGAGGATTCTGAGCTGCCATTGTGGACTGAGGTTTTGAAGAGGAAGAAACTTGACTAGAACTTGCTAGGAAAGGGCTTTTTCCTACTTTAAGCTGGAAAAGGGGTATTTTCCCAGGAGAAGTAGTTTTTGCTTTCAAAAAGGTTTCAGGATTGGTAAAAACTTGAAAAGTACTTTCAGGAATGGTAGGTTTTATCCAAGGTGAGTCTTCAGCTGGGTCTAATGAATCACCCAACTGGTGAGGGTCACAAGAAGCTGGTAAAGATTGGGACCTCCTGAGTTTTCTTGTTGTTTTTATAATATTTTCAGGGTCTGTCACACCCAGTAGCAAGGGAGATGTCGGTCTGCTCCTGGTTCCAATACTTCTAGAAGCCACTGTGACTACTTTTTGGTGAAAATAGCCTTCAAAGATGTTGGTTCAAGTCCACCTCTTAAACCAGGAAAATAGATGAGTATCCCAGGGAAGATATGCTTCAGCTTCGTCCTCGGCAATGGCACCAAAGATGTTTGTGTCAGAAATTGTCACTAAGGCTAGGGTAACAAGCCAACACAATCTCAAGAGAAAAAACTCAATTCAAACTAAGGTTTAAGGTTTTGTTTATGTGTTTTTGGCTGTAAGTTTCAAGATCATACAGGGAATACATTCAGAGTAAAAGCAACAACTAAATCATAGACATAAACTGCTAAAGATGCCCAAACATATCACAAAAATCCAACAAAGATACTATGCTGTGGTTCATACATTAAAAGATAAGCATTACCAGAAAAAGACATTAACTAGCAATGAATTTACCATTTAAGAAGCAAAACATGCTCAATAACAAAGCCAACATAGAAAAAATGTGAGGGAAAGAGTAATATATCACATTATTTCATCAGTAAATGCATATGAGAGTTACAGTACCAGTTCTCTGAACAAGTTTGATAGTACAAGCAGCTAGCAGACCTCCTGATGCTCCCAAAATCCAGAACCTTAACAATGTCTTGCTAACTCATTTAAATTAGAAAGTTCTCCCAAAATCAGTTAGGTTTCACCTCCTAACTACCTCCATCGAGTCACTAAGTAGATAAAGTAAAAACTGACTTTTACAAAATTACATGATTGCTAAAAATAGCAAATGCTTAACAAAAAGTGTTTATCAAAAATAACCACTAACTAAAAACAGTTTCATATCTTCTTAGCTGCTTCAACAAGAAGTGATATTCCATCTAGGGCTCGAGACCTTTTCCTAGCTCTTTTATCCTTCTTCTCCATATCAATTATCCTTTTTTGCAAGTCTTCATTTTCCTGTTGTAAATCATCAACAGTCTTCTCCAGCTTTGCACAGTACCTGTCAGCAACTCTTTTCCTGCTAAGGACTTCCTTGGAAACTTCTGATAGCTCCAAAAAAATGTTTATGCATATCCTACAACTCCTCTATGAGCCCTTTATTAACTTTGAATAATCCATCATTAGTTTCTTGCAGGTGCTTCATGTGTTTCCTGTATCTCTGAATACTTTCCTGCACATCCTCTTCATCAAAATTTGGGATCTCTAATATATTGTCATCCTGCATTAAAAGATCTGAAAAATCAACATGAACAATAGATTCTTCTATAATTCCTGCTTGCTTAAGTATAGATATATCCTCTTCATCCAATTCCTCATTTTCAAGAGTACATGCTTTTGCTTTCTTCTCTTCCTGTTGTTTGATGAGTCTATCTTTTATCTCAGCAATTACTTCTGACATTTCAGATCTAGGCTGTTCAATCTCTCCTACTAACTGTGATCTTTTTGTCTTTGTAGGCTCAGAAGGAGAAGAAGGCTTGACCATTAACTTTCCTTTGCCTCTGCTGCCATGTTTAACAATTCCTGTTTCTTCACTGGAGGAAAACTCAATCACCACAGCTTCCTGTCTAGCTAGTCTAGGGTTAAGTAACTTTTTCATGTTCCATCTTAGCTTATTAGTAAGTATAGTCTCTGATGTGTATTCAAAAATTAGCTCCTCCTTAGTACAACTGATTCAAATCACTGAAGACAGCACTTTGCTCAATTTGTAATGCTCAGGCTGTTCAATATAATTGCAGACTGCCAATGAAAGTGGTTGCTCTATCTTCAGTATTTGTTCCTCCTTCTATGCATCAAAACAGCTTCAATCCTCAAACCCTAAATTTCTGACTGCTTCAGATGTTACAAGAGTAACGTTAATCATAGGCTTATCAGACCAATCGGAGACTATCTGTATGAGAAGAGAGGAAAGCACCAGTGTTTGCAATATATTCACTTTCGCCAAAAACTGCCATCAAAACCTGTTTTGAAAGTCAACATATTCTCCAAGCAATTGATTTTTCACATCATAACAATTATCAACAGCCTTTCAGACCACTTGAACAAACCACTGAACACCTTCTGTGTAAATATGAGCATAACAAATCTGCTTAGAAGTTCTCTCAATGCTATTTCCTGTAGATTTTGGTTTATACTGTCATTAGGTCATGAGAGGAATCCTTTCAATTAACTCATTGTAACCAATATGAATCACTGTCAGAGTTTTCAAATGTATTGGAGAACAAATGATGAATCACTGTTTAGCGTTTTGATATGCATTACGAGCACTCCTCTCCGATAATAATGCGTATAGAAAGAGAATTTTGCAAGCTTTAGCCGAGATTTGCTGATTTTGTCCAACTGATTCCGCATAATATGCAATGATGAGCCTGCTCTATTTCGTGACTGATAACCAACTAAAATCATGCTTAAACTGCAGTAAACACATGTTAAAACACTCACACAAGGTGATTAATCATTCAGATACTGCAATCATGATCGAAATCCGTTTAAAATTTGAAAAAACAAAGGGCTGCGATATTCTTGTAGCGCTCCCTTTGTTAAAATTTTGTCTAGCGCTACAAGAATAGCTGCCAAGCCAAATTCTCGCAGTTTTTCAACTTTCAGCCAAATTGTCGGAGGTTTAAAAAGCTGCTTGGTTTAAGAAACAAATATAACTGCTCTCTAAACACATTAATGAATCAACTTTGAGAATATGACCTTCTTTAACCCCTTTTAAAATATAAAAGACCAACAAAAATCAAATAAAATTTATAAAAAGTAGACTCAAAAAGCTATTCAATCATCCATAGAGTTTCTAAAGGGGACTAAAATTCAAATTGAAAACCAAAACTTAACTGAGATAGATTGAAAAAACAAACCAAAACTGGGGAAAATAAACCAAAAATGGAGAAAATTTTACTGACTTAACAGGTAGAAAAGTAGATAGCTCCCCAAGACTCTATTTGGCTTGGGTATTTATAGACAGACTTTTCAGAAAAAGGGGTAGTTAAATCAAGAATCATTTGATTTCTTGAAATAACCCTTTTTATTTAATTTAGGTAACTTTAATATTTATTGAGGATCTTTTGACTAGTTCCTACTTTGACTCTTGTAAGTATTTTAATATTTAATTATCATTGATAATAATAATATGTGGATCCTTTATTTATTAGTTATAGCTAACTAGTATTATTACTATGCTTACTCTTTATACATATCATATATATATATATATATATATATATATATATATATATATATATATTGTTAACATTTTATCCTTAGGTATCATATAGCATAATCCCTAAAGATATGACACTTTTCTTTTAGCTTTGTCACTTTTTTTAATAAGGCCTTCAGGTAGGGGTTAGGTCAACTAGGTTAGGAAACACTAAACCTTATTTCATGTTGGATTCCCTCATATAACATGGTGGTTCTTCAGTTCTTGATCAGATATAGAAATTCAAAATTTTATTTAATCACTTAAAAATAAGTAAGATGATATTAATATTTTATCCGATTCGTTTTCACTCAACATATTAATTATTTTTAGTAACTCCTAGAACTTATCCAAATCCCATACTCAACGATTAAAAAAGGGAGTTACAAACTTGGTTCAATTCTATAGCTCCTTGCTCAACACTAATGCTAGGATTTATTTGTAAGATACACCTAGGGATACAATGGCCAAGGATCCGATGTTCCAGATCTTATGCTCAACATCAACTTGGAAGGCTCCAGATCTTATGCCCAACACTTCCAATTTTATATTTTCATGTGCTTCAGTGCTTCATACTCAATACAATTTTTTTCATAACTCATGTGTTCTAAAGATTCTCACTCAACACAAATATATACACTCATGTGCTCGAGAGTTTCTTGCTCAACATAAACATTAAATACCCATTTTCTCTAGAGCTCCTCGCTCAACACAGAAAACATCTCATCAATTATGCGCTTCAAGGTTCACGCCCAACACATGAAATCATATATATATATAACATATGCAATTGACTTACACCCAATATATCAAAAAAATCATCATGTTCATATCCAGTGGGGTCTTGGGCCCAATATACCAATTAAAACATCAAAGTAACATCATAAGAAATGGGGCTTATGCCCATAAGTGTTAGGTCACAATTAGGTATATTACATCCCTCTCCACTTAGAACAACACCATCCCTGGTGTTCTAGGGACTCAAAATGAAAACATGAAATAAGGCAGGGTAAGCCTTTCTAATGTTGGCTTCATTCTCCCAAGTAGCCTCATCAACCTCGAAGTGCTTCCATTGAACTTTTAACTGGATTATGGTGTACTTCCAAAGCTGCACCTCTCTCTTGTCTAATATATGAATGGGTTCTGGTGCAAACTCCCCTTTAGGTTCCACCTGTAATAAGGACCAATCAATGAAATGTTTAGTATCATAAACATATTTCTTTAATAAATATGCATGGAAAATATTATGGACTCTTATGTGAGTGGGTAAATCTAGTTCATATGCCATTCACCCTCTCTTGGCCAGTATCTAAAAGGGTCTAGAAAATCTAGGTGCTAACTTACCAAACCTCCCCAAGCTCAACGAGCTTCTTTTTTTTACTTTCAAGTAAACATGGTCACCTATCTGATAATATTTATCTTTTCTTTTCTTATCTGTGTAACTTTTCTGGAGGTCTTGTGCTCTTGTAAGGTTCAGTTGGACCTTGGTAACCAATTTTTCCAAGTTCTTTAGTAAGTTAGGCCCTAACATGATCCGAGCCACCAAGCTATCCCAAGTAACTAGTGTTCTACACTTTCGTCCATAGAGTACCTCAAAGGGACTCATCTTGGTGGAGGTCTGCTATCCGTTGTTATATGAAAACTCTGCAATATGTAGGTAATCTTCCCACTTGGTGGGTTTTTTCATGACATACATCCTAAGCATGTCCTCTATAATATGGTTTACCCATTCTGTCTTCCGGTCTGTCTACGCGATGTAATCAGTACTAAAGTTCAACCGCGTCTCTAATCTTGAGAATAAGGATCTCCAAAATTTCTCGGTAAACTTAGTATCTCGATCCGAGATGATTTCCTTGGGTATCCCATGCAATATAAATATCTCCTTTAAGAATATGTCGGCAATGTGTACTTCCTTGTAGGTCGAATTCACTAGAATGAAGTGTGTTGCTTTTGACAAATTTTCAACTACTACAACGAGAGAATCGTTTTGCTTCTTACTCTTAGGTAGAACTATGATAAAAATCCACACTAATGACCTCCCACTTCCATTTTGGAATGGGTAATGGCTGCAACAACCTTGAGGGATGCTGGTGCTTATCTTTGACCAGCTAACATTCTTGAAATTTTGTGATAAACAAAGCTATGTCATCCTTTAACTTAGGCCAAAAAAAGTGTTTCTTTACTGTGGATATAATCTTTTGATATACCGGATGCCCTGAGTAGGGTGTCCGATGAAATTCTATGAGGATGTTGGACCTGATGTCCCCTCATTCTGGAATGTACAATCTCTCTTTGGACCATAGAAGTCTTGTTTCATCTACTTTGTACTCCTTTTGTTGTTGAAACAACCTCTCCTCTTGGACCTTCTTGAGGATTTCCACATAGAAAGGGTCAACTCTATTGGTCGTTCTAATCCTCTCATGTAAATCTGAATTGCTTTGACTTAAATTCACCTCATATATCATATGAGCTCGTTGGATCAAAGAATCAACAATTTTCTTCTCTTTTCCCTTTATATTCTTTAGCTCAAAATGGTACTCGCTGAGGAAATCCAACTATCTAGCTTTCCTAGAATTTAGATCCAGTTGTTCAAAAAAATACTTCTGACTCACATTGTCTGTTTTTAGAAGGAATTTCTTTCCCATGTGGTAGTGCATCCACATATTCAAGGCATGGATGATGGCTGCTAACTCAATAATATGGGTGGGGTAGTTATGCTTGTTTTCTTTTAACTTCTGTGATTCATAACAAATCGCATAATCATTCTGCAAGAGGACTCCCTCAAGCCCTTCCTTTCTTGCATCAATGCAAAAATTGAAATCCCCATTAGGATCCACAATTCACTAGTATCGATGCAATCATCAAAAGATGTTTAATATTTTGAAAACTTTCCTCGGACTTGGTCATCCATAAGAACTTGTTTTCCTTCTTTTGCAAAGTGGTCACGAGACAAGCTATCCTCAAGAACTTCTCAATGAAATTTCGGTAATAACGGACTAATCCCAAAAAGGATTTAATGTCGGTGACACTAGTGGGGGTGAGACAATATTCTATGGCTTTAATATTTTCTGGGTCCACAACTATCCACTTCTCGGAGATGATGTGACCTAAGTACTGTATCGGTGGTCTATAAAAATCACATTTACTAAACTTGGCATAGTGCTGGTGTTCCCGTAACACCTATGGCACTATGAAAAGATGTTCCTCTTGTTCCTCTTTACTCTTAGAGTAAATGAGAATGTCCTCTATAAAGACCAAAACAAATTATCCAATTATTTACTAAAGATATTGTTCATCATACACATAAAGTTTGTGGGTACATTGGTCAACCCGAATAACATGACTACAAACTCGTAATGGTTGTACCTCGTATGAAAAGAAGTTTTGTGAATATCCTTATCGTGAATCAGTACTTGATGGTAACTGGATCGCAGGTCAATATTTGAAAAGTTCTTGGCTCCTCTTAATTGATCGAACAAGTCATTGATCGTAGGAAGTGGGCATCGGTTCTTCATGGTCATATTTTCAAGTTGATGGTAATCGATGCACATCTGCATCATACCATCCTTATTCTTTACGAAAAGTATCGGTGCTCCCCAATGGGACACACTTGGTCGGATATATCCATTCTCAATTAACTGCTGCAACAGTTTGAGTTCCACCAACTCTAGTGCGCTCATGCGGTAAGGGGAATTTGAAGCTAGAACTGACCCTAGTGTTAGTTCTATGGAAAAATCCAAGTCTTATTTTAGTGGTAATACTGGGATTTCCTCAAGAATACATCCTTAAAGTCTATGAGAACTACAATTTCCTCGATGTGTTGTTCCCTTTCATTTTCTATGTCCTAGATGTTTACTGCAAACAGTTTGTAGCCTTTCCTAATGCACTTCTTTTCTTGTAAAGTGGATATCTTCCTTATGGAAATATTCTGAGGTATTCTTTGAATCTTTACCGGATACCCTTGACTATCTATACACAAGATTGACTTGTGCAAACAATTGAGCATGACATGGTGTTGTTCCAACCAATCCATGTCGATGAGTATATCATATAATCCTAAGGGTAGGATGTTCAGGTTTAATTTAGTAGGAAAACCATTCAAATTTACCTCATAGTATTTAACTATCTTGGAAAATTTTTGTTTCATACCCCTGGCTAATTGCACCAGCTAGGGTTTATCATGTTTAACCTTGTCTAGTTTACATACATCAAAAGTTTTAGGCAATACATAGCTTCAGCATTAACCGGGGTCAATCAATATTGAAATAGAAGTGTTGGAAACCTTACCTTCTATCTCAACCATTGTAACCTGACATTCTTCCTGTTGGCCATCCAAGACTACATATATCCCCAGTGTTCCAACTATGTCCTCTATTGTTGGTTCTTCTTGTAAGTTTTGCAAGACTCCATTGGCCTTGTTCTTACACTGTCAGGCATAATGGGGACCTTGGAATTTGTAGAATTTGATTTGTAGAGGGGAAACATTGGCTCCCCAATTGTTTAGTTTGTTAGCATTCGGTGCTGGTACATATGGCTTTGTACCGGTTCTATTAAAGTTCTTGTTGGATGGAAAGATGTTGTTCTATTTTCTGTAAGGTGGTGGGTTGAAACCCAATTTGTGGTTCTCTGAGAATTAGGTCCTAGACCTATTTCTGATTTTGTTGATATTTTATTTCCTCAGTTGTCCATTCTCATAGCAAATCCTATCATTTTGTAGGATGGTGTCCAATGTTTTAGGCATGTCAAATTCAATCTTATCCTGAAAATTGGGAGGAAGACATCCTAAAAACTGTTGTATTTTCACTTTCTCATCCTTTATGTAGGGCACATAATGTAACATATCCAAAAAATATGTTAATGAAAGCATCCATAGACATGGAACCCATCCTTAATGAAAGAATCCATAGACAAGGAATTTCCAATACCAAGTCGTGTTTGGGGTTATGAAACTATAGGCATGAGGAGAAATTTCGACATTGGTGGTGGACAGGGTGGCGAAGTAAATGCTCCTCGGGATGGGGAAAAATCAAGCCCTAATCTTGGTCTGTCATTAATGAATGATTCATTGGGCTTTACAGTGGTTATTCTTTGTTCGGCTCTCTAGTTTTTGTTACTACATGAGGTCTGTTTTGTATCTCCACCTTGGGAAGGTATACTTTTCACCTGGATTTGCAATGTTTATTACTTGTTGTTTCAGCTGGATGATTGGTATACTTCTAACATTTCTATGTTCCTTTTTTACATGTGGAAGGGTTCCTATTGCGTGGGTCGTGGTGTCTATCAGGTTTTCAATGGATACCCTTCATGGGTAAGCCCTATACAAACAAGCTTGAACATGTTAACTCTACGTATAGATGTTTAATACAGATTTGAGCTTAGTATTTGAAATGATGAATGAGTAGATGTTTTGTTTAAGGGTTTCGACTTTGTAAAGGTTGGTTTGTATTTAAAGGTGTCTGGATATGCATATGAAATATTGGGGTTTATGATGTTTGAGTTTGGGGTCTTTGGGACATGGCTGTCATGACTTAGCTTTGTAATGTAATATGGGTTGGTAGCTTAAGCGTATGATTTTGTTGGTTAATGAAAACTCCGCATTTTGTTTTAATGATGGGTCTTAAATGGTGGCAGCACCATTGTTTGAAATGGTTCCTTCAATCACGACTATGTTGTTTTATGGGCAATATTTATTAATGATGATTTATGATGTTATTTACTTATCTGTAAATTAATTTAGTGATGGTCATGAATTTTGGTTTAACATTGCGAAATGGGTGTCATAGTTGTGATAGCGTAGATAGTGGTTATTTTACATGGATTTTGTTGATGGGTTTTCTTTCCTTATCGGCCATGAGCCTTGATAATGAAGTGTAGCATATATATTTTGTTTATATTATCATGGAATGTTGACAGGGAAACAATTTTTATTATAGTTAATCCTTCTTGCATTTTAATGTTGTTAGCGTAGATTATGTGGAACATTTGTAAGTTATTACAGCATTGATAAATGTTGCAAATCGAACCCTACAGGATTCAATGCATGTCGTTGTTTGGATGTAACCTTTGTTTTTAAGCCATGAGCCCACATGATTTGATCATGGGCCACATGGGTTTAAAGTGGTGTGTGTGTGGATATTTTGTTTTGGCATAAATGCCGATAGGATTCAATCCTATAACCTCTTAATGGATACAATTTTGATAATGCATTCTGTATTAGGTTATGGTTGATTCCTTATGTCAATGGTGTATAATATGGTTATGATTTATTATAAAATCGTGCCTACAAACCTTAGAGGTCTCATTAGCTTGGCATTCGATGTTAAAGTTATAAAATGGAAATGGTTTGTTTGTATTTTGTTTATGATATTTTATTTAAAGTTTTAGCACTTATATTTAAGTTATAATCTTATGCATTTAATTTATACCATTGCTATAGCTAGTAGTTTGGTTTATTATAATTAATACAAGCCTGCTGGCAATATGAAATCTGGCAACAGAGATAAGATATAGGTTTCGTTTTAAATAGTTCTAGGTTGATAAAGTTTCCTTAGTTAGGGTTTAAAATATGTAGGTACAAAATCTCTTATATTAATGTGTTGAGGCCTGGAAATTCGCAGGAAACAATAGTAAGGGATTCTCCCTATTCAATGTTCCCAACTAGCCCATGACTGTTTGGTGTAGGGAATCCATCCGGTTTGCGGTCCGGCCACCGTAGGTCAAGTAACAAAAACTAAAGGTTTTACTGGTTGTGGCCTGGTCCACCGTATATATTTTTGTATTTTTTGACATAAGTTATGATATGCACGTGCCTAATTAACCATGCATGGTGATAAGGATTCTAGGAGTAGTCACAACATGATGCGCAGGTTCTTACCTCTCATCTTAGCACTCACAAGCGTCAAAATCATACAAACAGTAATAAAGTAAAACTAGCTAAGCTATCTCTAGAGAGATGGATATTAATTCATGAGTAATGCACTACTGTCCATATGTTATGGAAAATCACAGATAGTTGTTCTTATAACCAAACATATAAACATGAATAAAAGTATACATGATAAGATAGCTCATCAACAGTTAGGACTCTCATTACTCATAGTGGAAAACATCATAAAGAAAACTAAAGAACATTCAGATAAGAACATAGGTTTAGGAATTTAGAACGTTCTCACAGTTAATGAAACACAGTTGAAAAAGAAATAGTTCCCATTCAACATCGCTCATTTAAATGCATTGATATGTTCCACATAGCACTTTCTCCAATAGGCAAAAGTTGCAATTTCTGGTTGTAAAACGAAATAGTTCCTCTTACAAGCATTAGTTTACAAGTTTTTTGGGGGAAAAAGCCCCTCTCCATTCTAACTTTCAAATATTTAAACTAAACAGTAGATCGCTTAGGCTGCCCCCCCAACGTGTGACCTCTCAGTTCCTCAAACATTTCATGTCTCTCTGTGCGCACTCATGATCTAATGAGTAACTGACAGACCTTTCAAATCTGCGCCTTCATTGCTACTGATCTTTGCCTTCTTCTTGGCTTGTCCTCCTTGTGATCCTGCCGATTTCGGTTCGATCTTTGTCAAAAACTGTCCAACTATGCCTTCGTGCCGTGGTCATCTCAACAATCCCTTGAGGCCACTTACAATAAATCAATGTTCATCATTCATTGTGATTGCATTCTAAAACAAAATGTCAAATTATATCAACCAAAATGGCTACTCAATAAGAAAGATCATGTGCATGACTGTTATAAGAACTTTCACAAACGCCAACGCCACCACCTCATCTACCTATGGGTTTGAAAGAAATATTTGATGATGGAAAATGAAGAACTCATTGGTGGATTAAGAAGCTAACCTTGGCAGGGTAAACTCATTCACAGCCGCATAAGCGGGTCTTAACAGGAGACGAATACCACAAAAACACGTAGGCCTATCGGAGTCGAAAGAGTTATGATCTAAGTTGTGGGCGGGAAAGCTTCAAATTGGAAATTAGAAGGACATTGACATCAAAATCCAAATTCTTTTCCTAGCCGCAACAGCGAAAAATAAAACTACTATGGACATGCGACACGCATCGGCGGGCAGAGCGCTTTTCATTGGGTGCTTAGCTGATTTGAGAGCCACAACGACGGAAGAAAAAGGTGATAGACATGCGACTAGATGGTCGACACGCATCAGCGAGAGAAGACGTAAGGATTGGAGGAAAATTGACTAAACGGTCAGAAGGATAGCGCTTTTGGAAGCTGCCACGACAGAAGCCCAAGACTTAAGGAGCGGCGAAAAAACAAAGCAAAGCTTGAAAAGTCAACTAATAATCGGGAGACTTCACAATATTCCTTCTGCAACTGCAGCGAATGTAGAAGCAAGATGATCTGACACGAAAGCAACAAATCAGCCGATTAAGACAAATGCATTGGTGGTCGAAGCACTTTACACTTCGGGTTCTTAGCTGCTTCCGGAGCCGCAACGACGGAGAACAAACATACAACAACCTTCGATCAAACATAATTTGATGCCAGATCTATGAAAAATATTAAGTGTTTAGAACAGCTTTAAATTCAGCGACAATCAACAACTTGTTTTACTTCCGAAAGGGTAGCCTTTCAAAGAACAATTGATCTGATCGACTAGCAAAACCAAACTCAAAATCTGTGACCCACACAATTTTCAAAACACAAGCAACTTCCGAAAATAGGACGAGAGTTAATCTTCAACAAATCATTCAAAATTAAAGCATGACCAAAAAGTTTATGTATCCAAACAATTCAAATCAACACTAGATCATGAGGAGGGGACCAAAATTTGAAAAAAATTGGGGAGAACAGTTGTAGCTGCAACAATTGGTGATTACCTGCTGAACCTAGATCTCTGGATGATTATTCCATGAGTGTCAGAGTGTTTAACAATGAACGAACTTATTGAATTCTTACAGCTATCTGGATTTCTCAAATGGCAGATGTATGTACATTTAATCATTTATGACAGTCCAATTTGGGAGAGTGGAAACCAAGATTTTCGAGTCCAAATAACTCTGTTGAGGCTGAAAGATGAGTTTCATTGTTAATTTTGTCTTTAGGAATTTGGCAGCTTGGACACCACAAGATTGTAGCATGTGGTAAACAAGAATATTCATTTGTTCCTCATTCCCATGCCATTTTAGCACTTTTGTGCTTTTGGATTTTTTGTCCTTTTCATATGAGTCATCCTGCATGCCTTTATTTCTGAATTTTAATTTAGGCTCCTCTATCCCAAGTGTCCTTTTGTGTGAGAGGCGTATTCACATTTTAGCTCATGGACGGAGAGGAGCTTTCGGCGATTTAGTACTTATAAGTTCAGCATTTGTTTTGATGTATAATGCTTTCATAGGATTTTTGACTCTTATCTGCCTTTTGGCGTTCATTTCTTGGCATGGGATCATTTGTATTTAATATACTATTTACCTTGCTCCTTTCCATGGGCCCTTGACTATCACCCCCTAGGACTTTTTAAATGTGACATGGATGGAGCCTCAAAATATTATTCCATACCCTCTGATTCTGGTTTATTTTACAGGGGTTAAGCAGGACTTCAACGCGTACATAGCTATTTGAGAAAACTGCTAAACTGGAAGAAGTTCTTTTTAGACAAACAGCAACACAGTCTTATACCCAAGAATGTTAATCATTCCCAAAAATTTTGATGTTTTCCATGCAACCGTGGGTTTATTTCCTTTATTGAAATCAATAAAAAACTTAAACTAAAACAAAACTAAACATGACTCAAAAAGACGACCAAGCCGGATTATTTACATTAGAGGAAATTTCAACCCAAAATGGGCCTTTTAACTTTTATTCAAATTCCATGTCATCATGTGTTAGCCAATGAAATTGCTTTAAATTTGAAATATCATATGGGTCTTAAACACTTTTTTAATATAAATTTGGGGATAGGTATCATAAAAAAAACTACTTTTTTTGTTTGTATTTTTGACATATCTCCCTGTGTTTTTACTCAAATTTCAATCGGGAGAGCTCGTTGGATGCGGAATTAAATTCCGCATCCAACAAGCACCCACTCGGCATACTTTTGACGAACCCCGCTACCCCAAAAATAAGAAATACCTGAAAAAATGGAATGATGACATCATCATTCCATTTTTTCAGGTATTTCTTGTTTTTGGGGTAGCGGGGTCCGTCAAAAGTATGCCGAGTGTGTACTCGTTGGATGCAGAATTTAATTCTGCATCCAATGAGCTCTCCTGATCGAAATTTGAGTAAAAACATAGGGAGATATGTCAAAAATACAAACAAAAAAGTAGTTTTTTTATTTTCTTCCTCCAAAATTAATAAATATTATTTTATTATTTTAACTATTATTTTATTAGTTCATTTTAGGAGGCCCATTTTGAGTTGAAATTTCCTCTAATGTATACAAGATAGAAGAACACAAACAAAACTCAGATAAAATAAGGCTTCAGAACTAAACCATTTACTGGTAAGTTCTCTTCCCACCCTTGTAGATCTTGCAACTTATAAGTGGAAGGGCCAAGCTTTGCTGCAATCTGAAAAGGACCTACCCACAACTGCTGGAATTTTGTGTGTTTTCCTTTCTCATCATGGGGTTGGTCCCACTTGAGGACCAAATCTCCCACTTCAAATTCCTTTGTTCCTGCCTTGTACTTGTCGAACCATCTGTTTATTTCCTCTTATTGTTGTTTAAAGCGCTTTCTGGCCTTAGATCTAGCCTCTTCTGCTTTTAGAAGATTATATATTCTCATTTGTAAGACTTCATTCTCTGACCCTCTTGACTCTTGAGCTATTATGGAGGAGGGTAGCATGATATTGGGGGGAAGAATGACTTCTTTACCATACACAAGGGTATACAGTGACACTCCTAATGAAGACTTGGGGGTGACTCTATTAGCCCAAAGGGAATTTGGTAGCGCTGAGTGCCAACTCCTCTGGTTTTCTATCACAGTCTTCTTTAAAATTCTAATCAGATTTTTGTTAGTAGATTGAGCCAAGCCATTTCCTTGTGGAAAGTAATTTGCAGAGTAATGCAACTTTATTCCTTTCTCATAAGCAAAAGTAGTTAATTTAATTGACGAAAAGTAAGTAGCATTATCAAAGACTAAAGAAAATAGAACTCCAAACCTGGTCATAATGTGGTCCTGCAGGAAGTTGATGACTGCGTCTTCATTTATTTTGTGCAGCGGGATGGCTTCGACACAGCGAGTGAAGTAATCGGTTGCGGTCAGAATGTACTTATGTTGTATGGAAGAGTTCAGCTTTATCTCCCCAATAATATCCAACCCCCATTGTTCGAACGGCTCCATGATCATCACAGGCTTCAGTGGTGCAGCTGCTTTAGATTGCCTTCCACTACACCTTTGACAAATATCGCACTTTTGGACATGGGCGTGTGCATCCTTGAAAAGCGTGGGCCAATAGTAACCGGCTCTGAGAATTTTGTGAGCTGTAGTATCTCCTGAAAAATGTCCCCCAGCAGGCCCATCATGCAAGTCGGTCATTACCCTCTTTTCATCTTCTTTCTCTAAGCACCTAAGAAGGAGTCCATCGTAGTTTTTTCTGAGTAATATTCCTTCAACAATTTGATAGGAGGTTGATTTGAGACATAGCGCTCTTCTTTGCTTAGAATTCCAATTTTCTAGAAACAACCCTGCCTACAGGTAATGCACGAGGTCTCGATACCAAGATTCGGGAGCTATAAACAAAGAACATGCATCCATCAAATGTAATTCATCCTCATCTTCCCAGGCGTGTTCTTCATTGTTCCCATTTTCAGTCATTAGTTTTGCACAACCCTTGCCCTTTAACTATAGAAGCTGGCTTGAATTCAAGTTCATACTCTTGAAGGGTTGTTACCCAATTGCCCCTTCTTTCTCCTAACTCCTTCTGTACAAAAAGGGACCTCACAGTTGGTTACAGGATGATCACCTTGGTTTGATTTTTTAATATGTAGGGCCTGAATTGTTTCACTGCTTTGAATACTGTATAATCTTGTTTATCAATAGCTCGGTAATTTAATTTAGCCCCTTGTATACCAGTGCTCATGAAAGATATTGGGAATTCATCCCCCCCATCTGCTTTTTGAGTAAGCACAGCTGCTAGCGAATCATCAGATGCAAAAGTATATAGAACAAAATATTTATTGAAATCTGGGATTTTTAGGGAGGGTGTGTGCGCAACAGCAGTTTTAATCTTGCTGAATGCATTCTTCTCAATCTCAATCCATTTGAACTGTGCACTTTGCTTCACCATTTGCTACAGAGGTTTGACAATCTGAGCGAAATCTGGCACAAATCTTCATATGAAATTTATGGTTCCCATAAATGATTGCATCCCCTTTTTATTATGGGGTAAGGGGATCTATTCAATGTCCTTAATTCTTTCCAGATCTATAGAGATTTCGTTCTTTGAAACTATATGACCCAACAACTTTCCCTCTGTAACAGCGAATACACACTTCTTGGGATTGAGTGAGATGCCATATTTCTGACAGCGTTCGAAAATATGCCTTAAATGAAATGCGTGCTCTCCTCTCCTCTTTGAGAATATCATAATATCATCAAGGTACAATACAACACTACGGCCAATCAAACCTCAGAAATCTATGTCCATAGCCCTCTGGAATGTAGCTCCGGCATTTATAATCCCAAAGGGAATTCTTCTGTAAGCGAAGGTTCCCCATCTTGTCCAGAATGTTGTATTCAGTCTATCTTCTTCGGCTACTAATACTTGATTGTAGCCTGAGAAACCGTCTAACAAAGAAAATAGTTCATAACCTAAGACCATTTATACTAGTTACTCCATAGGTGGAACAGGATAGTTATCTTTATCTGAGGCGTGGTTTAAATTCCTGAAATCCATGCATAGCCTGATTTTTCTAGATTTTTTCCTCATTGGTACAAGATTTGAGACCCATTCAGAGTGTCTGACCTTAAAAATGATCCTAGCATCCAATAATTTCTTAACTTCACTCTAAATCAGAGGTTCCAATTTGGGGTGCATTTTCCTTAAAGGTTGCTGATAAGGTTTGACACCAGATTTAATGTGGATGACATGCTGGATGATGCTAGTGTCATATGTCTTCAAATCTTCATATGTCCAGGAGAAAACATCTTTATATTGATTAAAAAGACTGATGAACTTATCTCTTTCGGCTGGTGAACAGCATTTGCCAAGATTAACATATTTAGGATTTGTCTCAGTCCCTAAATTTATCAATTCGAACTATAGAGATGAGCTGTGAGTCTTCACGTTTGCTGGCCTTCTAAACTTTTCATTTAGATTGAACATTCTTTCTAAGGATCTGATTCCTTTAGGGATGAAATTATCAAACTTTAGCTCGGCCTGATGTTCTTCATCGTCTATAATTGCTCCTTTAAATACCTCATCATTTGTTAAGCATTCTATAATCTGCTAATCGTCATCGAACACTCGTAAGTTGGTAATCATATCAGGGACCGAGGGCCTGAAAAGCAGTTCAACGAAGCACCGATTATTAGTAGGTACAAGCCTAGCAGCTAATGTGGCTAGCAAGTCAGCTGCTGCATTTTTAAGTCTTGGAATTGAAACAATATTAAATGTGTTAAAACATTTGAGCAGATCCCATACCTCATTTTGATAAGCTTTCAAGTGGGGAGAAATACAATGTATTTGATTCTGAATCTGTTTTACAATTATTTCAGAATATCCAAAAACTTTCAGATTACTTACCTTTAATTCAATTGCTTTCCTCAATCCTTGCACCAATGCTTCATACTCAGCTATGTTATCCATACATTCAAACTCTAATCTACATGAAATAAAATGTTTATTCTTCTTGGGGTTGATAAGGACACAACCGACCCCTGACCCTTCTAACGTCTTAGAGCCATCAAAAAACAATGTCCAGAAATTGCTAACTACAGCATGAGAATCTATTCCTACTGCTAAGTCTACTATTTTACAGTTGATTTCATCAGCCTGTGAGAATCAAGGGAGATCAGGCTGGGTGTCTGAGGTGTTTCTAGCTTCTTATGCTTGGTATTTTCCTTGTTCCAACTCAATAAAATAATTCCCCAACACAGAATCCATTGGTTCATTATTTTCCTCCAGTTGAGTAACGTTGTATTTCATGTGTGGTTCCCTCAAAATTTTAATTTGGTTTGGGCTTCCTTTATATGGCAGCCACAGATGCGACCAATCCAAGGAAAAATATCCATTTAGCTTTGCTGACCAGTCTCTACTAAGGATAAGCCCATAAGCGTCTGGTATATCGGCCACCATGATATCAATGACTTGGGACACTTTATCATTTGACGACAGGCAGACTACGACATCCTCTATCTCACCAATTACCTTTACATTCATCCTGTCCAACTAAACAACCCTCCATGTGGATGACTTAGGCTACCCATTTATCTTTTTATAGAATGATATTGGCATGGCGTTAACTGACGCCCGTGAGTCTACCAGGCAATTATGTACATTATGATTAAAAATTTCAAAAGTGAGGAGGAAAGGTGGGTGTTTGTTCTAAGACTTACCTCCAATGCTAGTTTCTTCGATTTCTTCCTCTTCCTGAGGTCGATTGTCAGTGGGAAGCCTCTCATCCGATGCTTCAAGTGCTTTCAATAGTCTTTCTTTTTGTTGCAGCACTTTACACATTTCAAATAGTGAAACATTTGCCTTTAACTTATTTATATCTTCCACGATGTCATAATCCATCTGCGGTTCAATGGGGTGTGGTTTATCATCATTCGTCTTTTCTTCATTGGGCTTGGCCAATGTATCATTCTTCCTAGGATCTTTGCTGGTAATGGTGAATTCAGGAATTTTATCAGCTGCGGAATTATTTTGAAATTTCTTAACATTTTTTTGCAGCCTTTTGATTTTTGCGAGTATGACACTATCTTCTTTAACCGACACTTGGCTCCTTATTGTAACGTTCATTTCCATGAATCTCTCGTATCCCCAATTCTTTTCTTCTTCATCATAAATAATGAAATAGAATTCCACAGAACCATGATCTCCTCTTCTTGTTCCTTCGCTAAGGTGGTACTTTCTTTTCTTTCTTCATCTCCATCTTCTATTAATTTAGAATCCAACAGCTGATTCATCACCAACGTCATTGAGTTTATCCATTGAGGACAATTCTTTTTAGAGTGGGGTTGTTGGTGGAACATGCAAAAATTGTCCATTTCGACCTCTGTTAAATTCATAGATGTTGAATTGTGTGGTGGAGGTTGAGACTAATTGTTATCCTCTATTTTCTTGTAATAAGGCTTGTAAAACTTTTGAGTTTCCTTCTCTTTCTCCAGGTCTATGATTCTGTTAGAAAGATTCTGCATCATTTTTGCCATACTTTCAAAATCTGGTGATTGCTCTTCCTTAGGCTTAGTAAACAACAAGGCTTTTCTTCCCACCATTTTCTCTCCTAACCATTTGGGATAATCTTCGATACTTTCTCTTTCAGCCTCTACCTTTTCTACCTCCTAGTAAGTTTTTGCTAAAGTGGGCTTGGCCTTCATTTTTGCGAACATGACCAGCTCGGGTCCTAAAGCCGAAGTATAATATTCGATCAGGACTTTATCTGAAGGTCTGTCAGCTTCAGAAAAAATCTTGAGGTATGCTGCAAATCTTTGAGTGAAGCTGTGCACCTTCTCTTTTCTCTCTTTCTTTAAAGCACATAGCCCTTTCATGAGGGCTGCATGAGTCTTTTGGATGGCATACTTACTTCTAAAGATCCTTTCAAAGGTATCCCAATCAGGGATAGAGTTCACAGGAAAACCAAAATACCATGATGCTGTAGCTCCTTTAAAGGTGTGCAGGAATAGTCTGCAAACTACATCTTCATACTCCCCATCCCTTAACCCTTCTATTTCCAAATAAAAAATTTGCAAGTGATCGTCTACTCGTATCTTTTCACTTGGGTCAAATTTGGGCAGCATCTTTTCAAAGGCTTGAGGTAAATCATGTAATGGAGGTGTCAGGTTTAAAGGTGATCTGGCTCTCTAGGCAGGTGGTGGATTCGGTGGGTTGGGTGTTTGATTGGCGTTTACACCTGCCATGAGTCTGGGTGGAGAGTGAGGAGGTGAGCAAATAGGAGTGTGAGCAGGGGAACTGTGAGGAGTATCTGGGCCTTCTTGATTCAAAGGTAGTACAACTTCCTATAGGGATGTTTCTAAAAGTTCTTCCCAATCCCTAACCAGCACTGAGTCTTCCAATATAGGATGATCTTTCCTTTTATATTCTCTTCTGGGAAATTTAGGGATGATAGGAAATCCTCCGATCTTCTGCATGTATGCCCTATTGTGTCTTCTCAGATTATTAACAACCTCATTGTCAATAGAAAACAAATGTTCTCTACCCCTTTATTCCGGAATTGGATTATGAATCCCACTTCTTTCTGAACTGTTACCGGTGGAATAATCTTGGGAAAACGGGTTTCCTTGGCCAGCCATGCACTGGTGCCCCTCCCTCTAGTGCCAAAAACTGTTGAGGCCTAGAAATTTGCAGGCAACAATAGCAAGGGATTCTCCCTAGTGAACGTTCCCAACTAGCCCGTGACTGTTTGGTGTAGGGAATCCGTCTGGTTTGCGGTTTGGCCACCATAGGTCAAGTAACAAAAACTAAAGGTTTTACCGGTTACGGCACAGTCCACCGTATATATTTTTTTATTTTTTGACTTAAGGTATGATATGCACGTGCCTAATTAACCATGCATGGTGATAAGGATACTAGGAGTAGTCACAATGTGATGCGCAGGTTCTTACCTCTCATCTTAGCACTCACAAGCATCAAAATCATATAAACAGTAATAAAGTAAAACTAGCTAAGCTATCTCTAGAGAGATGGATATTAATTCATGAGTAATGCACTACTGTCCATATGTTATGGAAAATCGTAGATAGCTGTTCTTATAACCAAACCTATAGACATGAATAAAAGTATACATGACAAGATAGCTCATCAACAGTTAGGACTCTCATTACTCATAGTGGAAAACATCATAAAGAAAACTAAAGAACATTTAGATAAGAACATAGGTTCAGGAATTTAGAACGTTCTCATAGTTAATGAAACACAGTTGAAAATGAAATAGTTCCCATTCAACATCGCTCATTTAAATGCATTGATATGTTCCACATAGCACTTTCTCCAACAGGCAAAAGTTGCAATTTCTAGTTGTAAAACGAAATAGTTCCTCTTATAAGCATTAGTTTACAAGTTTTTCAGGGGAAAAATCCCCTCTCCATTCTAACTTTCAAATATTTAAACTAAATAGTAGACCGCTTGGGCTGCCCCCCCAACGTGTGACCTCTCAGTTCCTCAAATGTTTCATGTCTTTCTGTGCGCACTCATGATCTGATGAGTAACTGACAGACCTTTCAAATCTGCGCCTTCATTGCTACTGATATTTTCCTTATGCTTTGCTTGTCCTCCTTGCGATCCTACCAGTTTAGGTTCGATCTTTGTCCAAAACTATCCAGCTATGCCTTCTTCGCGCCGTGGTCATCTCAACAATCCCTTGAGGCCACCTGCAATAAATCAATGTGCACCATTCATTGTGGTTGCATTCTAAAACAAACCATCAAATTATATCAACCAAAACGGCTACTCAACAAGAAAGATCATGTGCATGACTGTTATAAGAACTTTCACAAACGCCAACGCCACCACCTCGTCTACTTATGGGTTTGAAAGAAATCTTCGACGATGGAAAATGAAGAACTCATCGGCAGCTTAAGATGCTAACCTTGGCAAGGTAAACTCATTCACAGCCGCATAAGCGGGTCTTAACAGGAGATGGGTACCGTGGAAACACGTAGGCGTATCGGAGTCGGAAGAGTTATGATCTAAGTTGTGGGCGAGAAAGCTTCAAATTGGAAATAGGAAGGACATTGACATCGGAAGCCAAATGCTTTGCCCAAGCATAATGACAGAAAAGAAAAAGACTATGGACATGCGACACGCATCAGCGGGTGGAGCGCTTTTCATTGGGTGCTTAGCTGATTTGAGAGTCGCAACGGCGGAAGCAAAAGGTGATAGACATGCAACTAGATGGTCGACACACATCGGCGGGCGGATACATAAGGATCGGAGGAAAATAGACTAAACGATCAGAAGGATAGCGCTTTTGGAAGCTGCCACGGCGGAAGCCCAAGACTTAAGGAGCGGCGAAAAAACAAAGCGAAGCTTGAAAAGTCAACTAATAATCGGGATACTTCGCAATCTTAATTCCGCAACTGTGGAGAACGTAGAAGCAAGATGATCCGACATGAAAGCAACAAATCAGTCGATTAAGACAAATACATTGGTGGTCGGAGTGCTTTACACTTCGGGTGCTTAGCTGCTTCCGGAGCCGCAACGGCGGAGAACAAACATACAAAAACCTTCGATCAAACATAATTTGATGCCCGATCTATGAAAAATATTAAGTGTTCGGAACAACTTTAAATTCAACGACAGTCAACAACTTGTTTTACTTCCGAAATGGCGGCCTTTCGAAGAACAATTGATCTGATCGACTAGCAAAACCAAACTCAAAATCTGCGACCCACACAATTTTAAAAACACAAGCAACTTCCGAAAACAGGATGAGAGTTAATATTCAACAAATCGTTCAAAATTAAAACATGACCATAAATTTTATGGATCCAAACGATTCAAAGCAACACTAGATCATGAGGAGGGGACCAAAATTTGAAAAAAATTGGGGAGAACAGTTGCAGCTGCAACATAATGCTATGTTTTAAACCTAAAATAATGAACATGAAATATAACTTTACTTTTAAAAATCTAGAGTCTGTTTACAAAATTACCTCTGTCACAGAAGATTGAACTTAACCAATTAATGAATGAAATAAAATGCAGAAAATAACAAAATAAAAACGTCCTATATATAAAACTAAATGTGTTTATTCCATCATTGTAAATATGATTAAGATATATTTTCCTAACTAGAATAACATGGTTTAATAGATAAAATAACCTAACCTCTGTTAAAAGAAATACATATGCTAGGAAATAATGATTTTAACCTATAAGTGAAGAAAGAAGTAATGCAGAAAATATAACCTAGCTTATAGCAGATAGATACTAAATATCCATTCAAAATTCAATCTCCTCTTTTAATAAGAAAAAAATTGTAGTTTGCAAGGGAAAAATTAAGAACCCCATATGTGCAAGATGAATTTGTTTCAATTGATGAAAATCCTGCACATTAAAATACCCAGTATTAACAAATTCATAGACACATATGACCTCAATTCAGTAACCGAATAACTTGGGAACTACCATGTTCGAGGCATCCATGACCTGAAATCCTTCCTAGTTTCGATCTATATCCCCCCAAGCTGGTTCCAACATGAAAGTACCTTAGAGCTCCTAAGGTAAGGCTTCCCTATCTGGGATATCAAGTTTTGTATCATTTATGCATTTTCCTCTTAGTAAAAATGTTCTCCAAGAACTCTCTTCAATATTATCAGGTAGAATTATGGAATCCTCCAAAGATACATAGATAGGTAGAAATGTATACAGCACCCCAAGCTTCTCTTTGGCTTGGGTCTTTATAGGCATACTCTTCAGGAAACGGGTCAGTTAAATCAAGAATCATTTGATTTCTTGAAATAACCCTTTTCATTTAATTTAGGTAATTTTAATATATACTTAGGAAATTTTGACTAGTTCTTACTTTCACTCTTCTAGGTATTTTAATATTTAATTATCATTAATAATAATAATAACATGTGTATCCTTTCTTTATTACTTATAGCTACTAGTATTATTACTATGCTTACTCTTTATACATAAATACATACATACATACATACATATATATCATTTGTTAACATTTTATCCTTATGTATCATATAGCATGATCCCTAAACATATGACACTTTTCTTTTAGCTTAGTGACTTTCTTTAATAAGGCCTTCAGGTAGGGTTTAGGTCAACTAGGTTATGCAACTCTAAACCTCCTTGCATGTTGGATTCCCTCGTATAATATGGTAATTCTTCGGTACTTGATGAGATACAGAAATTCAAAATTTCATTTAATCACTTAAAAATAAGTAATATGAGATCAATGCTTTATCTGAGTCATTTTCACTCAACATATTAATTATTTTCAGTAATTCCCAGCGCTTATCCAAATCCCATACTCAAAGCTAAAAACATGGAGTTGCAAACTTAGTGCAATTCCAGAGCTCCTGTCTCAACACTAATGCTAGGATGTATTTGTAGGATACACCTAGGGATACAATGGCCAAAGATGTGATGTTCCAGATCTTATGCTCAACATCAACTTGGAAGGCTCTAGGGCTTATGCCCAACACTTCCAATTTTATCTTTTCATGTGCTTTAGAGCTTCATTCTCAACACAAATGTTTTCATAACTCATGTGTTCTAGAGCTTCTCGCTCAACACAAATATAAACACTCATGTTCTCTAGATATTCTAGATCAACACAAACATCAAATACCCATGTGCTCGAGAGCTCCTCGCTCAACACAAAAAACATCTCATCAATTATGTGCTTCAAGGCCCACACCCAAAACATGAAATCATATATATAAAGCATATGCAATTGGATTATGCCCAATATATCAAACAAATAATCATGTTCATATGCAGTGGGGTATTATGCCCAATATACTAATTAAAACATCAAAGTAAAATCATAAGAAATGGGGCTTATGCCCATAAGTGTTAGGTAAAAATTCGGTATATTACATCCCTCCACGCTTAGAACAACACCGTCCCTGGTTTTCTAGGGACTCGGAATGAAAACATAAAACAATATAAGGTAAGCTTTTCTCATGGTTTCTTCATTCTCCCAAGTAGCCTCATCATCCTCGAAGTGCTTCCATTGGACTTTCAACTGGACTATGGTGTGCTTCCTAAGCCGCACCTCTCTCTTTTCCAATATATGAAGGGGTTTGGGTGCAAACTCCCCTTCAGGTTCTAGTTGTAATAAGGACCAATCAATCACATGTTTAGTATCATAAACATATTTCTTTAATAAAGCTGCATGGAAAACACTATGGACTCTTGTGTGAGCAGGTGAAGCTATTTCATATGCCCTCTATTGGCTAGTATCTTAAAGGGTCCACAAAATATAGGTGCTAACTTACCACACCTCCCCAAGCTGAACGAGCTTAATTTTTATTTTACTTTCAAGTAAACATGGTCACATATCTAATAATATTTATCTTTTTTTCTTATCCATGTAAATGTTCTAGCGGTCTTATGCTTCTTTACGGTTTAGCTAGACCTTGGTAACTAATTGTTCCAAGTCCTTTAGTAAGTCAGTCCCTAACATGAGCCGATCCACCAGGCTATCCAAATTAATCGGTGTTCTACACTTTCATCCATACAGTACCTCAAAGGGACTCATCTTGGTGAAGGTCCGGTATCCATTTTTATATGCAAACTCTACAAGATGCAAGTAATCTTCCCACTTGGTGGGGTTGTTCATGACATACATCCTAAGAATGCCCTCTGCAATCTATTTTACCCGTTCTGTCTACATGTGGTAAGGATTACTAAAGTTCAACTGTCTCTAATCCGGAGAATAAGGATCTCCAAAATTTCCTGGTAAACTTCGTATCTCAATCCGAGATGATTGCCTTGGGTATCCCATGCAATCTAAATATCTCCTTTAAGAATATGTCGGCAATGTGTACTGCATTGTAGTTTGAATTCACTGGAATGAAGTGTGCTTATTTTGACAATTTGCCAACTACTACAAATATAGAATCATTTTGCTTCTTACTCTTAGGTAGACCCATGATAAAATCCATACTAATGACCTCCCACTTCCATTCTAGAATGGTTAATGGTTGTAGCGACCCCGAGGGATGCTGGTGCTCAACTTTGACCTGCTGACATTCTTGACATTTTGTAATAAACAAAGCTTTTTCAGCCTTTAACTTAGGCTAGAAAAAGTTTTTCTTTTTTGCGGATATCATCTTGTGATATCTCAGATGCCCTGAGTAGGGTCTTCGATGAAATTCTATGAGGATGTTGGACTTGATGTCCCCTCCTTCTAAAACGTACAATCTCTCTTTGGATTATAGCAGTCCCATTTCATCTACCTTGTACTCCTTTCGATGCTAAGACAACCTGTCCTCTTGGACCTTCTTGAGGATTTCAACATAGAAAGGGTCAACTCTGTTGGTCGTTCTAATCCTCTCATGTAAATCCAAATCGATTTGACTTAAATTCACCTCATATATCATATGAGCTCCTCATCTCAAAGCATCAACAATTTTATTCTCTTTTCCCTTTATATGATTTAGCTCGAAATGGTACTTGTTGAGGAAAGCCAACCGTCTGGCTTTCCTAGAATTTAGATTCGGTTGTTCAAATAAATACTTTAGACTCATATTGTCTGTTTTGAGAAGGAATTTCTTTCCCATAAGTTAGTTCCTCCACATATTCAAGGCATGGATGATGGCCATGAACTCAAGATCATGGGTGGGGTCATTTTGCTCATGTTCTTTTAAATTTCATGATTCATAACAAATCATGTAATTGTTCTTCAAGAGGAATCCTATGAGCCCTTCCTTTCTTGCATTCGTGCAGTCAATGAAATTCCCACAGGGATCCGCAATTCGTAGTATCTCTATAGTTCTCAAAAGTTGTTTAATCTTTTGAGAAAATTCCTCACACTTGTCCATCCATAAGAAATTTTTTTCTTTCTTTTGCAAAGCGGCCATGGGACAAGCTATCCTCGAGAAGCTCGCAATGAACTTTCGGTAATAACTGACTAATCCCAAAAAGGATCTAATGTCCGTGACAATAGTAGGGGTATGCCAATATTCTATGGATTTAATATTTTCTAGGTCCATAGCTATCCCCTTCTCAGAGATGATGTGGCCCAAGTACTGTATCTGTGGTTTGTAAAAATCACATTTACTAAACTTGGCATAGATTTGGTGTTCCCATAACACCTGAAGAACTGTGCAAATATGTTCCTCGTGCTCCTCTTTACTCTTAGTGTAAATGAGGATTTCATCTATAAATACCAAAACAAATTTTTACTGGTATTTACTGAAGATATTGTTCATCATACACATAAATTTTGTGGGTGCATTGGTCAACCAGAATGGCATCACTACAAACTCGTAATGGTTGTACCTCGTATAAAAAGAGGTTTTGTGAATATCCTTGTAGCGAATTCGTACTTGATGGTAAATGGATCACAGGTCAATATTCAAAGAGATCTTGGCTCCTCCTACTTAATCGAACAAGTCATCAATCCTAGGTAGTTGGTATGAGTTCTTGATGGTCATCTTATTAATTTGATGGTAATCAATGCACATGTGCATCATACCATCCTTCATCTTTAATAAAAGTATCAGTTCTCCCCAAGGGGACGCACTCAGTCAGATATATCCCTTCTATATCAACTCTTGCAACTATAGTTTGAGTTCAAACAACTCTAGTGCGCTCATGCAGTAAGGGTCTTTTGAATCTGGAACTGACCGTGGTGTCAGTTCTATGGAAAAATGTAAGTCTAGTTTCAATGGTAATCCTGGGATTTCCTCAGGAAATACATCATTGACATCTATGAGAACTGGAAAGTCCTCGATATGTTGTTCTCTTTAATTTTTTATGTCCTAGATGTTTACTGCAAATAGTTTGCATCCTTTCCTAATGCACTTATTTGCTTGTAAAGTGGATATCTTCCTTACAAAAACTTTGCTAGGTATGCCTTGAATATTTACCAAATTCCCTTCGCTAACTATACACAAGATTGAATTGTGCAAGCAATTGGGGATGACATGGTGTTGTTCCAACCAGTCCATGCCGATGAGTATATCATACGATCCTAAGGGTAGGATGTTTAGGTTTATTTTTGTAGGAAAACCATTCAGGTTTACCTCACAGTCTTTAACTATCTAAAAACCTTTTGTTTTTTACCCATGGTTAATTGTACCATCTAGGGTTTATCATGTTTAACCTTATCTAGTTTACATGCATCAACAATTTTAGGAGATACATAGCTTTGTCAAGAACCGAGGTCATTAAATATTGAAATATAAGTGTTGGAAACCTTACCTTCTATCTCAACCATGGTATCCTGATGGTGTTTCTGTCGACCATACAAGGCTTCGTAAATTTGCAATGTTCCAGCTATGTCCTCTATTGTTGGTTTTTCTTGTAAGTTTTGCAAGAATCCATTGGCCTTGTTCTTACAGTACTGGGAATATTTGGGCCCTTGTAATTTTCGGCATTTCATTTATAGTAGGGAAACATTGGATCCCCCATTTGTTTCTAGTTTGTTAGCATTCGGTGCTGGTACATATGGATTTGTACTGGTTTTGTTAAAGTTCTTATTGGTTGGAAATTTGTTGTTCTATTTTCTGTCAGGTGGTGGATCGAAAACTAGTTTATGGTTGTCCAAGAAGGTCCTAGACATGTCTCTACTTATGTTGATATTTGATTTCCTTAGTTGTCCATGCTCATAGCAAATCCTAGGTTTGTGTAGGGTGGTGTCCAATGTTTTAGGAATGTCAAATTCAATCTTCTCTCGAAAGTTGGGAGGAATCCATCCTAAAAACTATTTTATTTTCACTTTCTCATCCTTATGTAAGACACATAATGTAACAGATAAAAAGATATGTTAATTAAAGTATCCATAGTCATGGAACCCATCCTTAATTAGTGAAATCCTTTCAACTTTCTATCGAAGAACCTTTCCGACATGTATTTCTCCTGAAAAATTTTGCAAAAATTTCTCCATCGAATTTCTCTTGCCTCATCTTTCTTGGTATGCTTTACGTCTCTCCACCATCTAGCTTCTTTTCCATTTAAATTATAGATGGATAGATGGGACTTCGTCTCACTAGAGTATTTATGTACTCATAAATATTTTCTCATTCCTAGAAGCCATTCTTCATCTTTCTCCCCTGTGCTCATCTCTCCTTCATAGGTTGGGGATTTGATCTTCCTGAACTCTCCCTGGATATTTCCACCATTTCTTTGTTTCTTTCTGCAAGGAGAAAGAGAATCATCACTAGAAGAATTGTGATAATCTCTTTTTGTAGGTTCAGTGGTATGTTCTTCTTTTCTTTCTTCTCTCAGGTTGTTGTCCCATTTATGATAAAATTCTTTCTTGAATATGTTAGTTGAATGAGTAGGTTTTCCCGCGGGCTTCCTCCCATTGTGTTTTGCATCATGGCTTCATTAATTTCTTGCTGTTCCTTTCTTTCATTCAGATTATCATCTTTGAAACTCTGTAAGTCTAATCGAATAATTTGTATGGTTTTCAATATATTAGAATTTAGTTCCACCACCAGTTCTACTTCCTATGTGGGGGTATTCAACTTTCCTTGCCAGCTGTTGTCTTCTTTTGTGTTCATTATATGAACTGCTCTTTTAATCCTGTAATTCCAAATATTTAATAATAGGAAAAATTTCTATTAGTTAACAAAATTAAAAATATACCTTATTTTCTACAATGGATGTCTAGTATGCCCATTAGGTCTCTTAGTGTTAAAACTAGTCTCTGATACCACTTGTAATGTCCCCAAATTTTGAAAATATTTTTTTTATTAGTCTAGTTAGTTACTACCTGAACTTTACATTAACTTATCTTCTGCGGAATGTGTCGATCTTTGTTTGCGAAACTAAAGTGTCGTAAGTTGTTCTTACCCTTTCTAGATGTTTTCTCGATGTGATTATCAATGTAGTTCTATAATGTATTTACGTTACATGATCTTATTTAGATGATTATAATGTTCAATGAATATTTTTTATCATGCATGTGCGTGTGTTTTTCAGTTATAGCTTACATCCTGGTTATAAATTTTGTTTGTTTGTTTATGGAAAGTCCTAACTTAACTCGTAATTGTCAAGAGGTGGAGTGGCAGGACTTGTATCCCTTATAGGATTGCTTGGAGAGGTAATTGTTTTACTTGACGTTATAGGGTTTACTTAGTTCATGTTGAACTAATGCAACTCCTCTTCATTTTGTGCAGGTTCATTAGGTGACAAAAAAAATTATATGAAAGATAAACATTGACAAGCTACCTATGCTAAACTAATCCAATGCTTTGGATGACAAAAGGACCAAAGTCCTATCCTAGAAAATTGTACTCCTATTGTTACCATTATCATTTTTGTATGGCTAGGTTTATTTGGAACTACGTCTAACGGGTTATCATTATTATTGTGGTTTTAAGACTTATATAAACTTCAATCCTATGCTTAATATTTATATGGTTTGAAGGTTTTTATGCATGTATGTGAAAGGCTTAAGCCATAAGACTTGGCCATGATGTATTAAATTTTACATACCATATGATATATGTGTGTTGATCCATTCATGGCATATTCCATATTCCATGAATCTTGGCTTATCCTAAGTCAATGATGAAAATGATGGGGGTTTAAATTCACAAGGCATTTCCAATACCAAGTCATGTATGGAGTTATGAAACTATAGGCATTTGAAGAATTTTCTATGTTGGTGGTGGACATGGTGGCAAAGTAAATTCTCCTCGGGATGGGAAAAAATCAATCCCTAAGAAATGCTAACACATGATAGTATGGTCAAGGGAGGATTATAACTCCTAACACCTTATTATCTGTGTATTTGATATTTTTCACCTCAACAATCCTTCCTCATAATTGTGCCAATGAGACATTATTTTTAGTGCCACACTTCTCTGGTTGCGCCTTGTGTGAAGGTCGCACTATTCTTTTCTCCTATCCATCATGGTGATCCTCACCATCATTTCATCATGATTTTTCTTTTTTCTTTTTTTAGTCATAGTTATCATAATAAGGATTCAATCAACTCCCATTTATGAGCCCTCTGAATTGCATGCCATCTAATTTTTCCAATTTCACTACTCCTCCATCAATGATTTCCTTCACAACATAAGGACCTAACCAATGTGTCTTCAACTTGCCTAAGTGTTAAAAAAAAATGTTGTCATACATAAGAAAAAAGCCTTCGATTGAAAATTGATTGTTCTTAATGTGTCTATCATGCCATTCCTTATGCCTTTGTTTTTCCTTATTGTGATGGAATCCTGCATTGAATCGTTCTTCTTCCAAAGGGATTAACTGAAGTAATCTCTCCTTGACAACATCAACATATTTAATTTATGTAATGGCTGCCACTCGTAAACTTGGTACAATATATTCCATAGGCAGGACAACTTCTTGTCCATACACTAACCTAAATGGTGTCTCTCCTATTAACTTCTTACATGTTGCGTGATACACCCATAGTACTGTGGAAAGTTTCTGGTCCCAATCATCCCTTCTTATGATGTAAACTTTGGTGAGTGCATTTTCCAGAATCTTGTCAAATGATTTGACTGCTCCATTTGCTTGTGGGTGATATGGAGTTGATATTCTATGTTGTATCTAAAATTTAGTCATTAGTTCGTCAATCAACTGATTAAAAAAATGTGTACCTTGATCGCTAATTAATATCTTTGGGCACCCGAACCTTGTTACAACATTCTAAAACAAAAACTTTGCTGTCGTCGCAACAGTACAATCCTAGACGGGGGAACTTATTCCCATCAATTTAGGTAATCCATTACAGTGATAATATATCTAGTTCATGTGTGCTTCCCTCTTGGACTAATAGCTCCCACAAATTTAACAACCCATATATCAAATGCATGTAAGGTGATTTGTGGAACTAGCAGCATTTCATCTCTTCTGGATGGCTTGCTTGTTCTTTGGCAGACGTCACAACTGTGACAATAATATCGAGTGTCTACATGCATGGTAGGCCACCATAACCCTGCTTGCAATATCTTCTGTATCGTCTCCTTTCCTACATAGTGTCCTCCTGTGACACAAGCATGTGCTTCTGTTAAAATAATTGGTCGCTCAGCTTCTGTTAAAATAATTGGTCACTCATGTTCAAAAACATAGCGTCGAAGTATTTCATCTAGACCAAGTTTATACAAGTTGCTAGCAATCAATTGGAAATATGCAGCTCATGTTACTAACTATTTCTTCTTTGTTGTTGTGCACTCAGCGGGTGCAAAACCCGTAGTTAGGAACCTTATGATATCTTCATATTGGTTATCAAAGGCTATTATCGTAAACAGTTGTGCATGAAAGAGATTATCCTCTAGACTAGTATTTTATTTTCCATTCTCTATTCTTAATAGGTGGTTTGGTCCCAATTTTAATCGGCCCGGTTTGACAATTATCTCAAATTAAAATTCCTGGAAGAGGAGAAGCCACCGGTATATCTTCCCCCCCAACACCGGTTTGTTAGCCAAATATTTTAATGTAGAATGATCAGTGTGCATTTTAAAATGTCCCCCCAGCAAGTAATGTATGAATTTTTGCAATGCATAGACCATCGCAAGTCTTCTCTCTATTGCAGTGTATTTTTTTCTATGGTTGATAACTTCCTGCTAGTAAAAGCAATGGGGTGATCAATCTCTCCTTGTCCTGGTTGTGTCAATACCACTCCAAGCACCACATAGGATGTGTCGACGTGAATATGGAATTCATTTTTCCAATCTGAAAATATAAGTATGGATGCACCAACCATATTTATTTTCAACTTATCCAAACTCTATTGGCATTCATCTATCCACTGAAACTTAATATCTTTTTCAATAATTTCTCCATCAGGGTAGTCACTTCTGCATATTCTCTGATGAACTTTCTGTAATATCCTGTATGTCCTAGCATTTCTCTTAATTGTTTAACTATGGTAGGAGGTGATAAATCTAGGATTATGGTGTTTTTATCTTGGTCAACCAAAATCCCATCATGATAGACCATGTGGCCTAGAAGAGCCCCAAAAGGCGCACAAAAAATACACTTCCTCGAATTGAGGGAAATTTCGTATTGGTAAAATCATTCGAACATCATTCTAAGACTTTCCATGTGATCTTTTATAATACCAAGAACTATCCAATCATAAAAGTAGACTTTAATAAATTTGTCTATAATCTTTAAAGGAAGAAACTACAATTCTAGAAAATATTGCAAGCGCATTCTTGAGTCCAAAGGGCATTACCGTGTACTGGTAGCATCGCCACTCCATTGCAAAGGTGGTCTTGTATCAATCCTATTTAGTGATTCATATCTGATGGTAGACCAAGAATCCATCTGTGAATGAGTACATTTCTTGTCCTCCCATGTTCTCCAATACCTCATTTGTGAACGGAGTCGAAAATAAATCATGCAAGCAAGCATCGTTTAATTTTCTGAGTTCAACACAAATTCTGACTTCTCTTCAAGTCTTCTTGTCTTGTACTATGATTGAGATGATCCATTCTAATTCCTCAACTGGTTCTATTATGCTTTATTCTAGCATTCAGTCAAGTCATTCCTTAACTTTCTCCTTGTAACATAGGTTCAATCTGTACGGTCGTTGTTTGACCGGTTTTACATCAGGCCTCAAGGGTATCTTCATTTCTCCAAGGTCTCCAACTATGGATTTATTTTTAGAAAACTTTGTAGGAAACAAGTCCAAAAACTCATGTAATAATTCAGTGATCTTTCCCATAGTCTCATCATCCGAGTAATATCCAACATTAGCAAACTTTGGGTTTTCATTCAAGCCAATATTTACTTCCTTAATCTTGAGCAATTTTAGGAACTTGTCAGTGGTTATAGTAGCTCCCTCTATTGTTTGTATACCTTCTAAATCAGGTATATTTATCTCAAGAAGGTCATAATCACCTGGTTCTCCTGTGATATTATAACACTCCATCCAATTATATATAGTCATACTACATTGATGGAAGTTGGTGTCTGCAACAAATATCTCTTCAAATATATTTTCCTTTATTACCTCTAGCGCAACATCCACTATTGGATGTTCGCTTGTGAAATCAAAATTCTGGGGAAAGCTGACAGCTAAGATTTCCCATTCAATGGTTCCTCATCACATATATTTTGAAGTGTACAAAATTCATGGCACCATCCCTATAGTATGAATGAATCAATGAACCCATTCATATCGCAATTGTTCTTTCCAAATTCTGCAGCAATTTTCAATATGCTTACTGTTATAGCGGATTTCACCACTCTGTGAATCACACTTTGTATGGCCTTCCCCTATCCCACTGTAGAATCCTTAGACCCTATGGACCACTTTTTGTCATTTGATGTTTCCTTGATCATCCCTAAAAACATATGAAAAATGATATATGCAAATTTTAAACCTATAAGCGCGTATATACGTGGGTTTGACCACTAAAACCGTGTACATCAGGATGTGTGCATAATCCAATTCTTTTTGGATTTTTCCTTGACATGGATCTGACTCATTTGACTCTTGGCCTTCCCTATTCCTTGAGATCGCTCAGATTCGACCTTTCATTACCCCTTTGAAAAGATATATAAGGAACCCCTTGGTACATTGAAGAGATAAGAGAGAATTGAGAGCAAAGAAACTATAGTCCATTGTTGTCGGAACTTATGCTTGAGTCTGCATCCCTTTGTCCCTTGGAGCACTAGTGTGTTCTTCCCAAGCTTTCCTTTTTCTTGTGATCTTGCTATCGAGAGATGGAGGATTGAAGTGGTGGAGGCACAAGTGGGGGATTTGGTTTCTCCGGTTTGCAGACGTGCCGTTAGAGGTTGTATCTTGTAATCTCTAATTTATATTAATAGAAATATCTTTTCCTGTCCAATAATGTGTGTTTGAATGTATATTTTATCCATGGGATTATGTCAAATGCTTGTACATTATTGATTAGATATGCTAGAATAGATATAACACCATGATATATAGAATGCTTATATTGTTTACTTGTTGTTGAGGAAGTAACAGATCAATTCAAGCTGAAGATTGGAAAGCTCAACGGGGATCTACTTCAACCGTCTAGAATAAGGTATGAGGTCTGATCCTTTAGTGTTAGACATTTAATTTCTATTTCATATTGGAAAGGATTGATTTCTGGAGTCAAGCTGTCTGTTGTGGTACCCCAAGCCATAGGAATTTCTCTTCGTAACAGTTACTAGGATATGTCAATCCTACATATTTCACATTAGGGAATCTGATCTCTTCACGAAATATGATATCCATCAATCTCTTGCATTCTGACCATTCGTAGATAGATTGCTTGTGTGTACCCCACCATCTAGCGAGCGTAGCTTTCAACACATAGTCCAAAGCGGAAAATTGTTGTGATTATGTGACTTTATCTTCAAATTCTTCCAAGGAAGCTGCAAGATTAGGTAATCCTTCATGTGTAGGAAGCACTCTTTCTTTGGCTCCTACCCTGGGCCAACAACTCTAGTGATTCTCTCACATTTTCCCATGAAGACTTCATGCAACCTATTCTATAAAATTTCCAAAGCATCGCCTAACTTGAACATGAACAAGCTTACACTCTTCCATCTCAGTTTTCCATCATCTATGGGGTTAATATAATATTCCTTCAAGACATGATTTTGTACAACTGGTCCATATAAATTTCTTGCTCTTCACTATGCACAGGATCAACATATAATTTTCCTTCAAGTCGGTTGATTGGTGCAACAACTCTTATTTCAGAATCTTCGAAAGAGAAGATTCTTTTATTGAAGTTTATAATATTTTGGTTGTTTATTGCCCAATCAATTCCTAGAAGTGGAGGATATGGGTTTGTTTCATCGACAATGTCAATAACTTTGAAGTCCGCATATGTCATGAAACCTTCGAATTCCACAGGTACTTGGGTCATTCTACCAATTATAAAAACCTTCAACTGGTTTGCAAGCCTTATCTGAATAGGAGAATAGTCCAGTCACAGCTTATTCATGATCTCCCATGTTTGTCTTGTTAATATATTGACATCTAAGAAAAAATATAATATGTTATAGTCCATATCATATTCTCCTGTCTAATCCTACTTTTCTCCTGATATGATTAACTCTTTTCTCAGGTCGCGGGTCTTGTGTGGTTTCATCTATGAGTCTTGTCAATTCTGCGAAAGCATCTTTATCATGGATTAGTGCTAAACAACTTTTGAATAATTTTTTGAGCTTACTAACCTTTTTCATTGGTATATTCCTGATTATTTGTTCAAATATTTTAGGCATAGCTCCAACTTGTGTAGATGTCGATGATTGATTGGGATCAACAGAGTCCTGTGCACCTCAAAGAATACTTCTTTCTCCTTTTGGACATCTCGCGAAGATTTATTTTGTGTCGTGAGTCTTACCTGCAGTTGTCCTTGCTGTGTACTTTGGTATGCTCCCATAGCAGCACCTCCTCTTGTAACTACAACAATGTGAGGTTGTCTTGGTTCATAAGAAATCATATGAATATTTGGATTGGGGTTCGAATTCGAATTATGCACTGGGTTGGGGTTAACGATAGTTCTAGGCTGTCATTTCGCAATAAGTTGTGGAAACTATTCAGTAGTGTGATCAAATGATTTAAAATAAGTATAATTTTTTGCAAGACTTAGAAAATCTCAGGCAAATTTTCCTCGCTTCCCACAATTATAACATACGACTTGGTATTTTACTCGACCAAATCCTCCTCCTTGTTTCTATCCTCGACCTATAAAAGTCACACCCCCCCTTAGTGGAGGGAATTGTTGTTGTTGAGGATAATAATTTTGTTGGTATTGAATTTGAGGATATTGTTGTTGTTGGTATTGTGCAGGCTGATATTGACATTGCACTCATTCAACTTCCACTCACTCATTATTTTTCATTAAGTAGGTACCCATCATTATTTCTTGCAGTAGTTGAATTGCTCTGCAGTCTTTCTCATCATGACCTACTGATCTAAAAAAATTACAATAAAGACTAGCAGATGCACTTACAATCTTCTGTAAGTACATACATTCCTAAGAATTTTGACCTCTAGTCTGGCATATTCTACACCAAGGAATTCCTTGGGTGTTTAATGGGTTCATTGCACCTATTGTGACATAGTTCATCAGTGCCAAGAAAAATTATCTGCACCTAGTACAGCAAATTTCCTCCTAAAATTCCTTTCCTCTTTTAATGACCTAAAGTTGCACCATAATATTGGCCAGCTACGATTGAATTTGCATCATTCCCGAGCTAGTGTCTCTGACTAGCAAGGATTCTGACTTCAGTTCTATTTTAAGAGACTTTGTTTGTGACATGATTTACTGTTGCACCAATGAGTTTCAAATATGTGGAATCACAGCAGCAATAAACTATTCCTTGTGTTTCACATTCAACATTTGGAAACTCACTTTGTCCATCAATGTCTTAAATCTTTGGTCAAAGTACCAAACAGATTCTGTCGGCAGCTGCTTAATTTCTTTGATCTTAGTGATGCATTGCGATTCAAACTTCGAATTTTTAAATCCATCTATCAACCCGAGTTGAATCTCGTTGAGTGTCTTGGGGAAAACTCATATTGGTACTATGGAAAATTTCATATACCAGTCCAGCACATGACCTCGTGACATTGTAATCATATGTGCTTTCTTGATATTCTCATCCTGGATTTGTCGTACAATCCAGACAACATCACATAGAAACCAATTTTTTTCTGGGTCATGTAATGTGGCTAGGGTTTTACCCCTAGCTTGTGCGAATGAGCACCTACTAAGGAGAAGTGACCCCTTAGTAGCAGTTTAGTAAAATATAAATGAAAATGTTAAACAGAAAAACTAACTACTCTAGATATATGCATGAAACAAAACAACAAAATGTAAAGAATGGTTTTTATATTGATATTACCTCCGGTGTGAAGGTTGGTGAAGCTCTTTGCAGTGATCCAAGACGGTTGCTCCAAGCTCCAGCCTGCTCCTTCTCCTTCTCCGATGGTGGAAATGGGCCAAAAGGGGCTCTTAATGGTGAAAGTAGCTCAAGGGTGAGCTAGGGTTTCTAGAGCTGTTTTGGCAGAGTAAGGATGCTTATGATTGTGGATGTGAAATAAGGGGTCTCCATCACCTATTTATAGTTTTTTAGTGGTGGAGTGCTGGCCCATGGTTTTGGAAACCATATGGTTTATGGCAGCTGTATAGGGTTTTTTCCTCCTTTTCCTCATTATTTTATATTTTTTCTTCCCTTTTAGGGGATTTTTGCTATTTTTAGAGGAATTTTGGATATTTTTGGAGGAAAATGCCTTTTGGAGGCTTTTTAGATGGTTTTATGGCCTTTTGGAGGCTTTTTAGTGGGATTTTCAGGGTTTTTAAGGGAAATATGGTAGGAAAATGGACAAACGAGCCATGTAGTGGGGTAGATGAGGTACTGAACACTTTTTAGGTGTTAACATGTAACCCATTCATATCGAATATTGGGAGCTTAGTGTTAGCTCCATCCATTTTAATTACTATTGGTACAGTCAAAACAAAACTTGAACTAGTCGGACTTCCTTTTCTTCTATTTACAGCATTAGTACTACAAGTATTTATAGAGATACTTGGAGACATGTCATGTGATCTTACCTTAGGTACTGTAGGTGAGTTGTGTGCATGTTCTTCTTCTGGAGCTTCAGTCAACTCTTTGGACTCTTTGTCTCCTTCTGAGATCAGCTAATATTACTCTTCCTCGTGACAAGAACCTTCATCTAAGTATGATGCAAACTCATAGACTTATTCTTCTATATCTTTGCTGCAACTCCCTCTCCCAAACAGAGTTTTTCATCTTTTTCCAGACCTGAATCTTCTTCCACTTCTTAAAACTCCTGGCTCTAGTTCAGTTCCACTATCTCCTCAGAACATCCCACTCTAGGAATCTACTCAGACATATCCACCCTTTGTCATTGAATATAGAATTCACAAAATTACCTTTTCACATAAAACCATTTTTATCCACATCTTTAAAGATAACAGGTATCTACTACGTGGTCCTTGAAATTTTTTTCGCTATGCCTCAGTATAGGAGGTTATCATCTCAAAAACAAACTCTGTAATATATCCTTCTAGGATACCATCTACCCAAAAATTAACATCCCTTGATATACGGTTTCCTATTCTTTTCATCCACTCGAATAATAATGGGCTCCACTCTTTTGGTTCTCCTCCTTCAAAATTCCTTTGTTGGGTTTCCAACTTAAACAACCATTCATGCAATATGATGGGAAACTCAACAAAGAAAATCTCATGAATGTATGCATAAATGTACTAGTCAAAGAAATTTATCGATGTACACCGAGATCCTTCACTTTCGTTTCATGAAAACTCTAACTCTTTGGTGTCCACCTAGTGGTGTATCTCCGGTTTCATGGGTTGCCACAACATATCCCACACCATAACACTTTAGGGTCCTGACAACAGAACCATTTGTTGGATTTTTCTCTATCCCTCTCTCACATTGGACCTAGGTTCATTCCCTTCTTGTTTAGAAAAACAAATCCCAAGATATCGGCCCAACAGAGTAGATCTCAGTTAGCAGCACCTACAATATAGATGTTTTCTCACCCACGATACCTTAGTTCTATGGGTAACTTCCAGAACTAGGTTTCTACAGTTTGTGTGGGAGGGTGTTTTAGTAACTTGGATATGGGCCAAGGTGTCCAGTGAAGACTAGAAAGATGGATTACTAGTTTGCAGAGTAATTCAACACCCAGTTATGACTCAATATTTCCTTATGCGACCTACATAAATAAATAGTGAAAAGGAAGCATAAGCGTATCCATTAATATAATTCAATAATCATACATTTATCCGTTTATAACACCATAATTATTTAGTAATTCAACAGAACATTCACACATATATCTAGGCTACTTCAATCATTCACACATATGCACAACATGTAATGTGGAAACCCATACAGGAAAAAACAACAAGGTTTTCTTCATCTGGCATGAGGAAATAAATGAACCTTTTGTCTGTGCACAAAGCTATAGACTCTCTTCAAGATATTCTCTTCTCTCTTTATAGAATTTTCCTCCCTATAATGCTCTCTGATCTTCTCTCTTTCTCTTCCTAGTCTACTCCTACTCGCAATTTGCACACATATTGGATTGAATCGACCTTCTCTACTTGTCTATGCACTCAGTTGCAGAACCTCTACTCTGATGCACTCAACAATATAGAGTTACTCTACTCTATCAAAACTCGTTACTTCTAGCTCAAAATCATCTAAACAACTATCAAGCTAGCTATTTGTCTAACTATATAATTATCTAATGTCTAACCCAACTATAGATTAGGTTCCTTCTTTTATAGCCCCACTACAGACTCGATACAGATCCCATACATGCTTTTTACAGACTCGATATCTACTCAATACAGACTCTAACTGACTCATTACAGACTCCTTTTCAGTTGCATTCTGAACCAACTTACTATATCCAGCCAACATGTTGTATTTTCTATTCTAGTAACACACAACGAAAGGCACTATCAGCCTGGCTTACAAATATTCCTTCACATGTGTGTCTTTTGTCGGCTCTAGTTGAACTCGTACTCATGATCATTAAGGAATTATGCTTTCTCTGTGTTATGCTTTACTATCACTTTCTCACTGTTACATTATCTACACGCCTGCTTCTGTCGATATTCTTCCATGTCATATCATGTCATGTTCTTCCCTTCCATCGTGGCTTACTTATCTAGGATTGCTTCCTCGTCTTGTGCCTTCTCTTTATATTCTTCTTCTCTTTCCTTCTTCTGTTGCAACATGCTTCCCTTTCCCTTGAGCGGCTGCTTCCTCTGCCATAGCTCCTTTCTCTTCTCCTTTCCTCTCTTCTTCCATACTAAGGCAGAATTGTACATGAATTCTTCCCTACTATCCTGAGGCCCAACAGATGGTTTGTAAATGGGTGCATTTTTAATCCAAAGAAGACCATTTTATTATTCATTGTGTCTACATTGGAATTTGATTATGAAGTGCAATAGTCTATTAGTTGGTCCAAATATTTCATTATTGTTTGAAATCAACTTTATTTGGTGTCTGTAGTAGAAAGTGAAAACGACAAGATTTGTATTGATCAACAACTCAATAATATTATCATAAATGCTTTCTTCATGTATATTTATATTCTTATGTTTAGCTTCCTTTAACATATTGAATAAGGGGTCCAAAACATGTTCAAATCTAGTTAATGCAATAAAGAATTTAGGGAGACGTAGATGTCATATTCTTACAATTAAATATTTTCTCATGTTTTCGAAATAATTAGGGGAATAACATATTTCTTAAAGGATTTGAAACGCAACTAGTGATTTCAATAGTTTTTCAAGATGTTTTTTTTACTTTACATCTTTTGCAATAAACTTTTCCCTTTTAATCTCTCCTTTGCAAATATATAGGAAAGAGAAACTTGAAACTTGGTTTAAAAGTGTTATAATGTAAGTCCCTAAACAAGTAGATAACTATTGAGTAGACCAACTAAAGTTAATTGAAAAGGATTAGGAGATGGTAAGAATAAATATGGTTGATGCAATTTGTGATAAATTTAATATAATGCAAACAATTGATGCTAAATGTGATACAAGATGCCTTGTACAACTGGGTGATGTAAAAGAAAAAAATGATATGATGGAGGATTCCTTAAATATTCATGAGAAGGAATATTTCAATGAATTGATAAGTTGTGAAGATGATTTAGAAGTAGAAGCTTAGAGGGATAACAACAATAGGAATGTTGATTTTATGAATTGAAGAGGAGCTTAGATTCCATGTTGAACTTCCTTGATTTATTTGTAGATAGATATTGAGTAGGATAATTGTTTGATTGAATTTTTTAGGAATTCGAATCTTGAAGTATCATTATAATCATTGATGTTTCTTATATCAGGTGCAATATGAGGAGATTATGGAAGGAATCTAAGCTTTAGATTGGAATTCTTCCTTAATATCTGATTTTGATGCCTTGGATCTGGTGGTTTTGGTGATTGGTAACCATCTTCCCTTGATATTGTTTCTTGAAATTATTGTAATCCTTCAGGTGCATGAGAGTACCAATATTTTTTCTTTTTTGTACTTGCCCTGCCCCCCCCTAAGTGATAAGGGGCCATCAATTCAAAATAGTCCATATTCATGCCCAAAATGATCTTCTGCAATAATTGATTGAAATATATTTGTTGTTTCAATTTAATCATTGAAAAGTGTCTTTACTTGTGCCTTAACTAGATGGTAGGATTTCTGCAACTTCTTGGCTTCTTGGTTCCATTGCCAAACAAATTATCCATCCATAGTGCATTGTTATTTTCTCTTTATCCTTCTTCTTCTTTTGGCATATTTTTAGTGATGATTTTTCTTCCCAATGAAGACACATATGGATATAATAACATATTGGATCCAAATGGCCAACTCTATGAAAATGATAATATTAAATAGTTTATTCCATGTGTTTTTCATCCATAACTTATTCATTATCTTCTAGAGCCTTCAAATTTGAATCAATAAATTATGCACTCACAAACTAAACTGGTTTGAAATAATATGGAATATGAAAGATGTTGTCTTTTTCATATCCTAAGCCATATCTATTTATGTTGGATTGTAATTCTTCCCAAGTTTTGATTAGCATCTTGTAAAGATCGTGTTGTTCTTAATTATTTCCTTCATTAATATTTTCTTGAAATTCAAATTCGTTTATGTGATTTCTATCACTCTGAGCTTTCGCTTCTAAATAATACTCAAAACTTATAAATTCATTGAATGATTCCTTATCATGAGTAGTTAAAGAATACTCAGTCATATTAGTTTTTGCATTTACATCACCTAATTGTACTAGGTCAATTTTATCATATGTAACACCAATTATTTGCATTAGATTATCTATATCACAAATTGGATCAACCATATGAATTCTTATCATTTCCTACTCCTTTCCTATAATTTTTAGTTGAATTTCTTCAATCAATTTATCCTTGAGATCAATTTGTTTTTGAAGATAAACAACCCAAGTTATCCAATGCATGTAATGAGTCTTGAATTTAATTGATTTCATGATTGGTATTTTGAAAATAATTATCACCTTTACCCTTATATTTTGAGATTTTATCATGCTCACTTGGACATGTTTTCTTTTATCCTTGCTTTCATTTATGTCATGCTTGCTTGATTTTATGTTAAATTTAGGATGTCGAATGCTATCTACCATTGACCCCAAAATATGATTGTATATTATTTGATATTGATTGACTTGAAAATTGCAATACCGGCCTCCTTATTCAAAGTTAGGAAAGTCAACTTGACAACTTTCAAAAAAAATTCTAAACTCTACCTTGTTCAATGTTTCAAACTTGTGCTTCAATTACTCAACAAGATCTTGATCCAAAGAATTCTTGAGCTCAATAATGTTTTACATAGACCATTAGTTATTATTATTTTTGAAATTTTTGACAATGTGCAATATTTCAACCTGAAATCACTAATATGTTGATCAATTTCAACCATTCAACTTTGGTGAAATTATTTATTAAAGTGTATGCTATCATAGGAAGAAGTGCACCCAGGAGGAATAGCCACAACAAGTTTTACTATGGAGAAAGTGGCCTAAACAAACATTCCAACCCAACTAGATCCCATATGGAAGATGCATAAAGTATACTATGTCCTTTGGGCACATCCAAGGGCTATCATGAGGAATAGAGTCGACATCATAGATAATCTCTATACCTTCCAACATACGCTCTGCAATGCATAGATTGATTGTACCTGCAACTAAATTCTTTCCACAAGTTGTGTCAATCCACAAGTTAACCACTGGACTCGAATATAGTTAATCCAAAATTGAAGCCCATGAAAAAAGATACATATGGTTTATATATGAGATTGAAAACTATAGAATAAAGGAAAACTATAAAAATCCACAATTAAGAATTATGCATGAAACATTGAGGAATTTTTATTTAATGCCTAAGCTTCAATTTTGTGATAAACGGAAGTGTGTGTATTGTATTAATATTGTATTGTACTAAACCTTCCATAAGTCATGAAGATGATATTAGAAATTTATTTTCCAAGCAATAACCACCTAATAATAAATTATTCAACAACATTGTAACCTAGTTGTTGTTTTCACAACAATAGTAGATAGATTTTGGCATTAGTCTAGTTCACTTCAAATAGTCATCCCCATTACAACCCAATGGACATAAAAAAAAGAGATCACACTTATTTTATTGATATGGGTAGGTATGGGAGAGGTTGTTTTGATTTTATTATTTCATTTTATGTACTTTTGGAAGGTAGAACTCCAACATTTCTAGAAAGAATTTATTTCAAAGGTGAAAAAAGGAAATAGCATACTCACATCTTGTTTTAGTTTTTTTTAAGGAAATTTATATGATGAATATAAAAGAAACATACTTTTCCTATTAGTACATAATCCATTTTGTTTTCCCTCTTCATAGGGGTCCTGGGGAAACTAAAGGTCCAATAGTCAGGAAAAAGTGTATAATATATGGATGGTCTGATAGGAAGGCATAAAAATAGTATGTAATTTGATTGATGACCATATGATTTTAATGGAAAAGATGTCAAATTTCCAATAAAAAGTGATCAATTTTATTTTGAAGAAGACATAACTTTCCAATCAAATATCTCTATATAGATTTTATCTAGGATTCACAAATTTAGAAAAAGTGTATAATATATGGATGGTCTGATAGGAAGGCATAAAAATAGTATGTAATTTGATTGATGACCATATGATTTTAATGGAAAATATGTCAAATTTGCAAGAAAAGTGATCAATTTTATTTTGAAGAAGACATAACTTTCCAATCAAATATCTCTATATAGATTTTATCTCGGATTCACAAATTTAGAAAATATGCAAATCTCTGGAAATTGGAGCTAGCGTCGACATTCTAGCTCTACTTGTTCATGTATGGAGGGTAAATTTCTGTAATGGAAGTTTGGCTCCACATTGAATCAATGTTGAAGTACATTTGTATTGCTTAGCAGTGAAATACAGGATACAGTTTCAAAAATCAAGGGTGAATTTATAGTTCTATCGAGACAAGCATGTCTAAATATATTAGAATATAAAATAGGTGTATCATACACATAGACCTCTATCGCTCATGAGCCTCATATGATTCATATTGAATATGATAACTTTTCTTGCTGAACAAGAATGGAAGGTAAATGTTTTTACCTCATTTGTAGTAGCTTCAATCACTCCAATGTAAATACTTGATAAGCATACAATTCAGCAAGCTACTAGCATGCCCAACCATGGAATTTTAATATTATCCTTCCATGTAATGGAAAGAATAAGTGATAGAGACATGCTTTCTATGAATAGGATATGAAACCACCACTATGGAACATCATTGTAATTATTCATCAAGCATACATGGATATCTAGATTGTCTATGTTTGTTGGAGCAGGGTCCCGCAGCTACAGGAAAAGATACTACATCGGGACAGGGAATTCAAAGAAGAATAGTACCTGAGCGGCCGAGAAAAAAGAGCTCAACCACTGCACGTAAGGCAGCGGCAAAGACAAGAGGGCTCAGCTACCCTCATAAAGGAAAAGGAGCAACAGGCCAAGGCATTGAAGATGAAGGACAGAAGTGGAGCGACTGAGGAAGTGGTGCCCATACACACGATCAGCGTTGGGAAGCGTGGAAGACTGCAGAAAGCTGTGGTGTGATGGAAAGTGGCAGTTCAAGTACAGATAGGCCAACTTTCACAGTTACGGTTTTAGGGTTACTATTGGGATAGGCCCATAGTGTTGTAATGGCAAGACCTTCGGTCCACCTATATAAGGATGTATTTTGTATTGTAAAAGTTTAAACAATTGGGTAGCTGTTTAGACGGTTAGACAGTTAGCCTTCTAAGTCATTTAGCTAGCTAAGTGTCTCTAGTGTCTTAGTATTGTAAGAATCAAGCTCTGGTTCTGTTAGTCCATCTATATTATCTTACTGTAACCAGTAGCCGACCCCCTTGAGCATGTATGTAACAATCCATAGGGATTGAACAATCTGCAGGGATTGAGAGAGAGAGAGAGAGAGAAGAAGAAGAAGAGTATATTGTAAGAGAAGAGATCTAAGAGGGAAGGGCTCCTAGCGGTGTGCGTGGAGTTTCCCAGAATATCTCAAGCTGCATATCAAGTTGCAGCGAAACTGTGTTTACTCTCTCAAGATATAATATAAAAACCAGTTCCCGTGGACGTAGCTTCCCCCCTGGAGGTGAACCACGTAAAATCAGTGTGTTGTGCGACTATTCATGTGACTGTGCTTTATTTATCTGTTATTTGTTATTCATTACATGAACTTTACTACCAGTTAATCAATGAGTAAATGTATGCTATCTTTAGTTACAGTAGCGTGGAAGATTAACTATGAGTTGAATCTATTAAGTATTATGTATACGAGTTCTCAGTACTTGATGCGCGATAGTTTCAGTTACAGTGTTAAGTGATTTCTACATATTAGTTCAACAAGTTGAGCATAGTTGATGTTAAGTGTATTAGACTGTAGGAGTCTAAGTGAGGCTATTTAGCTTAACTATTATACTATGAGAGAAGCCATTGGACCATGAGAGTCATATTGAAGCCTTACCGTAAAGGATATCACAGTATAGAAAGGAGATATTGCACTGCCAGAGGAACCGCGGTGTGATATATCGCAGGTTAAGAGCCGAGCAGAGGAGATAATTTGTGCATCGTGCTAGCATCAGCGATGCGATATAATATCGCTCCTTCCCAGGACCAGCAAGTAAGAAAGGTCACCATCGTAGAGAGAACCCACTGACTAAGAAGAGTCGTGTGACCACCAGGATGCTATAGAACCTGACTGAGGACACTTGATTCCTCAACCAACCCATCCAATATCACTTTAGCTGAGACTTCAGACTGTTCTGCGGTTTGTCGCCGAAAGGGCCAGTGAGCTAGGCGTTTTGTTGGTACATTAAAGGAAACATGGGTCTTCCCAGAGAGACCAACAATGTTTATATAAGATCTTATTTGCTTAAGGATTCCAATGCATATAAACAATGTCAGTTACTTTATTTTGGTTGGAGCACGTCATCAA
>LPNX010101658.1:95175-108265 GCA_001517045.1 Pseudotsuga menziesii | reverse complement strand
ATAGATAGATAGATATAGATATAGATATAGATATAGATATAGATATAGATATATATTATTAATCCCATGAATTAATTAACCAATATCAATGTGATGCAATTTTTGCTAGTAATGTTAATCAAAATTACCCCCTTTTCTATAACTGTGATGCAATTTTTTGCTAGTAATGTTACTCAAAATTACCCACTTTCTATAACTAGAGACATAAATAAATTGGATTGTACTTTAGGTATCACAATGGTGTAGCAAAGAAATGACCATACATGAAAAATTATCCTTATTACTAGAACTATGTTTATAGATAAGGATCTTCCTTATTTTCACGAATTTTTTGGACACTTATTTTTGTAAACGTTTGTGAAGAATTTTTTATAGCTATTATACCTATATGTTGTCCTTTTTTGGGCCATCTTAATTTCATCAGTCACTTTTTTCATATCTATATTGCATGGGAAACCATATGCTTATCCCTAGTTACTTGAAAAGTTTCTTGAGCACCTAAAAAGAATGTTTTTTTATTCTCTGCTCTAATAAAGAATACATTTTTTTCCTTGGATAAAAATGATCTTGGGGTTTAGTACTATTGGGACTATTGTGGAGTACCAAAAGAATTTCCACAAGGGACATCTCTTGATGTAAGCTATATCAATTACAATTTCATTATTCAATCCATGATAATGAAAATTTTCTTCTCACATGCCTCCATCCGGCTATACTCTATATGCAAGAATGATGCATTTTACATCAATACTTATTACTGAACCCATTTTTGTATTGAACATTAATTGGAGAGATGCATTAGTGGAAAGTTGAAATGCTTTTTTTTAGGAATCTTTAAATATGCAATATTCAATTGCTAACCCATTTTTCTAAATTGCTGAAACTGGGGATTATAATTATCAATCTCTGAAAATTTTCCACATACATCCAAAAATTATCCAACAATTGAAAATGATGAATATTTTACAATGATAAATCATCTCAAAAGTTATCTATGTATATAATCTTTGGATACAAATCAGTTATGTTAGAAAGGAAACTAAAAAGGAAGTCTATGATTCTTTCATTGTAATTAATAGTTTTGTACAATTTGTTCAGCTTATATTGTTTATTTTTATATTTTGTAAAAAGTAAATAAACCTGCATGTGGAACTCCAATAAAAAATAGATTTGGATTCAATCCCATTGCAATAGAGAAAAAGGAACATGACATTAAATTAGATATTTTTTATATCTTTAGTTTAAAAAACAACACCTTAACACCAAAAGGATTGCAAATTTCATGGGTAACTCCAATAGAGATCCATAAGAAAGTATTACAAGCTTGTAAATGAGTGCAAAACTCAAAATATTGCCACTTAGGATACAAACGTCTTAGAAGAGTGCAATCATGAATTTAGCAAAGTGACAAAATTAAAGTCTTTGTTTGTATTGCATCCTCCTTCAAAAATGAACCATTATTCATAATTGATATAGATCATTCCTTGCATTTTCAAAGAAAATCTCAAATTGTGCATACTTCATGGGTAAATCCAATGGAGATCAACGGGAAATTAATACAATAAAATAAATTAGTGTAGAAATCAAAATATTGCTTACTTAAGCTACGAACCTCTTAGAACATAGCATCATGAATTTAATGAAGCGACAGAATTAAGGGATTTGTCTGTATTGTAGCCTCCTCTAAGGATGGACCATTATTCATAATTAATATAGATAATTCCTTGCACTGTCAAAGAAATTCCAACCATCCTTTCTACCAAGAGATCATCTATTTGGAATTTTCATTCATTTCAAAATAAAGGTTACTAAAAGTGGAAAGGAATTAGTTTCAAAGTAAATTATGTACAGTTAGGCCCCAACAATCACTCACAGTACATACTTCTTTTTCAAAAGAAAACATGGAAGAAAATGCAAGGATTCAATGAAATGTTCAAAGTGCATGTGAAATGCCAAATCTTGGAGATTGGACATATTTTATAATAATTCTTTTAGGAAAACACATTAAATATGGAAATGAAATCCCCTTGTGGCCAACCAAACCTGAATGTTTCTTAAAGAATAACTTGAAGCACCTCCACATGAACATTTTTTCAAAAAAATATATTATGTATATAGGCCTATACAATGATGGACGTTGTCCTAAAAAAGACGTCTTAGGGATTCCCCTAGATCCAAACAAGGTGAAAAAATAGTTTAAGCTAATCACTGCAAATTTTAATTAAAAAAATAGGTTCATGTAGTTATTCATGAGGAACTCAAGGTAGGTGCATTAAGTATGTAAATGGAATTCATTCCTTTTGATCCATTACACAAGTAATGATTTTAATACTTTCATTTTGAGAAATTCTAATATTTCAAATTTTGAGCATCTTCAAAAAAAAGACAAGGCTAATAGGCACCAACCAGTTCTATCCTTATTGGATCATGCATTCAAACCCATGGATAGAATTGACAAAGCAAATAGCACAAACTAAATTTGCAACATTTTAAACATTCCAATCTTTGGAAATAATACAAAATTTTGTCAATCAAAAGCTTACATGTTTTCATAGAGTAGCTAGAAAATTATTTGCAGAACATGTTGAACAATATAGTTTCTCATGAGTTTCTTTTAGGCTTTCCAACCCTAGTTTTAATCCACATTAAGACCCCTTGCATCACTTTCTTCAGAATTTCCCTTTTCCCTCCTTTGGTAACAATTTAAAACCTTCTACTGTAATAGATCAGGATGAGTGATTGATCAATGTAAATAAGCTTTATCTAACTAAGGGATTTCTTCTTTCTAATCAATTATGTAGTAATAATTTTGTTAAACAAGGGGTATATTGTCTAAATTTGTGCAAGTACATGCACGAAAGATTCATTTCCCCCATTTCACACTTCTTTTTTTTTATTGCTATTCAGTTCATTAACCCTATCATATATGTGGAAATTGAACCCAGTGATAGATTAATTTTACTCACAACAATTATCAATTGAACATGCAAAATCACTCACAAAAGAGACTGAATAATGAGCTGAACACTAAACTGTATTGAATAAGTGTACAATAGCCAACCCTGTAACATAATAGGTTGCTTCATTAAATAAGTACATAAGGGATTCAAATGAATGAGGATAAATTCGAATCTAGCATAAAGCAGGCTTACTAAAATTAAGCAAATCCCCCATAGGTGCAAAAATCTGATCCCAAATCAGTCATGGAGCTCACGAATTGGAAAAAGAACTTAGGAAATCTAAAGAGTTATGGAATGATAACTCATACATGCTTTTACAAGGAAAAAAGAGTGGAGGATGAAGAGGACCAAAAACTAGTTCACCTCACCTAGCCAAACTTTCCCTATTTCCTTAAAGCACTGAAAAAGCAGGCAATAAAGCAGAAAAAGTAGAAGGGCGCCTAGGAGACCAGGAATAAAGCAGAATTGATTCCTTGAGGTTTCCCAAGTGGTACATGGGTCAAATTAGGCAAGTTGGACCACTATGGATAGGTAATTGACAACTTGCATAAGGTGGGACACATGAACTAGGAAAATAAGACAAAAATAATTAAATTAATGTCTAAGGTAGCTAACTATGTGTTGATTATTCTAACACCCCCCATTAAGCCTGAATTATGAGTAATATATCAGAAAAATATAGGTCCTAGCAACAAGGCTTAGTCACCCTTTACATACTGCATGTCCATACAACCAAGGAAAGAGGAAAAAACCACATGGGAAAATCCTCCCTTAAACATGGACTGTAAAACAAAATTTGGAAATCTTGTCTTCACTCATGTTTCACAACATGATCAGAAATCCCCAGCAGTGATTTGAGATTGCTGAAGGTCTTCTCACAAAATGCTTTGGTGAAGATATCAGCTACTTGTTCTGAAGATGAACAGAAGAGTAGGTGAATGGTGCCATCATGCACAAGCTCTCTAATGTAGTGCATATGGATCTCAATGTGTTTGGTTCTCTGCTTCTGAACTGGATCTTTGTAAATTTGAATGGTACTCTGGTTATCAAAGTATATGGTATTTGAGTACTCTGATTCGAAACCACACTCTCCAAGTAAACCCTGCAACCATAAACATTGAGTTGCTGCATTAACAACTCCTCTGTACTTTGCTTCTATAGATGAGAGTGTAATGGCACTATGTTTCTTGCTTGACCAGCTGATTGGCCCTTCTGCAAGCATGAACACATATCCTGATGTGGAATTCCTAACTGTACTATCACCTGCCCAATCACTGTCAGTAAATCCAATCAAATCAAGATCTGATTTTTCTTTATAGAAGATCCTATGTGTCCTTGTTCCCTGAACAAAGTTAAGGATCATTTTGGATGCTTTCCAATGGATCTCATGAGGCTGATCCATGTATCTAGAAGCCACACTTACTGCATAAGAAATATCAGGTCTAGTATGTTTCAGATACAACAAACATCCAATCAATTGCCTATACAGTGTATTGTTTACCATAGGTGAAGAATCAGCTTCTTCCAGCTTCTCTCCTGAAAGGAAAGAAGTTTTTCTTGCTTTGCAATCCTTCATTTTGAATTTGTTCAGAAAATACAAGGCATACTTGGACTGGTGCACCTTGATTCCAGCTTTGGTTTGAGCAATCTCAAACCCCAAAAATTGGCTTAAGAGCCCCAAATCTGTCATGGAGAAGGCTTGGTTCATTGCACCCTTTAAGGAAGCAATCTCATCCTTTGAGCTTCCTGTAATGAGGAGGTCATCAACATATAACACAATGATCATTAATGAACCATTAATTAACTTTAAATAGACATTTGGATATGATTTGCACCGAACAAAATTCAGTGATAGCAAGAAGCTATCGATCTTGGCATACCAAGCCCTGGGGGCTTGCTTTAGCCCATACAATGACTTTCTCATCCTGCACACAAGAGAAAGGTTAGTAGAAAAACCTTGAGGCTGCTGCATATATATCTCTTCAATGAGATATCCATTTAGGAAGGCACATTTTACATCCATGTGATGTACCTCCCATTGCTTTGAGGCTGCAATGGCTAGGGCTAGCCTGATGGAATCCATGTTTTCCACTGGGACAAAGGTCTCATTGTAATCTATCCCATGAACCTATGAGTAGCCCTTGGCTACCAATATGGCCTTTTAATTCAGTGGTGAACCATCAGTAGAAAATTTGTTCTTGTAGACCCACTTACACTGAACTAAATTCCTCCATGGGGGAAGATCCACTAGCTCCCATGTGTTGCTCTTCTGGAGTGAGATGAACTCTTCCTTCATGGAATCTTGCCATCTTGGATCTCCTGTTGCTTATTAATATGTTTTAGGATCATATTCCAACAACAAGTATCATTTCTCAACAAACATAGGATCCTTCATGCACAGACCACTCTCAAATTGAGATCTAGTCCTCCTTGGGTCATTGGGATTTTCAGCTAGCTCTCCTGCTGCATGTAGTGTATTGGCTGCCCATTTTGTCCTTGTAGGGATTTTAGGGTCTGCAATAAACTCATCTCCATTAGACAAATCAGAATCAGCATGTTCAACAAACTCTTCACTTACTTTCAGAGGTTCAGGTGGTGAAGAGGCTTCTCCAACTTCCACTGCTGCAAGGGGTTCTTCTTAAAACTGAACACACCTTTCGATGAAGGATTTGTTTGTGATCAAATTTATCAGTTTGTACCCTTTTGAATCTTCATAGAATCCAACAAATAGACACTCTTGGCTTTGGGGCTGCAAAGCCTTTCTCTTTTCTGTTGGAATTCTAGCCCAAGCCCTTGAGCCAAAAATCCTGAAATGGGTCACATCTGGCTTGTGCCCACTCCATGCTTCGAAAGGAGTCATACCTTCAAGCTGTTTGCGAGTCACCCTATTCTGGATATAGGCTGCACAGTTGATAGCTTCGGCCCAGTACTTTGGTGGCAAATTTTTGGCCTCCATCATGCATGTTGCCATCTCCTTCAGTGATTTGTTCTTCCTCTCAGCAACACCATTTTGATGTGGTGTGTAAGGGATAGAATGCTGCATCTGAATACCTGCATCTGCACAATAATTAATAAACTCAAACTTTACATACTCACCACCATTTTCATATTTGAGGACCTTGAGTTTCCTCCTAGACTGGTTTTCAACCAAAGCCTTAAAGACTTTGAAGAGGCCAAAAACTTCAAACTTGTGTTTCAGGAAGTAAACCGAGCAATACCTGGAAAAGTCATCTATGAAATTCAATGCATATTTGTCTTGACTCATGGACATATGAGGGAATGGTCCAGCAACATCACTGTGGATCAGCTCGAGGGGTACAGAGGTTCTCTCATGACTAGCTCTCTCAAATTTATGCTCTGGGTGTTTTCCTAGGATACAACCTTGGCAGACTCCTTTGGAAAATTTTATCTTGGGAAACCCTATGACCATCTATTTTTCACTAAGATCAGAAAGATACTTGTAATTTAGGTGGCCAAATATTTCATGCCAAATCTTTCTTGCTTCATTAGCATGAATCAGAAGATCAGAGGGGTTTGAGTAGGGTAGGAAGTGTGAGAACATGTATACCTTCTGAGCATGATTCGTAACTCCTTTTGCAATGACTTTACCACTTGAGATCTCTGTGATCTCAACTTCATCAAGGGAGAATATGACCTTCTTTGGAGACCCAGTGTGATTCATCTGGTACACTAAAAAGAGGTTGGAGGCAAGACCAGCAACATACAACACATTGCTGAAATGACCATGATAAAGATCAATCCTCCCTTTGCCCAAAATTTCAGTGAGAGATTCATCTCCCAGTACTATAGGTGGTCCCTTCAACATGTCAAGTGAGGAGAATGCCTCCTTGGTCGAAACCATGTGTCTTGAAGCTCCAAAATCAATGATAAAACTGGGTGATCTTGATGTTCCAGCAACCAATGCATGAACTCTCTCTCTGTCATCTGAACTTGATCCTCCTCCTCTCTTCTTTGAGCTGTCTGGAAGGGAGATGCCATTCTTCTCCAGGATTTGGGTCATCATGTCTATTTTCTTCTTCATACAAGAGCTTTCAGTGTGATTTCCCTTATTGCAGAATGCGCACTTGCTCATTTCTCCTTTGTTTTTCTTCTTCTGGTTATTCTTCTTGGAACCTTATGGCTCCTCTGGAGATTGTTTCTTGTCTCTCTTTTGCTCAGGTGGATTTTTAGCTTTCTTTTTTATTTTTGAATCCACCCTCAAATCTCTAGCAATTAGAGCTTGATCTTTGGATGGTTTTATGGTTCCCATCATCACCAACTTGTCCTGTTCTTGTGTGAGAGATTCCATGAAATCTGCAAGGCTAGGAATCTTCCAGGTTCGAGCTGTCCATTTTGTGGCATAGAAGGTCGAAAAAAACACTGAATAGTTAGGACCAAGCTTCGAGAGAATGGACAACACCAGCTGATCATCCTTCTTTTTGATCCCACACTGTTTCAGCTGCAAAACAAGTGCTTTGAACTTGGAGAAATAGAGTTGCAAAGATTCAAACCTATTGGAACTCAGGGAGATCAGTTCATTTTTTATTTGATTTCCCCTCATCTCATCTTTCTTTCCAAAAAGATCAGTAAGCTTCTCTCATACTTCATTTGGTGATGTCAATCCATCAAGATGGAAAAGGAGGTCTCTGGAAATACTTAGACACAGGAGACCATAGGCCTCATCCCTCCTGTTGTGCCATTTTATCTTCTCTGCAGCCATATTGGGTTCTGCTTCTGTTTCCATAGTCACCCTGTAGAGTCCTTTCTCTCTCAACAGTATCTCCATCTCTGTTTTCCATTCAAATAAATTGAAGGGAGTCAAGATGATCTTCTGAGATTGATCCATAGCTTAGAAATTGTCTCGGCTGTCAGTAGAAGGCTTCCAGTCACTGATGTCGAACCTGCAAAAAAATTTTGAAGGAGATAAATTGATCTAAAATGGCTCTAATACCATGTGGAAATTGAACCCAGTGATAGATTAATTTTACTCACAACAATTATCAATTGAGCATGCAAAATCACTCACAAAAGAGACTGAATAATGAGTTGAACACTAAACTGTATTGAATAAGTGTACAATATCCAACCCTGTAACATAATAGGTTGCTTCATTAAATAATTACATAAGGGATTCAAATGCATGAGGAGCAATTCAAATATAGCATAAAGAAGGCTTACTAAAATTAAGCAAATCCCCCATAGGCACAAACATCTGATCCCAAATCAGTCATGGAGCTCACGAATTGGAAAAAGTTCTTAGGAAAGCTAAAGAGTGATGGAATGAAAACTCATACATGCTTTTACAAGGAAAAAAGAGTGGAGTATGAAGAGGACAAAAAACTAGTTCACCTCACCTAGTCAAACTTTCCCTATTGCCTTAAAGCACTGAAAAAGCAGGCAATAAAGTAGAAAAAGCAGAAGGGAACCTAGGAGACCAAGAATAAAGAAGAATTGATTCCTTGAGGTTTCCCAAGTGCTACATGGGTCAAATTAGGCAAGTTGGACCACTATGGATAGGTAATTGACAACTTGCATAAGGTGGGACACATGAACTAGGAAAATAAGACAAAAATAATTAAATTAATGTCTAAGGTGTTAGTTTTTTTAACATTTAAGCTAGCATTATGACAAGATATTTTCACTGAGAGAATAACAAGCACAGCAATCACATAAGCACATCAAGAAATAAGAGACACAAAGATTTTTGGAGGGGAAACCATAAATGGAGAAAACCCCTCAACTTCCTCTAAGATAGTATCACCACAAGATGTGATCCCAAAACAGTAAGATGACCTCTCAACACAATAGCAGCCTTCTGTCTTCTGTCAAGCCAAAGAATTTCCTTCTCCAAAAGTGCGCCACGCTTGAGAGAGCAAGTGATGTAATTCACAAGTGATAAATAGAGAGACTCTCACTCTATTTATATTCTTCCGTTGACTTGAAGTGCACTCAACCATGTAGGCTTAACTTACAATTACTTACTCGAGCCTACACCTTAATTATTGTATAATAACCCAAGTGCCCCGAAACTGTGGGGACTTACTTAATGACTTGACAAGACTTGTTTACATTAATAATCCTCCCGATCGGGACATCGGGGTAAGACAATATGACTCAAATACATAATAGAAACATCCCGGAATAAACATCGGGTTACAATATATAAAATACATAGAAGAATACATTCCGAAGTTACATATACATAAACACTCCCTCTTAACTAGGAAGGTATTCTTTCGACACAATTTTCAGCACTGGTCTTCTTCTCTGTATCACTGGATCATGTTCGTCTTCAAGTCATCTCTGTCATCAAGTCTTCTTCGTCTTCAAGTCATATTCATATTCAAGTCATCTGGATTTGGATCATCTCTCAATCTGGATCATCAAAAAATGGCATCATTGGATCTAGATCATCACTCGATCTGGATCAACATCACTGGACTAGATCTGGATCATCACTCAATCTGGATCATCTCTCTGGACAGGATCTGGATCATCTCTCGATCTAGATCATCACTGCTGGATCTGGATCATCACTCAATCTGGATCTCTCGGAGTCATCATAACTGGATCTGGATCATAGCTCGATCTGGAACTCCTCTGGTCATCATCATGTGTGTACTATCTCGTCATAGGAAGTTCTACAGAGCCAGCCCTTTTTCATGCTGGATGTAGGCCCACCACCTGCAGGTCTTCATCATCACCGGCCATACTGTGGAATCCTCAGGACTTATTACGTGCATCACAAAACCTCGAAAGAGCATCCTAGGCTGTTACGAGCACACAGCTCTACCTATAGGATCTCCCAGGGCTCCGAATTACATGTGACCTCACCACAAAACCTCGCAAGAGCATCCCAGGCTGTTACGAGCACACAGCTCTACCTATAGGATCTCCCAAGGCTCCGAATTACATGTGCTCATGCAAAAACCTCGCAAGAGCATCCCAGGACTGATTACGGGCACACAGCCCAACCTAACGGATCTCCCAGGGAACCGAATTACATGCCATAGGACAAAACCTCGAAAGAGCATCTGCCAGATATCCCAAGGAACCAAATTACATGCCATAGGAAAAACCTCAAAAGACTATCTACAGATCTCCCAGGGCTCCGAATTACATGTCCTCCCAGAGCAAAACCTCAAAAGAGCATTTGCCAAATGTCCCAGGGCACTAAATTACATGCCATAGGCAAAACCTCGAAAGACCATTTGCGAATATCCCAGGGCTCCGAATTACATGCTCATCTGCACAACCTGACTGAGTGTTCCTGGTAACTGACCAGGTGCCTCCATTCCTAGAATGGCAGTCGCCCTTACATATGTCCTACTCGATAGAATGGCCAGCACTTATATCTGACATGGAAGGAACTAAATCCTTCAGCCATGAACAGAATGGCTCTGCCCTTACATCTGACCTGCTCGTCAGAATGGCACAATCCCATCCAATGATGGAAGACTCTCAACTCCAACGAGGAGAGATTTCTGCACTTACATCTGCCATGGAAGGAACTAAATCCTTTAGCCATGCACAAAATGGCTCTGCCCTTACATCTGACCTGCTCGTCAAAATGGCACAATCCCATCTAATGATGGAAGACTCTTAACTCCAACGAGGAGAGATTTCTACACTTACATCTGCCATGGAAGGAACTAAATCCTTTAGCCATGCACAGAATGGCACAACCCTTACATCTGACCTACTCGTCAGAATGGCTCTCAATCTCAGCACTCATATCTGACATGGAAGGAACTGAATCCTCTCACCATGACAGAAGGGCTCAGCCCTTACAACTGACCATGGAAGGAACCAATCCTCTCACCATGTCAGAATGGCTCTGGGTCTCATCACTATCTCTGGGAGGAAGCCTCGATCTGGAGAACACCAAGTCTCTCTCTGAAGTACTCAAACTTCATCCTAGCCAATGGCTTCGTCAAAACATCAGCTATCTGTTCCTCCGTCGCAACATACAAGAGCTTCACTACTCCTCTCTGCACCATATCCCTGATATAGTGATATTTGATCTCAATATGCTTCGACCTGTCATGGAACATTGGATTCTCTGACAACTTCACGTAACTCTGGTTGTCACAATGTATACAGGTGGAATCCCACTAGAGATCAAATATATCAGACAGTAGCTTCCGCAGCCATACTGCCTCACAACTAGCTGAACAAGCTGCGACATACTCTGCTTCAGCTGTACTCAGTGCCACACAGGATTGCTTCCTGCTAAACCAAGAGATCACACCCGATCCCATACTGAAGCAACATCCTGAAGTACTCTTCCTGTCGATGGCACTGCCTGCCCAATCTGAATCAACATAACCCTCCAGGTTAATCTTCTGATTCACATCATACTTGAGCCCATAATCAATTGTACCCTTCAGGTACCTCAGAATATGCTTTGCAGAAATCAAGTGAACACTTCTCGGATCTGTCAAGTACTGGCTCAAGGTGTTCACAGCAAAGCAAATATCTAGTCTCATGTTCGTCAGGTACATCAATGACCCAATCATCTGACGATACATCGTAGCATCAATCGTCTTTGAAGAAGCATCACTCAATAGCTTCAGGTTCGATGCCATAGGTGTAGCCATGGCTTTGCAGTCCATCATCCCAAACCTCTTCAGGATCTCTACTGCATACTTCCCTTGTCCACGGAAGATTCCATCTGTACTCTGCCACACCTCCATGCCTAGAGCAATAGTGCATCGACACATAACAGGAGCATCACTGGTCTTCCACATTCAACCTTGGATCAAAGGTTGGAATCCACTTTACTCTCAGTAAAGCCTAGAATCATCAGTAATATTCCCATCCTGTCGTACCATGTCGAACCTCAGGATCTTCTACAATCACTCCCTCTGAAGCAGAGCATCATACTCCCTCTATCTTCCGTACTCTATGCACTGAAACATTCTGTACTGGAGTGACAAGTAGTATCCATCTAGGATCACTGGATACTAAGACCGTCTATCTTGAACTTCTTCAAAAGTTCATCTTGCACCCATCTATTAGCTTGTCATATTATTCTTTGTCTTTGAACTGTCGTCACTTGATCTTCGAAACAAGTCTTCATCCTTCTTTGCTTGTAGGCAATTATGTATGCGATCTTTCCTACATGTCAAATGCATTTGCATGGTTAGAAACATTTCATAAGGAAAATTCATATTGCCAAATTCTTATGCATAAATATATGATCATGCAACTACTTTAGCCAATACAAAATTCATCCATATCTCACTGAAACTTTCTAGATGCCTTCCATCTCTACCAGGACAACATTGCGATTGTGCACTAATCCAATATGTCAACAAAGAGGTTTCATTCTAGATAAGTAGCAATGGAGAATTTGTATAGCACCATGAGCTACTTACCCATCACATGCATATTAGTAGTATGCTATCATTAATGCAAACATCCTATCATGCATAATACAGCAACTGAATATAAACAAATGCATAACAAAATAATATAATGAAATGACAATTGAATAATTATCTTTATTTGTTTCGAGGGTAGACTCCTTCTTGAGCCTTCAGCTTCATCGTCTTCTTCATTCATAGTTGCATCATTTCTTATCCAAATGCTGAGGTGGATAAGAATTTCTTCAAGAGTTGAGTTCTTCATATTCCTCATTGCTTGAGGGATCTTATTTTCTTGATCTTCAATTGCTCCCATCTTCTCTTCTCTTCTTATGATTCAAGCTTCTTCTTCTTCCCAAAGTTTGCTGAAAGTAATCACTTCCTTTTGGAACACATTCCTTGAATGAATGAATTCCACGATCCTGGGAAGCCATTCAAGGTGGCCATCATCACTTCTGCATTCTTCACTTTTTCTTTTACCGCTTCAAGTTGTTCTTTGATTTGAGAGACTCTTATGACTGCATGGTCTCTGCATTCTGGATCTTCACATTCTTCAACTGGTTTCTTTAGGTCATATTCTGACTTTGCTCTTCCCTTCAAATAGCTTGAAATTCAGGAAGATTTTCAACAGCATTGCTTGCAATAGGTAGTGCTCTGTAATGCACATGTGCAAGCCTTCTATGCCAAAGCTCATTTGTCTCTACATGGATCAAGGCTTGTTCTGGATGGCCCTTCAATTCATACAAGCCTCATTCTTGTTCT
>LPNX010101658.1:0-73671 GCA_001517045.1 Pseudotsuga menziesii | reverse complement strand
CGATATCCATGTTTCAGTATACACTTGTGTTCAGCTATCACTTTGAGTTTTTGACTCCTCCTCTTGTCCATTATACCTGGGGAATCTGCTCATGTCTCCCACATGACAGATCAGTCTAGTTGTTCTATCTATCCGTTGTATGCTGCCTTGGGTCATCTCTGTGTCGTGCTCACTGTTCAAGGATTATACCTAATGTTTGATCTATCACCTGATCCTATCATTGTTATATCTGTTATCCATTTACTTGTGTCTACCTTCTTTTTCCCAGTTCCTAGTCACTCTTGTGATCCGTTGGAGGATCTATTGCCTTCCCTATCATAGTATGGTTCCATTTCAGTACTTCCTGATGACGAAGACCTAGAGTTTTTGACGATAGTACCTCTGGATTCACTTTCATCATTGGTGAACTCCTTTGCTTCAGTTTTCAATTATCACCTATTGGTTGACAAACTGTTGAATCCTTTCCATGTTCGACTTCAGCTTACCCTTATTCACATGGCTTGGATTGTACTGGTTCTTTGGGATCTTTTATGAAGACCTTAGTTCTCCACTCATGAACTAAGTTGCGCAAGACTATGTTCCATTTCTATATCCAGCTTCCAGATCTTTGAAGACTCATCATTATTGTATTGTGGCTTTGATCCACCTTTGTAAATATGAGGTTTTTACCTGTATCATATGATGTACTCAAATATTGTAAAGGAGCTAGTGTTCCAGTAAATTGAACATAGCATCCTCAGATGTAACTTTGTATATGCCATTACTATGTATTTGTTTCAGGTACTCCTACTGCTCCACTGGATTTCTAAGTTTCTCCTGAGTTAAAAATTATAATGTATTTCGGCCATCGTTCCCCTCTGACCTCACACATTAGGGGGCATCTGTTATACACCTGAATGGAACCTCTCTGTCCGAGTGCTGATATCCCTCATGTCAGCACACAAAAGGAAACTTATGGATTGAGGTTGCCCATATTCACTATACCTTGGCTTATGATGAAGTATATTCCCTATATACCCAGCTGGTTACTTTGCCATTTTTCCATGTTGAGTTGTATTCGTGACTCTCTTTATTGACAACTCGGGCATCATTCGCGAGTCTCCTATACAGCAAGTCACGAATCCCTGTATTCGCGGGTTGCTCTTCTATAGAGTCGTGAATCATTCACGGGTTTCTCTACTACAGACCCACGAATGGTTTCCTCAACATTAAAATATAAAACCACACGCTAATGGAAGATTAGTTTACTCATTTAACGTAATCTTCTTAACTTCCACAACCTCGCTACCTTCGAGAACTGGCTCATTTCATCCATATAAATATAGGCCTTGGGGAAGGGGTTGGATAGTCATACTTGGAGAGCAAAGTTATGCTGGTGGATTGTCTACATAAATCTTTGGAGCAGAGAAACTCAGAGTCCTTTGGTGACAAAGGAGTCCTTGTTCAGACATTGGGTTGTAACCTAAACTTTTTCTATTATTGTTAATAAAGATATTACTTCTTCCATATGTGTTTCATATCTTGTAGTTTGGTAAATGTCTACATTTCTATTTGATATATGATTTGCCTAACCTGCATCCATATATATGAATCATTTTGTATCTGGAAGAGTGTTTATTAACAGGTGAAGGAGGAACTATCCTGGAGACTTTGGAATTGGATCAGAGAGGGAGAAGATAGCAAGGATCAGCCTTCGTTTAATACAAGCAAGTCCTTCTACTTTCTTATTTCCTATTCTGTGCTTTTAGAGTCAAACTGTCTGCAAGTCATGAGTATGTTGGTAACCCCCCAGACCTAGGTTATTAGGTGAGTTATCCTATACAACAATGACCTCGGTTCATTTTATACAAACCCACCTTCTCTTACAATAGTATGCAATGAAATTGTGGATACAAGCCTAGGTTGGAAACATTTTGGGTGATTTTTTTCCATCATTGAGACATTGATGGTCTGGTGTCCCTCTCCAATCTATCGGATCCGTTGTTCCACTATAGTTGAGTTACGCATCTTGGATGATGGCTTAGCATGGCTTAAGCATAATTCCATATTTTGTAAGGGGATAATCCTAAGTATGTCCACTTTGGACCATTTTTTATGAAGTCAGCGTACCCTTAAAAGGGGGATTTCGGGGCATCCCCTTATGATCACTAGTTATTATAATGAGGAATCCCTTATTTAAAGGCCTTTTAATATATATTTGGAATTGAAAAGTGTATTTCACAACTATTTATGCTTATTTTGAGTTCAATATGTCTTTGGTGAAGGATTAATAAATATTAATTTGTGCACATGGTTAAATTACTTTGAAGAAACCTTGTATTGATTTCTATGTGGACAACATTTAGGGTTTTGAAGCCCGTAATGACCATTGATTACTGGAAAAGTTACACTAATTATTATGCGGTGGTATTGGAACTTATGCATGATTTATAAGCCAAAAATATCTTCTAGGCATGATATGTTGAACATCCCCCTTAAACCATGTCTAGGGATTTTAGGCCCATCCCTTAATCTCAAAAACTTCTAATGGAGTCTATATTTCCAATAGAATACTTAATATGTCCTAAATCAATGTTATGTGATCAATTGAGGACTTGTTAGTTTCCCTGATCCCTAAATGATTACTTTAGAGTATAATTATTGGGTTTCCTCTACATATCATGTCTAGTTTCCTAAAACCCATAACTAGTCATCAAATCCTCCCAATTTAATGCCTATCCCTTCTTATATTTCTGAATATTACCTAGAGAGTTTCAATGTTATTATTCAAGACCTCTTTCATGGATATGGAACTGTCAAATACACCTTAAGTCTTAAAGCTTAAGTTTACTTTCCCAACCATGTCTAAGGACTTGTGACCCATACTTGATTCTCAAAATATCATAACAATGTCCATATCCCCAATCGAAAACCGAATATCCCCTTGTCCAATGTTATGTGGTATTAAAAAAATTGATCCAGTCTCGTAAAGTAATCAAAGATTTATTTATGGCCAAACACTATAGTTTGGACTCCTGAAAAATTTTCAAGGACTCGTGACCCATGTAAAGTACTACTAAAAAACACCTAATAAACCCCATAACCTAACTAGGACACCAAATATCCTCTCAAAAATACTTCGATGGTGGTTGAGGCCTTCTTCATGACCTTAAATCCTTGGAAAGATCCTTTAGGGGTTAAGGAATATCAACCCAGAGTCCCATCCATAATGTTGAATACGTCCTATTGGAACCCTTATACCTAGTAGGATAGAAAAAAAAAATTGTGATGCTTCTAGAACTCATTCATGGCCTCTCATTTTCACCTATATCCATGACTAGAGGATAAATATATCCTATAAAGTTCTTTTGTGGAGTTATGGTATGTCATGCAAGGCGTTTTACCCCTATAAGTTAATTTTATGGCCTAAGTATAATGATGTTTTCTTGTGGTTATCTATTTTCAAGGTGTCAAGAGTTATACTTAGTTCTCAAAACATATTAATGGTTCTCATATTTCCATTGAGAGGAATACTTAGTCTTTAAAACCTATTAATGGATATCATATTTCCACTTAGGGTCTCTCGATCCCTTGGAGAGGTCATGTGTGGTAATTTGAGGCGATATTAATGTCCCTTGATCCCCAGAATCTTTCTTTATAAATTAAGGCATTAGATCCTTTTGTAACCATGTAGATGAACTTGAGATACATACATGGATCTGAAAACTCCTAATCGATTTAATATCCACACTTGGATTCCAAATGTCCTTTATATATGTCTTACGTAGTGGTTTTCAACCTCCTTCCTAGCCCTTTATCCCTATGTGTGTATGTTTAGGGATTAACTCCTAGGTTTCCTACATTTATCTTATATAGATCCAAGACTTGTATATGAGGAAAAAAACCTTATAATTGTGATCATATCCCCGTTTAGAGGACATTTATCCCATGAAGTATTACGATTTTATTCCTTAATCACGACCCTTAATCCCTAGAAGCTTTGTTTAGGACCTAAGTCCCAAGTTTCACCCTTTGATAGTTTCTATATCCTTAGATGCATGCTTAGTTCTCCAAACCTACAACTATCTATATCCCCACCTATAAGCTAAATATTCCCTAGATAGGTTTTTGTAGTGATATAAAGACTCATTTATAACCCTTGAGTCCTCAAAGTTACCTATAGGGACTAAGGCATGGGTTTCTTCTCCAAACCCTTTGTAGGAACTTATGACCCATAATTGGTATTCAAAACATCTTAATTTTGTCTGAATATGCTCATACGAAGTCTATATATCCCCTTGAGATGTCATATGTGGTGGTTCAAGGCATCATTATTGTTAGTTTTTGTAAATCAATTGCTCCTTCCCCATGAATTTGATGTCACGTGGGGGGGAATAAGTTGTAATTTCCTAGGCAAATTTTTAATGTAAAGTGACTTTATGTTTTAAAAGTGAATTTGTACTATATCATTAAAGTGATATTTAAGTTGTGGGACCCAAATATTTAATGTGCACTTTATTAATAAAAGTGAATTTATATTATGCAATTAATGAGAATATTAATATCTAATCAATTTCATCCATTGATTAGATAGTTATGATAGTTAGGATTAGGTTTTGAACAAGATAAAGTATAAAAGAATGTCTAGGAAAAACTGAGAGACATTAAGAGAGAAGAAGAAAAGTGTATGTAAGAGAGAAATTAAATTTTGAAGGAGATTTCCATTTTGTGACAGATTGATCATCAAGGAAACTTGAGGGAATAATTCCCAATAAATTCATGTCGCATTCATTGGACCATAATTCCATACCTTACAACCATCATTGCAGACTGTGCAAGCACAGAAAAAAAAGGAATATTGCATGCACAGTTTTTTAGACAATCAAGGTCAAGTTTGGCACAAATTTTGTGACTTTTTTCCGCTTTGAATGTTGGGAAGAATCCATATAGTTATACATGTTATGAATATATGTGTGAAAATACAACAATTTAGGGCCAAGCTGAGGGAAAACCCTCACTAGAGGAAAACTGAGAGAAATAAATTTTATTTATCCAAGATAAACTCATCAATTAAACAACTCATAATTTAGTTTATAGAATCAAAACAATTTTAGAAACTCCACTCATCTACAAATATGCATTGAAAAATTGTTGTGTATAGTTCACACATGTGGGTTGACTGTGAGTATTATTTGGCACATTTTCCAATGCATATTTGTAGATGAGTGGAGTTTCTAAAATTGTTTTGATTCTATAAACTAAATTATGAGTTGTTTAATTGATGAGTTTATCTTGGATAAATAAAATTGATTTCTCTCAGTTTTCCTCTAGTGAGGATTTTCCCTCAGCTTGGCCCTAAATTGTTGTATTTTCACACATATCTTCAGATCAATTTTGAGTGCATTGGTGTTTATGCTTAAACTATCATATAAATTCATTTTATGAATTCTTAGTTCAGAAAAGTCATAAATCAAATTTGCAATCAAAGAGTTTGATAAAAGTCCAATAATAAGTTTTTGTGACTCTATCAAATTTCCTCATGGTATAAGAGCGTGATTGTTGAAGAAGGTGCATTAATTTTTGTATATATAAAAAAGAAGAGGTTCAATTCAGGGTTAGCTAAAGGTTATCAGTTGAATTCATGCCCTGAAATAGATTTTTATTTGAATATAGGTAGGACAGGTCTAATAATTTCGGCCCTTAGAAAAAGCACATAACTGTATTGTTCAAAATATTTGGAGCTATAGGATATTGTTGGTAGTTTTGACACTAGAACAGTTCCCTTAGATGTTTCTTTGAATACTTCCTTTAAGAAGAAACATATAAAGGCACAAAGAATATTTTTGACTCCATAAAATATCATGTGATACCTCACATCATAGGTAATTCACATGTTTTTGAAATTTGGAAATATTTATGTGATATTTATCAAAGTAAGAACGAGAACATAAATATGGTCCTCAGAGAAAAAATGAGGAACACCAAGATGACTGATCTTGATACAGTAACCACTTATCTCACCAAACATTTTCAAGTTAGAGATGAACTAGGATCTTCTAGTGAGAAAGTGGAAGATGAAGAGCTTGATAGATATGCTCTTAATAGGTTCACTACAAAATAGCACACAGTTATGCAAGGAGTAGTTTCTAGATAGAAAATTACAGATTGGACAATGTTATGGGACGACTTTGCTCAAGAAGTACCCTGGGAGGGGACATTCCAAAAGAACACTCAAAGAAATGGAGGGAATGTATCCCTTCTTATCAAAGGAAAAGGTAAAGGAGGGAAGAAAAGGGAGAAATACCTTCGTAAGGTTTGGTGTTTTAACTACAAAAGGTATGTCCATTTTTTTATTCAATGTCCCAAGAAGAAGGGGAATGAAGAAAAAGAGGGAGAAAAAACAATAGAATTACAAGAATATGATGGCCAATTTGAAAATAATTTTTCCTTGGCATAAGTTTAGACTAGTATAGGAAGTTCAGTAGATTACCATGACACATGGATATTTGACAGCAAGTCAACTAGCCATATTATCGGGGAAGTATTGAGCTTTTCATAGGATAGAAGAGATTTCTCCAGGACACTTTGTTGAAACACATATTGGTATTTCTCAGCGAGAGATAAGAGGAGTTGGAACTATGAAATTATAACTATATATGGGAGAAATCATTGAAGTAAACAGGGTACTATTTGTTCCAGTTGTGATAGTTAGCATACTTTTTATGTCATCATCGAAGGATGATGGGTATGGACTCTTTGTCAAGACAAGACATATGTTTCTTTACCAAGTAGAGAACCTAGTCGGTACCATAGTTGTACTTGGGAATAGAAGAGATCAACTTTATTTTTTGCATGGAGAGGTGATATTTTCAAGTTTAGGTCACTAGTACAAAATGAGGAATTAGCTACTAGGTGACTAAAAATTCTAGTCACCATAGGTTTTCCAAGTGATTTACTACTAAATATGAGCAATTTTGATTGACCTAACTATAAACGACTAATTTAGTCACCAGTTAACAAATATGACTAGATAATGAGTGACAGAGTTAAAAATGACTAAAATAAACGACTAATTTAGTCACGACATAAAAAATGACTAGATAGAAGAATATGAATTAGTCATTTTTAATTGTGTCATGGAAAATTGAAAATTTGGCAATAAGTGTAATTTGTGTAAGTTGTCTAGCTTCTATTATTAATATTAGTGCCATGGACCTCAATCTTCACAGATCTAACAAAGCAATTGCATGAATTTTCTCTTGACCATCTTTATCCTTGCTGCACCATTGAAGCAAACCCGGTTAAGCGCATTCCAAAGGAAAATTATGTTCCTACGTCAATTACAAATTAGGTACTAGAACCAGTACCATATATATTGTTACCTAAATATAAGCATCATAGCCCTACATCCCCTCAAGAACCGGCCATTCGAATGCGCCTCCTCCACCTAGACTTACCAAATGCATCCAATGCATGGCCAAAAAAACACGTCAACTTCGTATTTCTGGGCTGAAGGTATCGTTCAACCCCTGCTCTCCTGTTTTTGCACTCGATACCCTATTTTTGCAGACAATAAGCTGGTTCAGGATCTCGCAGTGACCAGTCAGAGTGCTTCAAAGGTATGGTTCTTTCCGCTCCAATTGTGTTCATCACTCCAATCAATAACCAGTTGTTATGGTTTTTTACAAGTCTCAATGCTGCTGAAGTTACTACTTCCATTTTATATTTGCAATTATCACCATCTCCAGCCTATGCGCTCATAACCATATGAATTTTGAGCTTTCAACCTGGGAAAAGCATGAGCACCCTCTTGCAATGCCACTATTTGCAAAGGTCACTGGTTTTTGCACATCGACATTCCTCACATGCTCCGAAGGAAAACTGAAGCAGACATTAGAAGAAGTGATTAAACTTTGCAAGGAGGTTTACTTGTTTCTTAGATTGTGGCAAGTTTTCTATAATGGAACAGAGATTGTGCCCCAAAAGTTTAAAAGATTCGAATCATCCCAGTGTTGGAATCGGATACCATATATGGATTCTTTGATGGGGCCGAGCAGGATGGAAATTGTGGTACTGGCATGATCCTCCGTATATATGACTCTCATAGTTTCAAGCTAAGGATGGGTGTTGGGAGTGGCACTAATACTTTTTCTGAACTTTTAGCCTTATGGGGGATTTTATGGTTCGCAAAAAAAAATAAAAATTCTCTAGCTTTCTATTTTTGGCGAATCAAAGGTCATAATTGATTGGGCCAGAGGTCTCACCAATTTGCGGTCACTGAGTTATGATTGTTGGTTGAAAAGGATTGGGATCCTAAAGAATTGTTTTCTTTCTTTATCCTTTAGGCACCTGTACAGGGAGTTCAATTCTGATGCAGACAACCTATCAAATCTTGCGATAGGATACTGCCCTGGTATTCTTCACTTATGTAAGTACTCAATTAACAGTATCATGATTACTGAAGGTCGCTTTACCTGCTTCTAGTTTCTCCAATCTGGTTTTGCCTTGGATTGTTTTAGGTTGTATCTGCATGACAACTCTCTGGATCCCTGCTATTTTTTGTCTCACAATTATTTTGTCTTTTCTGCATTTTTGCTTTCTATAGGTTGATGGGTAGAATCCCTCTTGTTTATTTTTGGATATTGTAATGTTTTTCCCAGGGCTTCAATATTGTCTTCTATCCTAATTTGAAGGGGATTTTACATGAACAACTATGATGTAATTTTGATTCTTATGAATAACAAATTACATATTTTTTTACAATAAAAAAAACCATTAATATAGAAAGATTCCACCATGTTTCTTTCTATATTTAGAAAAACAATTTAAAAAACTATATTTTAACAAAATATATAATCTAAATTTCAATAAATTATAACAAAATATATAATTTATATTTCAATAAATAGAGATTCCATAATTTTTTCATTTACACCTTGGAAAAAACACAATTTAAAACAACTTATTTTGACAAATATATAATATATATTTTTATGTATAAATTTGTTTCCATTTTTCTTGTTATCTTTGAAAATTTAATTTTTTGTTTTGTTGACTATTCAAATTTTCTTTATAAAACCAAATACCTTCAAAAATAAAAATAATCAAAATAATCAAAAGTTAAAATTAACATTGTTTAATATTTCTATATATTATTAATATTACTAAAAAAATACTTTAAATCATTTTTAGTAATATAAAGAAAATTAACCAAACACAATTATGTCTATACCTACATAACCTATATTTAAACCTTACCACATTATAATTCCATAGTTCAAACGATGGCATTTTTTTATGTTATATGGTTATAACACATAAAGTTTGACATTACCACTTGCATACAATCTCTTCATGGCATGACATTGGATAAAAATATGGTTAAGATTTATGATGTGGCATATAATAATATAACAATCCACATTATATTGGTATGGTTTTAATGGATATGTTTAACATTACCGCTTGCATACAATCTCTTCGTGGCATGACCTTGGATAAAGATATGGTTAAGATTTATGATGTGGCATATAATAATATAATAATCCACATTATATTGGTATGGTTTTAATGGATATAAACATATGTCTTTGAGATATGTTTTAAACATTGGCGCTTAGGGTTTAGGCTCCACATTATACCATATTATACCATATGGTTTAAATATAGTGTTATAACATATGATTTACATTATATTGGTATGGTTTTAACGGATATAAACATATGCCTTTGTGATATGTTTTAAACATTGGCGCTTATGGTTTAGGCTCCATATTATACCATATGGTTTCAATATAGTGTTATAACATATGATTTACATGGAGTCATGGTGACCTTGGGTTTGGTTACTAGGCTTAATCCAAAACCAAACAAAATAAAGAAGTATTAGGTACGCTTTTTCTTGGACATGGATTGCATCCACACCTGCTGCTGCGAGTAGCGTCTCCTGTCAATGATAAGCTTTGTGAGTACATCTAATTCCACCTATATTCCTTGCCTTTGGACATCCTTGTTTTATTTCTTTAGACACCATTTGGCTATGGATATGTTGCACCTGCATATTGGAAAGAAGGATACGATATGATGTGCCCATCCCTAAATTATATAAAAAGGGAGGGGTTATTTTCCTACATGACCAACTGGAATCCACACCGCTACATATGGCACATGATCCCCTAGTAAACTACTATAGAGCGCCTAATGCTTCCACAAACCATAAAGATATACCCAAGATAACAATGGATGCCCTATTGCAGACTGGGGGGTTTTATGTAATTAATGAAGTGAACCTTCATTTAGTTTTTGGTTTATTGAGGGCAATGACATCAATGCAGACAAGCAAAGCTGATTCTAAGAATGGATCAAAGAATTTACAAAGCAGGGCAAGAACAAGCTGAGGCCGAGGTCGTGGTCACCGAAAATGAAACCCTTGCCCCATTATATGAATCACAACCCTACCCTAGTGTGTTGAATACTTAGGCTAAGAGGACTAGATTTACAAGTAATTTGTCTAAATATAAGAAGATGCTCGAAGACACATCTAAGAAGAGTAAATGGAGTTGGAATTCAGGCAATTCTAAACATGGTGACGAGATTGGCGTCGGTGGACAGAAATTGAAACTGTCAAATATTGGTATTGAGCTTCACGTTAGGTCTCCACTGCCTTCAGAATGGCATCAATGTTTAGACCTTCAGGTTTGTTCTGTGTTTTTCTTGATTATCTATTGTGTTTTTCTTTTATTCATGTTTTTTTTCTTTGTTGTGGATGTGGTGGAGATGAAATGGCTAGATCATAATTCCCTTACAGTAACAGAGGATTGCTACACTTGTAGATGCACTATAATAGGCCATAAGGATCAAATCTATTATTGGATATCCCATGATTTTCACAAGTTGCAGCCCCGAAAATAGGTTAGACCTACCCAGGTTCATAATAATATTGCTATGTTTACAGATAAAACTCATGAACTAGCAATTCCAAGGGTTGGTAGACCAAAAATGTTGTGTACAGGATTCCAGACTAAAGGTTATAATATCTAAGAATTTCCTCGCTTCAAGGTTTAAGGGATGGACCTGGACTCTTTACTTTCCCTGCGGGACCCCTTCTAGAAACACTTACAAGAGGAGTTGTGCAAGTCTTTACCTGGTGTTGCACCTCTTTTTTTGTAGTAAAGTATAATGCTTTCCCAAATACTAAAACTGTGTAATTTTCTTAATATTGTTATATTTGTAAGATTCATGAGCAGCCCCCAGGAATTGTAAGACTCATTGATTAACTTTGGGGATTACAACAATCTCATACAGAAATAAGCTTTCCATTACTCGGAGAATCCAACCTTTTAACAAACTAATTAAGAATACATACAAAAGGAGAAGGAAACTAAATATAGAATTAGAAAGTTAATGCCTAAATTTCTGCTAACAATCTGACAGCTTCACAAGATATCCTAAATTAATTCAACTGCATTGTATCCTATTTCTAACTTAACTCTTCCATTGACAGCAAAGCTAACTCGATTCTTTCCAGAACTAGTTCACTAAATTGATTACCACTAACCTAAACATATGGAGATTCAATTAAGGGAAACCCACTCCCTTTTGTAAAATTTAGAATATTAATTTTCGAATGGCCACATTGCAATTTAAGAGTGATTCCCCTACATCATTTATCCTTAGTAAAAGATCTAGAGTAACCTTGGTAAGCAACACTACAACTTTGGGAGAAGAGAGGTCTGTAGTGCTTTGGAACATAACCCAATTGTCAAAGAAAGAGCTAGTACTAATTTGTGAGGTGTGGGAGCTGTGAGTACCTCCTGAATGCATACTAATTTGTCATATGTGAGAGGAAGTGATGTTTTAATTTTGGTAAAAAATTAATGACGTATTTTTTATGTTTAGCTATTTCTATAAGTTGCTATTAATTTTTTCTTAATTTTTCTAGAGGTTGAACTTTAATGAAAGTGGTTTCTAAACCCAAATTTTAATTGCAAGTAATATGGATATGATTGGTGTATATTGCATAATGTTAGAGGGTGTCATTTATGATTTGTGTTATATCAGGAAACCTACATCCATTTTTCAACAGTGCTCACAAGTGTTTGTCGATCCCAAGAGTTGATAACACTCGATGTTTGTACTTCATGTATAAGTCGATGTGATTAGGTGGCGATGCTGTTAATCAATCCAAGTATGCGTAAAGAGTCTATGCCGATTCTCATTATGCTATTCCATGCAGTCGATCCCAGAGTTGATACAGGAATTGATGCCTTCTTATGAAAGGAAATATTCATTAGAATATTTTTATTGAGGGCAATTCTTACAAATCTTGGTGCCGTGATCAGTTTTATCTTCGGGTGCGTATTTCATCAATTTTTCCTATATATCGATTTAATTGCTTAATTTTCCGTTTCGCCTTTGCATTTGCTACTAGGAGTTGATTGTTTCAGGCAGGCCCGAGTACCTTGCATAATTTTATTTTTTGACAGAAAAATGGCAAAGCAAAGTCGGAGATTAAAATTATGTGAAACAACGTCAGTTGCAACTATAATGAAATTTGTGGCCCAAGGGGACCGGAGCCTCTAAATTCATTATGAAGGATGGGTGGCTAGGATACACGTCTTTGGTATATCCCCAAATTCATCAAGAATACAGATTGAATGACAAATATTTATTGTGAATGGGCAACAGCATGGGAAAACCTCAAATCAAATGCGTAAGCAATTTTTCAAAATGTATTTTTGATGCAATTTTTCTATACTGTCATTTTATTTTTAGTTTTTACTATTTTGAAAAACAAAATTTTAGAACCTGTTTCTAAACTCAAGTTTTAAATGTAGATAATATCAATGTTAGGAGGTGTATATTGCATAATGTTAATGTTAATGAGTATTAATTATTGATTTGTGTTATTTTTGGTAAGTCATTTTTGAGATGTTTGATAAATATATAATAAAAACTAATTTTTTCATTACTTAAATTCTTTAATAAAAAATTTATTAATGAAAGAATTTTACCTTAAATTTATTAATGAAAGAATTCTACGTAATGGTTGAAAAGGTAATTTTTTATACTAGGAAAGAAATAAAAATAAATAAATAAAATAGTTTGAAAAATAAAATTGAAATGTCCCGGCAAAAAGACAATTGCTTATCCAATTCTATTGGCATCGTTTTTTTCCTAATCCAATTCTGTTGCCATCATTTTTTCTTCATCCAATTCTTGCCACACGAAAGGTCGGATGTGCTAGTTATATATCAATCAATCTTACAATTCTCAATTGGTCGTCATCAGGCAGATAATCCAGAGAGGGCAGATAATCCACGGAGGGACAATGTGAATCCGAAGAGAGTCTCTCTAGATGGAAAACCGTGGAGCGGCGCTATTCCACCTGTTCAACAATCTAGGAAATGTGTTCCTCTTTCCAATTTGACAAATAAGTCATCTGCACAATCTAAGCATGGTGTTCCCCATAGCCAAGTGAAAGCATTTTCCAATTTCTATCCAAATGGGTTTTCTTGGTTTTGGCATTTGTATTCAGAGAATGCAAGGGTTTTAGGTTTTTTTGGTATTTATTCTAATTTTACTGGGCAGTTTTCTTTTGAAAATTTATATCTCAAATTGTAAAAAAATGATTACTTTGTCTTAAAGGGATCTATTACCCAATAAGCATCTTCAAAATCCAGGGCTAGAGGGACTCCCAGTGGCACAAGAAACTCTGAAATTCAAAAGGGTCTTGCAAAATCCTCTATTCCCAGACACACTGCAAAACCCGATAATGTTGGTCTAAGGGTTCTAAGAAACAATGTGGCCTATAGTATCTCTAGTTCCTCTAATCCAAACAACAAGATTTCATCTACAGGGGGAAAAATTTCAAATACAACTGCTTCTCATTGTTCAATTATTACAAAGGCTCTACCCATCTACGGCAATGCCTCAGATATTGCTTTGCTGGAGCAAAAAACCTTGCAAAACCTGTACATATCAAAGCATCATTTAAATTCAAAACCATTGGAAGTTAATTTTATGAATAAACTCTTTTTTCTTCATCACTCACGTGCTATGTGACCAGAAACCTGACTCGGGTATAATTTCGTGTTTTTGTTCCAATTCTTGTTCCCGCTCCTTGCCTGATCATATATTTTTCCATTACTAATCAAATTTATATGTATAATATAGAGGGTGTTAGGGAAGTTGTTTTTTATTCCCCAAATCCAGGGTTCATTTCTTGTTTCTGTCCCATACTTGTTCCCGCTCCTGTCCTGACCCTAAATTGCACTACCAATCAAATTTATATGCATAATCTGGAGGGGGTTGGGGGGAGTTCATGCTTCTTATTACCCCAAATCCATTAGACCCATTTGATGTTCCATTCCTTGTTTCCCGTTTCTGGAAACATAGTTCTCACAATTTGAAGGGTTTTTTAATTTTTTTTCACTATTCAATGTGAGCTGCAATTTCTTGTATGCTAACTGTTATAACAATTATACTTATTATAGTCCACCTATTTGAAGAAAAGACTCCAGTGGCAGCAGGGGTGCAAGAATATATGATTGTAGACATCAACGCAGATAACAGAGATCCTCAGATGTGTACATTCTATGCCTCTGATATCTATGACTATCTTCACAACACTGAGGTACTTCCCACCCTTCATGTATTTCATATTTTTATAGGTATAAGATGTTTCAGCTATCCTATGCATCACAATGGAGGAATCTGTTCTTCTTTGTAAATGGATCACATGTATAAAAGTACCTTGCAAGGTCCTTTATGAGATTTATTGCAACTTACTTTAATTTATTTCATGCATCTATCTTGATTTCACATAGTTCAAGATATGTAATTGTGCAAAAATTGTCTTACTCAACTCACAGGTAATTTTCGGCTTAATTAACATTTTAAATTATTTAAAATGCCACAGACAACTTTGATGTAAGCTTGTAGATATGGTCACTGGGAGGTGGTTCAAACACTTGTGTTGCATAAAAAAAATGTGAGATAATCCCAATGTTTCTTACTACCAAATTTGTCTTAACCAATCTCTAAGGAAGTTTAATTAATAGTTCAAGCTCCACTTGGCTTTGCAGGTCAACATAGAAGACTATTTTAATGGTCGAACTGCTATTCATTGTGCAGCCGTAAATGGCCATTCCCGATGCGTGAGACTTCTGTTTGCTGAAGCTGTACCCATTGTACCTGATTTTTGGAATAGCTTAAGGGCGGAACAAGGGCAAAAAGAACATTTTAAATTATTTAAAATGCCATAGACAAATTTGATGCAATCTTGTAGATATGGTCACTGAGAGGTGGTTCATACACTTGTGTTGCATAAAAAAAATGTGAGATAATCCCAATGTTTCTTACTGCCAAATTTGTCTTAACCACTCTCTAAGGAAGTTTAATTAACAGTTCAAGCTCCACCTGGCTTTGCAGGTCAACATGGTAGACTATTTTAATGGTCAAACTGTTTTTCATTGTGTAGCCGTAAATGACCATTCCTGATGTGTGAGACTTCTTTTTGCTGATGCTGTACCCATTGTACCTTATTTTTGGAACAACTTAAGGGTAGAACAAGGGAAAAAAGAATCAGTAGTCAACTTTGATATGAGGCAAGTATCATTGTATGAAATGACTGCAATTGAATATATGAGTTTGCAGCCATTATTGACATATGTGGGGTTTTATTGCAGTTCATGCTCTAGGATTGCGAACAAACCAATAGATGGAGGTATTACTGCCCTTCACATGGCAACATTGAATGGTCATCTAGAGTCTGTACAGTTACTCCTTGATTTAGGGGCCAAGAAATCAACTGTGACAGTTCAAGATGGATCAACAATCGACCTTGACCTTATAGGTAATTAATAATGTATTAGATACTCATTGGTGCTATTCTTTTTCTGCTATAGATAGTTTTCATCATGGTTTACTGAATTTATAAAAAATGCCATTTATTTAACAAGCAAACATGGCATAATTATACTTTTTATATGAAAAATTATGCGTCATTGAATACAAATGGAAAATTTCAACAAGTAATTTCAAATGCAATTTTTTTCATCTTCATGTATTTTTCATCTTGACAGGTGCACGTAGTACACCTCTCCACTGTGCTGCTTGTGGTGGAAAAATTCAATGCTACCAGGTGAATTTGTGTATTCTTAGATCCTGATTTAACAAGGAAACATGGCATAATTGGTACTTTTTATATGAAAAATAGATCCATCATTGCATACAAATGGAAAATTTCAACAACTTATTTCAAATGCAATTTTTTTCATCTTCATGTATTTTTCATCTTGATAGGTGCAGGTAGTACACCTCTCCACTATGTTGCTTGCATTTGCAACATTCAGTTCTGGCAAGTGAATTTGCTTATTTTTATATCCTAATCAAACTTGTAGTATTTTCATCTTTTTCTTGTTTAAAAATTAGAAATATTGCACTTGTGATTAAATGTACAAAATATATATCTGGCATGCAGATTTTGATTGCTCGTGGAGCAAGTTGCAGTGATGAAAATGCCAATGGGTATTTGATCTCTTGATTACACACCTTCTAAATTCCATTATCATCTTGTGAATTGTTGCATTTAGACCACTTTAATAACGTCTAAACAGCTTAGGTTCTTAATAATATACAGAGAAGAAATAGTTGTGGAAAGAATGCTGACAGTTCGGTCAAACATTATTTTATATATAGCATAGTCTGCCTCTATTAAAAAGTCTCAGGACATACATAAGAGGAGGAAGATGTTAATTCTGATTGATGAAAAACTCTGAATGATGACATCCTTTCACACATTTCTACTAAAAAACATTTGACCAAGTCACATGTGAGAGAGAAACACCAAATCTCTATTTTACTATCCTTTGGTTTAGAATTTTTCACAACAATAGTTGAGAAATAAGATTTATAGCTTTCCCCATTATCAACTATAGGCTCAATCCTTCAGATGTCACGTCTGTAAAAATTACATGTTCATTTGTATCCCTTAAGTCAGTTTTCCAATAATTATGAATCATTAACAACAATTGAATATCAGAGTAAGATTGAAATATATTCATCAAAATATTTTTGAATTTTGATTTTCTCTTCAAAAGTTTTGAATGTATGGCAGAGTTAAATCTCAAAATGTTGATGACCTTAGAAGGAATAATTAAGAAGATATAATAGGGAATCAATTTTCAACCATCATGACAATAGAAACTCACAGGAAAATTGTAGAATGGCACATCATTAAGGTGCAATTTCTTAACTCAAATTTAGTAATGAGATGAGTTATAAGCTAAGTTGCAAAAATGTGCCTCCCCTGTCCCCAACCCATTTCTTGGCCGAAACACAAAAATGCATGCCATATGGCAGATAAACATGTTTTTGTATGGACATGTGCATTTCCTCAGAAGGAAACACATTTCGTATGCATGGAAGTTGCTGGAAGGAGGTTCCATGGCAGACCTTAAAAATTCATCAGCTTATACCAAGTGAGACTCTTGTAGAAAAAGTGTTCAAGTCAATTACTTTTAATAGCTTACTGAAGTCCTTTACTGAAATTGTGGACATGTTAAATATGCCACAAATGCAGCGTATTTATTCTAATTTTACTGGGCAGTTTGCTTTTGAAAATTTCTATCTGAAATTGTAAAAAAATGATTACTTTGTCTGCAAGGGATCTATTAGCCAATCAGCATCTTCAAAATCCAGGGCTAGAGGGACTCCCAGTGGCACAAGAGACTCTGAAATTCAAAAGGTTCCTACAAAATCCTCTATTCCCAGACACACTACAAAACTCGATAATGTTGGTCTAAGGGTTCTGAGAAACAATGTGGTTTGTAGTATCTCTGGTTCCTCTAATCCGAACAACAGGATTTCATCTACAGGGGGGAAGATTTCAAATACAACTGCTTCTCATTCTTCAATTATTATAGAGGCTCTACCCATCAACAGAAATGCCTCATATATTGCTTCGCTGGAGCAGAAAACCTTGCAGAACCTGTACATATCAAAGCATCATTTAAATTCAAAACCATTAGAAGGTAATTTTATGAATAAACTCTTTTTTCTTCATCTCTCATGTGCTATGTGACCAGAAACCTGACTCGGGGTATCATTTCTTGTTTTTGTTCCAATTCTTGTTTCCACTCCTTGCCTGATCATATATTTTTCCATTACTAATCAAATTTATATGTATTATATAGAGGGTGTTAGGGAAGTTGTTTTTTATTCCCCAAATCCAGGGTTCATTTCTTGTTTTTGTCCCATACTTGTTCCCGCTCCTGTTCTGACCCTAAAGTGCATTACCAATCAAATTTATATGCATAATATGGAGGGGGTTGGGGGGAGTTCATGCTTCTTATTATCCCAAATCCATTAGACCCATTTGTTGTTCCATTCCTTGTTTCCCGTTTTTGGAAACATAGTTCTCACAACTTGAAGGGTTTTTAAAAAAAAAATCACTATTCAATGTGAGCTGAAATTTCTTGTATGCTAACTGTTATAAAAATGATACTTATTATAGTCCACCTACTTGAAGAAAGGAATCCAGTGGCAGAAAGGGTGCAAGAATCTAATATTGTTGACATCTACGCAGATAACAGAGATCCTCAGATGTGCACATTATATGCCTCTGATATCTATGGCTATCTTCACAACACTGAGGTACTTCCCACCCTTCATGTATTTCATATTTTTATAGGAATAAGATGTTTCAGCTATGCTATGCATCACAATGGAGGAATCCGTTCTTCCTTGTAAATGGATCACATGCATAAAAGTACCTTGCAAGGTCCTTATGAGATTTATTGCAACTTACTTTAATTTATTTCATGCATCTATTTTGATTTCACATAGTTCAAGATATGTACTTGTGCAAAAATTGTGTTACTCAACTCACAAGTAATTTTTGGCTTAATTAGCATTTTAAATTATTTAAAATGCCACAGACAACTTTGATGCAAGCTTGTAGATATGGTCACTGGGAGGTGGTTCAGACACTTGTGTTGCATAAAAAAAATGTGAGATAATCCCAATGTTTCTTACTGCCAAATTTGTCTTAACCAATCTCTAAGATAGTTTAATTAACAGTTCAAGCTCCACCTGGCTTTGCAGGTCAACATAGCAAACTATTTTCATGGTCAAACTGCTATTCATTGTGCAGTCATAAATGGCCATTCCCGACGCGTGAGACTTCTTTTTGCTTATGTTGTACCCATTGTACCTAATTTTTGGAACAGCTTAAGGGCAGAACAAGGGAAAAAAGAATCAGTAGTCAACTTTGATATGAGGCAAGTATCATTGTATGAAATGACTGCAATTGAATATCTGAGTTTGTAGCCATTATTGACATATGTGGGGTTTTATTGCAGTTCATGGTCTAGGATTGCGAACAAACCAACAGATGGAGGTATTACTACCCTTCGCATGGCAGCATTGAATGGTCATCTAGAGTCTGTATAGTTACTCCTTGATTTAGGGGCCATTAAATCAACTGTGACAGTTCAAGATGGATCAACAATCGACCTTGACCTTATAGGTAATCAATAATGTATTGGATACTCATTGGTGCTATTCTTTTTCTGTTATAGATAAATTTCATCATGGTTTACTGAATTTATAAAAAATTTCATTTATTTAACAAGGAAACATGGCATAATTATACTTTTTATATGAAAAATATATGCGTCGTTGCATACAAATGGAAAATTTCAACAAGTAATTTCAAATGCAATTTTTTTCATCTTCATGTATTTTTCATTTTGATAGGTGCACGTAGTACACCTCTGCACTGTGCTGCTTGTGGTGGCAAAATTCAATGCTACCAGGTGAATTTGCGTATTCTTAGATCCTGATTTAACAAGGAAACATGGCATAATTGGTACTTTTTTATATAAAAAATAGATGCATAATTGCATACAAATGGAAAATTTCAACAAGTTATTTCAAATGAAACTTTTTTCATCTTCATGTATTTTTCATCTTGACAGGTGCAGGTAGTACACCTCTCCACTATGCTTCTAGCATTGGCAACATTCAGTGCTGCCAGGTGAATTTGCTTATTTTTATATCCTAATAAAACTTGTAGTATTTTCATATTTTTCTTGTTTAAAAATTAGAAAGATTGCACTTGTGATTAAATGTACAAAATATATATCTGGCATGCAAATTTGATTGCTTGTGGAGCAAGTTGCAATGATGAAAATTCCAATGGGTATTTGATCTCTTGATTACACATCTTCTAAATTCCATTATCATCTTGTGAATTGTTACATTTAGACCACTTTAATAACGTTTAAATAGCTTAGGTTCTTAATAATATATAGAGAAGAAATAGTTGTGGAAAGAATGCTGACAGTTCAGTCAAACATTATTTTATCTATAGCATAGTATGCCACTATTAAAAAATCTTAGGACATACATAAGAGGAAGATGTTAATTCTGATTGAGGAAAAAATCTGAATGATGACATCCTTTCACACGTTTCTACTAAAAAACATTTGACCAAGTCACATGTGAGAGAGCAACACCAAATCTTTGTTTTACTATCCTTTGGTTTAGAATTTTTCACAACAATAGTTGAGAAATAAGATTTACAGCTTTCCCCATTATCAACTATAGGCTCAATCCTTCAGATGTCATGTTTGTAAAAATTACATGTTCATTTGTATCCCTTAATTCAGTTTTCCAATAATTATGAATCATTAACAACACTTGGATATCAGAGTAAGATTGAAATATATTCATCAAAATATTTTTGAATTTTGGTTTTCTCTTCAAAAGTTTTGAATTTATGGCAGAGTTAAATCTCAAAATGTTGATGACCTTAGAAGGAATAATTAAGAAGATATAATAGGGAATCAATTTTCAACCATCATGATAATAGAAACTCATAGGAAAATTGTATAATGGCACATCATTAAGGTGCAGTTTCTTAACTCAAATTTAGTAATGAGATCAGTTATAAGCTAAGTTGCAAAAGTGTGCCTCCCCTGTCCCCAACCCATTTCTTGGCCGAAACACAGAAATGCTAATGTGCCTCCATGCTAGGAAGCACCACATGAAGGGCATCCTGAGATACCTCTATCTCTAACAATTTATAAATTATAAGGATTCTCTTATGGCAAATATGTTTTGGGGAGAAATTGTATCTCAGGTCAAAGATTTAATAGAAGTAGACACTGTATTTCTTGTTTTTCAAATTGAAAGGTCCAGTTAATTTGTTGGTCTCATGGGTATTATCTCCTCTTGGACATTGGCAAATCTGTTTTGAGGAGAAATTGTATCTCACGTCTAAGATTTGATAGAAGTAGATACTATCTATTTCCTGCATATCAAATGGGAAGGTCCAGTTAATCTGTTGGTCATGAATATTATCTCATGTTGGATATATAGAATGCATATTATTCTCTTGAACTTGTACAGATTACAATGACTTATGTAAGAATTTTAATTTCCTATAGTGGGATTCACAATTTTAGTATAGAACTGTGATTCCTATTGAATCTTTTCAACAATTGGTACTACTAGCTACTTGCAGCTCCATAGTCATATAGTATAAAGCTGGAACATGTCACTGGTGTGAGTTTATTCAAGAAATTTCATCTTGAAAGTTCATGTATTTGTATCATGCATCTCTTGGAAAATCACTGACTATGCTATTTCACAGGCAACTTATCAACGAGGCAAAAGGAGTTGAGGACACTTACTGGGAGCTTGTAATAAAAGATATCCAAGATGCATGTGAATTACTTGAACCCATTTATAATGCAACTGGAGGAGCAGATGGTTGTGTTTCTGTTCAAGTATCCCCCAGAATTGTATGTGATACAGAAGGGACTGTTGAAGCTACTAAGTGGCTGCACAAAACAATCAATCGCTGCAATGTCTACATTAAGATTCCAGCAACTGTAGAATGTATTCCATCTATAAAGCAAGTTGTTTCACTTGGTATCAGTGTGACTGTTACTGTAAGTCTATTATTTTCTATGAAGTTTTCTTCTTAAATAAACGCAGGCATTATTTTCAGTTGCCAATTATTGCTTCATTTTTCCAAATATTGGAGCCCCACATGGTATGGTAGAAATTGTATTTGCTTCAAATTTAAGCTGAAACATTCGCAGACTAGGAGGCAATTTTTGTGTCTTGGTTGCACATTTTAGATGCTAAAGGCACATCGCATTATAAATGGTGTTCAATATGTAGTTTGTACTATTAAGGCACTGGATAATGAGAAAGCCAGTTGTCATGCATGACATTTTCAGGAGTTATAGCTTCCCCCAGTATGGCCATTTACTGTGTGAGTTGGATTTCAATATTTTCTTTTTAAGACCACAATGACTTCATATTCTCTACCAAATATGGAATGCGGATCTCCAGATCAATGAAGAAGGAAAAATCACAGGATAACTTCCTAGAAAAATGATCTCTCTTGTACAATGGGGCTTCTAAATATACTGCTGGGAATTTGGGAGGAGGAACTATTTATAGGACCAATTTTTCTATATAAACCTATTGTCTGTCCCTTGGAAAAACATCAAATAACTTTGCTGAATTTAGTGCACTACTCTGAGGTTTCAAGTTGTGTCTAGATAGAAAGAGAGAAACTAGGAATCTAAGAAGAGTTCCTCCCAGTAACTAACTTGTTAAAGAGCAATTGGTTCAGTTTCCATATGGGGACAAAGGGTCTAAAATCTGACGGGAACGGAGTCATCCTGTACTCTTTCAAAATGACTATTAGAGCCCTTCCTCCCAGAGCAGGAGAAGAACAATTTACTCACTAACAAAGTTTTAGAAGAAATCCACCGATGACTGGTGATGGCCTATGATGTTCTTTGTTCTCGGGATATTATGTTGGAATACTAAACACTACTAGAAAAATGAGGGTCACTCTGTCTCTTTTTAGTAACTTTTAAGAGGAGATAGGATTAAAGGGGGTCTCTCCTTATAAAACAGTAGAAATAATTCAAATCTAGGAGAGTGTAAACAAGTAGAAGAAGGTAGCAATCAGGGAGGATGGTAAACAAGAGATGGGACACTAGTTATGGGATTCTACAAGAATGTGTCTTCATCTGGATTGGTTAGTTGTCTCTGTGTGCATATGTGAAGGATTTCATCTTTATATTAATTTTAAATGATGATATCACGATAATCAGGGTCATGATATTCATTTATGCTTTGCATTGGCAAAGCATTGAAATTTTGTATTTAATAAAAAACAAATCACTGCATTGATTTGCTTGGTGTACTAGCATAGCCACTTAACTTGTGGCTGGTGAACACTAATAGGTCACAAGTTAAGTGTCACAAATAAGTTATCGGTTACTTGATTTTTCTTTCTTCTAGTTAAATGAGTTGTCTGTCAGAAACTGCCCATTATCCACGCATTAGCGAAGAGTGCATCAGCTACCAGTTACCTATCTATGGAAAAGAACTTTTGTGCTTAAGCAGGACCAAAAGCTCAGTGCTGTAGGTATTCTTAGGTTTAAATATAGGCTCCAATACATTCCTGGGGTTTGATAGTTAAAACCTATTTTTGTCCTTCCTAGAATGTGCTTTTAGATTCCAGGTATTGGCTACATTTGTTATTCTATTAAACGAGCATTTAACACCTGTCCTTGTAAGTATTCTTCTATTGGCTTTTTTTCCTTTAGAAGACTAATATCATGCCAAATTCTAAATTGGATATCAATCTTGCAATGGATATGTTACAAAGTGCATTGTGGTTGTAGGATTCCTTTGAACTAAAATGTCAGTGTGGCTGACTATGAAAAATTTAAACTTGCACTGCTATTAAGCTGAAGTACATGGTCTGTTTGTTTGTCATAATTTTTTGACATGTAGAAATCTGGAGAACTGCTTTGTAACAATTGATAGAATGGCCGTTGACCTATTATAATTTGTGATTTTAATTGTGAATGCTACAAGAGTCAAGGGATTATCAACTTTATATCCTGAATACAAGTCAGATATACATTTTGATTTCATCAATTTTATGTGAGTTTTGAATTTTCCTATCTTCTTTTACATTTTAATGGCCATGCATGAATTGATCTTGCGCTGCAGACAGGTTTAAGTTTAACTGTCTAAATCTTAAAAAATTTCAACCATGTTTGCATAATTGGATTCATATTTCATTACAGTACAAGAAGAGTTTGCTTTGACAGTGCCCTAGTTTTACTCAGATGGCCTAGTATTACTCAGATGATTGAAATTTTGTGCTTATCTGATAATGTCTATAAAATCTGCTGACCCCCCAGGAATAAGAGAATGTAAAGATGCACTACGCAAATGCCTAAAGTCAGTGATGCTAATGATGTGTCTGGAGGGATTTTGGAGAAGTTCCCAAATTTCCTGAATGTTATTCCTCCTAGAGTTCTCAATGGTTCATTATCAAGTGTTACTACTGAGACATATAATGTTGATACACAATTGTGGAGAAATCATGTGAAAGGCTACAAAAGAATGAACAAATATATTGGGGAGAGTAGATATCACAATGTTATGGACATGAATGCAGGTCTTGGTGGCTTTGCAGTAGCACTTGCATCTGACAAAGTTTGGATTATGAATGTTGTCCCAACCATTGCAAAAAAGAATAAACTTGGTGTGATATATGAAAGAGGCCTTATTGGAATTTATCATGACTGGTATGGTTACCCTTCATTTATCTTTTAATTTTTGCAAGGCTTTAATTTCTGCTATAGAAATATAACCTATAGTTGGAGGACCACAATTCAAAACAATATACATGCATAGGTAGAATACTAGGTTTCCACTCTCATCCCATTTTGGGAAAAGGATTATAGGAACAAACTGCATCTAATATGTAATATAACATGTAAAAACTCTTGTTTTTGTATCCTTATACCTTTTTAATGGCCCTAGTGAAGCACAGTAGATTAATAGACAAGATGCTCACCCAATTGAAATCATGCCATGTGTCTACTACACGATGCACCAATAGATTCCATTCTATTTTAAAATGAGAGGATCCCTCCTCGCCATATAACATAAAAATCATGGTTTTCATAAACCGATATGGGTATCTCAAGTATTGTGTAGAATACATCCAATTATTCTTTTCTAAGAAGGCCTTATATTCAATCCACCAATCTTTCAATTTTTTTACTAGATTGAATTCCTTGGCTCTGTACTCATCCAGAAATGTTTTGTTCAATAGCACTTGAATTTTCTTCAACTTGAACATTATTTTGAATGAATAGGGTTGTAAATAAGCTATGGAAACCCTACCTTCACTTACAACTGATCTCATTCCAAGATTAATGTGTCTAAATATCGATTTGACAACATCGTTATATGGTAATATTATTGGTTTGGCGGCAATCAAGTAAAGGATGTGCTTTCTGATATTTCAAAAAACCTCTAAGTCATCATGGTCCTTATGGAAGTCTTCATTGATGAACATTCTATACATGTATTTGGGCACTCAAGGTCATCTTGGAATCCAATTAAATGATTTGTATCCATGAGCAAGATTGGATCTGCATCTTTCCAAGGGTTGGGACTTTCTTCAACTTCCCATTTTAAGGTAGCTTCCCTATTCCTTGTGCTTTTGACATTTTAAATAATAAATATCCTACAATAAAAAACGAAAATACAAATATTAAATCTTGTAGACATAATTATGTCAATAGGTGAGTTATGAACATAAATCAAGTCTACCTCAAGTTTCGAGCTAAAACGAATGGACTTTGAGAAACAAGATAGCAGGTGAACAAACTTGGCTTCTCTAGCAAGTTTACAAAGGATAATGATGAATACTAATCGTGAAATACCTCCCTGAGCTGGTTAAGATTATTAATGACAACTATATATATGCACGGGTGGCAAAGTTTGGTGATAAGTCCTGTATTTTTTTTTTGCAATGATTTATGGAGTTTGAGGATATGCCCTTATCTGAAATCCTTATGGCCTGCTTAGGTGGCAAGCTGGGGTGCATAAATTTTGAAGAGAAATGTTTTGACCATGTCATTTGCACCAAGGGATTCACATGAAGCCCAACTGCAATTTTCTTTGGAGCGAGGCGTGCCTGCTATGATTGGTGTAATGGGGAGACAGCAGCTTCCTTACCCTTCCCATAGTAGGGATCGAAACGTCGAGATTTGCGAAATCATCCAAAGAAACTCCTTCTTATTTACAATTCTCCACTGCGTAAATGACTACTTTCATAAATACTAGTTACTGGTAAGTTGTAATAGTAATAATTATGTAGTTTGTAGATTGATATCTATCATAAATTTGTTTGAATATCATCATTGTCAAGCAATAACAACTTCTTAAAGGGTGCTAGCTCAATGGTAGAGCGCTTGCCTAATTATAGGCAAGAGGTTGGTGGTTCGATTCCTCCGTGCCCTATCATAAATTTGTGACTACAAAAATGACTAAATTCACATATATACGACTATTACTAGCTAATTTCTTGTATCTTAGTCGTATTTAGCTTAGTCATTAATATGTTAACATCTAGTAGTTTATTTAGTCGTATATTTGGTCATTAATGGTTGCAATTAGTGACTAAATCAGCGACTAAATCAATTATTAACTCAGTGACTAAATCAATGACTAAATCTATGACTAAATCAATGACTAAATCATTAACTATCAATGACTAAATCATTGACTATCAATGACTAAAGCATTGTCTATCAATGACTAAATCATTGTCTATCAATGACCAAATCAATGACTAAATCAATGACTACTAAGTCAAGTTATTAATGACTAGTGAAATACGACTAGCTATAAGATAGTGGTAATTTGCTACTATTAGTCACCGACTCAAAAATAGTCGTTTATAGCCTGATTTTAGTCATTTTTTTAGTCATTAATTTCTCATTTTCTACTAGTTGGTGGATTTCTATCTGAGACTGAATCTGAAGATGAGGTAGGTGAAAAGATGTTACCTTCAAACGATGATATCTATACTGGAAAGAGACTCAACCATTATGAAGGTTGTGAGTATATGCATGGGTTTAGAGAGGATTCCCCTCACAATTATCGGTTTAGAGTTGTTTTTCGACATGAATCTCCAAGTCACATTCGAGTGAGAGAGGGATTTGCTTCAAAGGATAGAGACCTAGGTGGTTTAGGTACATGCATTTCTGAAAGGACCTCACTCATTAAGAAGGAGTGTTACTTTTTGCAACTAAGTTGGTCCTTCCCCATTATTTTTATGTCACATAGGGGGGCCATAAGTTGTATTTTCCTAGGTAATTTTATAATGTAAAGTGACTTTATGTTTTAAAAGTGACTTTGTACTTTACCATTAAAGTGAGATTCAAGTTGTAGGGCCCAAATATTTAATGTCCACTATATTAATAAAAGTGAGTTTATATTGTGCAATTAATGAGAATCCTAATATCTAACCAATCTCATCCTTTGATTAGATAGTTATGGTAGCTAGGATTAAGGTTTAAATAAGATAAAGTATAAAATAATGTCTAGGGAAAAGTGACAGACATTAAGAGAGAAGAAGCAAAGTGAGAGAGAGAGAAATTAAATCATGAAGGATATCTATGTTTTGTTGGGGACTAATCATCAAGACAACTTAAGGGAATGATTTCCAAGAAATTCCTATAGAATTCATTGGACCGTGTAACTAGACTGTACAACCATCATTGCAAACCGCACAATCATAGAAAATGAGGCAGATTGTAGGCATGGTTTTCAAGACAATTGAGGTCATGTTTGGCACAAATTTCAAGAATACTGTTTACATTTAATGCTAGGAAGAATCCATAGAGTCCATAATGTACGAACCTGGCATGAATTTTGAAAAGGTTTTGTGTACAATTTGCACGTGTGGGTTGACTATGAGTATTATTTGACACATTTTATAGTGCATATTTTTAGACGAGTGGAGTTTCTGAAATTGTTTTGATATTGTGAAAGAAATTCTTAGTTGTTGAATGTTTGAGTTTATCACTCATAAATAAAATTCTCTCCGATTTTTCATTTGGTGAGGGTTTACCATTGGCTTGGCCCTAAATTGTTTTATTGTCACACTTATCTTCATATCAATTTTGATTGCATTGGTGTTTATGCTTAAACTTTTATGAATTCTTAGTTCAAAAAAATCATAAATCAAAATGCAGTCAAAGTGTTTGATAAAAGTCCAATAAGAATTTTTTTTAATTCTTGAACAATTTTCTTCAATTAGCCTCCTTTAAGCCCTAATTTGTTTCCATGAACTAAGTCCTATGTTATCTTCTTATATTGATGTCATCCATTGGGGGAATATTTTGGATGTGATGTGATTTTAGACATCATTCTTTGCCCTAGGTACATATAATATTTTTTAATGGAATGAGCGCTAGGACCCCTCCCTTTACTATGTCAATGCTCCCATCTGTACTCAGTTCTCACACCCTACTAATGGCATTGATATACATACCGAAATAAAAAGGATACCCTCAAGAGATAAAGTGTAGTTCCTTAAGGAACTAATCATGGAATTGGATTCTTATGAGAGTCCCTTACAAGCCAATTCTTAATTTTTCTCCCTTAACCATGTCTAAGGTGCTTACATCTATACCTAGTTCTTAAAAACTCCTAATGACACACATTGACCCACTTAAAAGTAGATACATCATAGGATATCATCAATGATTATTCAAACTATTTTCATTATCCTTTAACACCCACAAGATTACTTTAGGGAATGAATCCAAAATTTCTTCTTTTGAGAATGTATAAAGCCCTAAATCCTATGCCTTGTTGTAAACCTCATAATGGTAATGATATCCCCATAGCTTGTAGGCTAAGGACAATCTTTGGACATCATGAGTGGTGGTTCATGGTGTCATTTAGCCTTGGGTTCCTAGAAGCTTATTTTAGTGGCCATGGATTTGGTTTCCACCCATAAACATCTCAATACCCTAGGATCCATACCTAATTATGCATATATTCTAAAGAAACTAACAACCCCTCATTGAGGGAAAGGATTTTTCGGAGGTCAAGTGTGGTGCTTAAATGCATGATCCTTCACTAATTAAATGTATTAAAACAAATTTTATGATATAAGACATGGGACTCATCCCTTGATCATCTATAGGTACCTAAGAGTTATGACTACCACAAAAAACTACCTAATGGCATACATAGACCTAGATAGAGTCCATGTGTGCTAATTTGAGATATCATTCATTGCCTTAGATTCCTAATATCATTCTTTGGGGATTAAGGCTCATGTTTCGTACCCCAACCATTTCAAGGGACTCAAGATCCATACCTATTTCTCAAAATGTGCTAATTGAATCCATATGTAATCCATATCACCATTCAAATGTAAATGAATCCAACAATAGCTCATGTGTGGTAGTTATAGGCATTGTTGTTGGATCTAGATGACTAGAATATTAATTTAGAGAATAAGGGTTTGGTTTCTTAACCATGTATTGGGTATTAAGTCCCATTATTAGTGTTTACAATACTTTGATGGATTGAATATTCCCACTTAAAGTAAAATTGTTCTTCAGGATGTTGTTCATGCCTCTGTATGCCTCAATGGTTTTTTTGGTGCCAAAGACATGATCTTCCTCCCTATAAATCCATCACCAATACCCTAAAATATGTGCATGATATTTATCAAAAACATAGAGTGGAAAAAACATCATTAATCATAGGCGAATGATACTCTCAAGAAAGAATATTTTGTTTTTGGAGAAATTATTCTTATCCCTTGATGGTTAGAATATTTCTTTAGTCCTTGAGTTCCATGAATCCTCCATTACCATGTACAAGGCCCCAATACCACAAAACCTACTATTGAGACCTGAAAAATCGCAGGTAACAACAGTTAGGGATTCTCCCCAGTAAACGTTCCCAGCTAGCTCGTTACTATTTAGTATGGGGAATCCATTCGGTTTACGGTCTAGCTATTGTAGGTCAAGTAACAAAAATAAAGGGTTTTACCGGTTACGGCCCGGTCCACCATGTGTATTTTTAGTTTTTTTTTTATGTTTAACTATGATATGCAAGTTCCTATCTAAGAATGCATATTGATAGAGAATACAAGGAGAAGTCACAATGTGATGCATAGGTTCTTACCTCTCGTCTTAACTCTCTCACGCCTAAATCACACACAAAAAGAAACTAAAACTAACTATCTAACCTATCCCTATGGAGCAAGATTGTCATTTATCAATGAGTAATGTATTTTGTGCATGCATTGAGAAAAATCACAGATAGTTGTTACTTATTTCAAAACACATGAACATTTATAGATATATGAACAACTAGATAGTTAATTGTTTATGAACAACATTCATTACTCATAGTGGAAATTTCATAGAATAAACTAGAGTGCATTCATAACAAGAACATAGGTTCAAAGAGTTAGAACGATCTCACAGTTAATGGATAATAGCTGAAAATGAAATAGTTCACATTCAACAAATCCATAGCACAACATTTGAAAACTTCCACAAAGCTTTCTCCAATAGGAAACTTGTAATTCTTATTGCAAAAGGAAATGCTATATTTATACTACAAGTAAAAACTCTTAGGCTACCCCTCGGTGACATTTGGGCTCCCCCCAACCATTCAGCCCCACAATTTTCTCTTTTTGTGAGTGCTCATGATTTATACAATACGTTACATTTCAGATTAAGATTTTAAGAGCACTTTATAAAAGGGGACCAGCATGGTAACTGATGAATTTTTCCCAAGCTTCGGCCTCCACTGCTATCGATCTGCTTGAGATCTCGGACCCTTACTTTCTTCTTCTCTTTATTCATCTCTGCTTCCTTTCTTCTGCTTTGTCTTCTAGACACATCTTCTCTACAGCAGCAATCACCCTGTTATGAATAACCAATTCTTAGATCACTTAGCATTTGACAAAGTGACACAAACCATATTAAAACATACATCTTGTAAAATGAACTATCAAAAATATTAATGCATGAATAGAAACAATGATAATGCAAAGCAAACCCTGCAAGTTCGTATCTTAAACTCCGCTAAATTCACTGTCCAAACTAAAAACACAAGTCCAAAAAACAGACTCTTTATCTCAATCCAGGCCACATATGGAACAATTCAACATCCTCCGATGAAAGCATGAAAAATGACAAAGTAACCGCCATCGAAAAAAAATAGAGAAAAAGCATACGAGAAAGGCGGGAAAACCCTCATCGACGGGAAAAAATCAAGCATCGGGCAAAAACAAAACTCTCATCGGCAGGAGAAAACACTAAAAGTCGGATGGTTAGTGCACTAAGGATCCACAACAGCGGAAGACATAAGGACTATGGTTTCCACTGCAATAAGGCATTATCGGCGATCAGAAGAACGGGGAACTAGCTGGAAGTGCATCGGCAGATAAACCAACTAAGCACCGGAAAGATAGTGTACTATTCAATCGTAATGGCAGAAAAAAATTAGACTACAACTTCCGCTTTCAAATGAAAAATGTGGCGATCGAAAATTTTAATCACTACGTGTCGACGAATGGTGAGCTCAATTCCGCCACCGTTTCAGTGACGCAATGGACTAGCCCTCCAATAAATAGTCAAAAACCCTTCTGATAGTGCAAAAAATTTAAACCATAAAACCACAACATCGAAAAAGATAAGAGCTATCCATCAGAACATTCATCGTTTATCTTCCACAATGGTGGTTGTGTATAGAACTACGACCCTGATTTACTGTTCAAAAGATTTTCGATAGAAATAGATGAAACACTTACAAATCAAAACTTGAAGTTCAAAGGTCAAAAGTAATAGCTAGACAAAGGCCTTTTAGATCATTCAACCTCCAAAATGAAACAAAACAGTTTACCTCAAATCAAACTTAAAAAATAAAAAATTGTAGCAGAGGAACAACCGAGTTTAGGAAACTGAATAAAACCAGGCAAGATAAAATCAACAAGGAGGGTCCAAAATTCTAAAAATTTGGGAAAACAGTTACAGCTGCAACAAATGGAAACTATCTAGTGAACCCAAATCTCTGGACAATTTCTTCCTCAAGTAACAGACTATTTGACAATAAAACCAACATGTTGAATTCTTCTAGATGTCTAGATTTCCCAAATGGCAAATGCATGTACTTTTAATCATTGATGATAGTCAAATTTAGGAAAATGGAAACCAATATTTCAAAGTCAAGATAACTCTTTTGAGGCCAGGAATATGAGTTTCATGTTTTACCTCTGTCTTTGGGTAGCTTCCAGCTTGGACACCACAGGATTGTAACATATGGTAAACAGAAATATTCATTTGTTCCTCATTCCCATGCCATTTTTCACTTTTTGTGCTTTTGGAATTTTTTGTCCTTTTTTAGTCCTCCTGCATGCCTTTCATTCGAAATTTTTTTATTCAGGCTCCTCTATCCATAGTGTCCTTTTGTGTGAGAGATGTATTTAATTTTCAGCTCACGGACAAAGAAGAGCTTTGGCAATTTTGTACTCATATGGTTTGGTACTTTGATTTTATACATATTGCTTTCTTAGGAGATTTTTGACTCTTATTTACCTTTTTGGCTTTCAATTCTTGGAATGGGATCATTTGTATATAATATATTGTTTACCTTGCTTCCTTTCCATGGGTCTTTTGCTGTCACCCCCTAAGACATTTTTAAATGTAAGATGGATGGAGCCTCGAAATAGTATTCTAGACATTTTTTTATCCTGAGTTACTTTACAAGGATTAAGTAGGACTTCAATGTGTTCATAGACATTTAGGAAAATTGTTAAACTAGAAGAAATTATTTCAGATAAAACAATAGTACACAGTCTTATAATCAAGTATTTTAGTTAATCTATAATTCTGATGCTCTCCATGCAACCAAAAGTTTGCTTCTTTTATTGAAATCAATCAAAATATAAACTAACAAATAGAAATAAGGTAAATAAAAAATAAACAACCAAATGATTTTATTTATGTACAAAATAAAACAAAAAATCAGGAAAAATAAGGTTTGACAACTAAACCATTAACTGGTAAGTTCTCTTCCCAGCCCTGTAAATCTTGCAGTTTGTAGGTTGAGGGGCCAAGTTTTGCTGCAATTTGAAAAGGGACTACCCATAACTATTGAAATTTCGTGTGTTTCTCCTTTTCATCATGTGGGTGCTCCCACTTAAGAACCAAGTCTCCCACTTCAAATTCCTTTTTTCTAGCTTTGAGTTTATCAAACCACCTGTTCACTACTTCATGTTGATGCTTAAAACATTCTTTGGCCTTGGGCCTAGACTCTTTCGCCTTCAAAAAATTATAGATTCTAATTTACGGGATTTCGTTATCTGTGCCTCTAGACTCTTGAGCTATTATGGAAGAAGGTAGCATAATATTTGGAGGAAGAATTGCTTCTATTCCATAAACAAGGGTATATGATGACACACCTAAGGAATTCTTGGGTGTGACCCTATCATCCCAAAGAGCATTCGGTCATGCTAAATGCCAACTTCTCTGGTTTTCTATCACAATCTTTTTTAAGATCCTAATCATATTATTGTGTGTAGATTCTTCTAAACCATTCCCTTGTGGGTAGTAGTTTGTAGAATAATGCAACTTAATTCCTCTTTCATGAGCAAAAGCAATTAATCTAATAGAAGAAAAATTAGTAGAATTAACAAAAACAAGGGAAATTGGAACCCCAAACTTGGTCATGATATGATCTTGCAAGAAATCCATGACCGTATGTTCATTCACTTTACGTAACGGAATTTCCTCGACCCATCTAGTGAAGTAGTCAGTTTTCATCAAAATGTATTTTTGTTGCAAGGAAGAATTTGGTTTTATCTCTCTAATGATATCAATCCCTCATTGCTCAAATGGTTCGGTTATCATCATAGGCTTCAATGGTCCTGCTGCTTTGGCTTGTCTTCCTCCACACCTCTGGCAGATATCACACTTTCTGATATGGGCGTGTGCATCATTAAACAGTGTGGGCCAATATTATCCGGCTTTGAGAATATTAAGGGTTGTTGTATCTCCAGAAAAATGACCTCCAGTAGGCCCATCATGTAACTTTTTTATGACCTTTTTTGCATCTTCTTTGTCTAAGCATCTGAGAAGGACTCCATCATAATTATTCCTGAATAAAATTCTATCAATGATCCGATATGCAGCTGATTTAAGGCGCAATGCTCTTCACTATTTGGAATTCTAATGTTCTGGAAACAATCCTTCCTGAAGGTAATGAACAAGGTCTCAGTACCAGGAATCTAGAGCTGTGAAAAGAGGACATACATCCATCATGTGTAACTTAGCTTCATTTTCCCAATTGTTTTTTTCATTGTTTTTACCTTCAGCCATTAGTTTGTACATTCCTTTCCCTTTAACCATGGATGCTAGTTTGAATTCAAGGTCATATTCTTGTAAAGTTGTTATCCAGTTTCCTCTTCTTTCTCCTAATTCCTTTTGTATGAAAAGAGGCCTTACAGCTGGGTGTGGAACTATTACCTTCGTCCAGTTCTTAAGTATGTACGGCCTGAATTGTTTTACCCCTTTGAAGACTGCATAAGCTTGTTTATCGACAGCTGGGTAATTCAATTCGGCTCCCTACAAACCAGTTCTCATAAATGATATGGGGTACTCATCTCCCCCATCTTCCTTTTGAGTCAGCACCGTTGCCAATGAATCATCAGATGGGAAAGTGTACAAAATAAAATCCTTCTCAAAATTTAGAATTTTGAGAGATGGTGCGTGAGTAATAGATGTCTTTATTTTACTGAATGCATTCTTCTCTACATCAGTCCACTTGAATTGTACACTTTGTTTCACCATTTGTTGCAAAGGTTTAACAATTTGAGCAAAATCTAGTACAAACCTTCGCATGAAATTTATTGTCCCCATGAATGATTACATACCTTTTTTGTTATGGAGTAAGGGGATCTATTTGATGGCTTTGGTCCTTTATGGGTCTATGGAGACCCCCTTTTTAGAAACCACGTGACCCAGTAGCTTTCCTTCTATAACCGCAAACACACATTTCCTTGGATTCAGTGAGATGCCATATTTTCAACAACGCTCAAAATTTTGTTTTAGATGGAATGTGTGTTCTTCTCTCTTCTTTGAAAATATACTGACATCATCGAGATATACTACAACACTACGGCCAATTAGACTACAAAAATTTATATCCATGGCCCTCTAGAAAGTAGCTCCAACGTTGATGAGTCCAAAGGGCATCCTTCTGTAAGCAAAAGTTCCCCATTTTGTTCTGAATGTAGTTTTAAGTCCGTCTTCTTCAGCTACCAACACTTGACTATAGACAGAGAGTTCATCTAATAATAAAAATAACTCAAAACCCAAAACCATCTGCAATATCTATTCCATGGGTGGGACTGGATAGTTGTCTTTGTCCGAAGCACGATTTGGGTTTCTGAAATCCACACATAGCCTAATTTCTCCAAATTTATTTCTCACTGGTACCAAATTTGAAACCCATTCTGAGTGTTTGACTTTGAATATAATTTTGGCATCCAATAATTTTTTCACTTCATTCTGAATTAAAGGCTCCAATTTTTTATGCGTCTTCCTCAAAGGTTGCTGATAAGGCTTGACTCCAGATCTAATAGGAATGACATGTTGTATAATCTTTGTGTCATATGTTTTAAGCTCTTCATATGTCCATGCAAATACATCTTTGTACTATTTGAACAAACTAACGAACTTATTTCTTTCACCTGGGGAACAACACTTTCCCAAATTTACATATTTGGTTTAACTTCAGTTCCCAAATTTATCAGCTCGAATTGCAAATAGGAGCTATGCGTCTTGACATTTGTTGGTCTTCTGAATTTGTTGTCTAAATCAAACATCCGCTCTAAGGTCCTGACCCCTTTGGGAATGAATTTGTCGAATTTTAACTCAGCTTGGTGTTCTTCGTCATCGATAATTGTCCCTTTGAAAATTTCATCATTCATCAAACATTCCAAGATTTGTTCATCATCATCAAAAAATCGTAGATTGGTAATCATGTCTGGAACCAAAGGCCTAAAAATTAATTCAATAGAACACTTGTTATTTGAAGGTACAAGCCTTGCAGCTGAGGTAGCTAACAAGTCAGTTGCTGCATTCTTAAGTCTAGGAATGGATACAATGTTAAATGCATAAAACTTTGTCATCAAATCCCATACTTCATTCTGATAACATTTTAAATGAGGTGAGATGCAATGTATCTACTTTCGACTCTGTTTTACAATTATTTTAGAATCCTCATACACTTTCATATTTTCTACTTTTAATTCAATTGCTTTTCTTAGTCCCTGAACTAATGCTTCATATTCGGTTGTATTATTGGTACATTCAAACTCTAATCTACATGAAAGAAAATGTTTATTTTTCTTTGGATCAATCAAGACACAGCCAGCTCCTGATCCTCCCAAAGTTTTAGATCCATAAAAAAAAGTGTCCAAAAACTATCTACTTCTATTATGCTTGAATCAAAAACTACATCTGAAACTAAGTCTACTATTTTACAGTCAAATTCATCATCCCGTGAAAATCAAAGGAGATCAAGCTATGTGTCTAGTGTACCATTGGATTCTTCTGCTTGGTATTTTCCTTGTTCTAGTTCAATGAAGTAATTCCCCAATACAGAATTCACTGGTTCATTCTTACCCTCCAACTAAGTAACATTGTGCTTCATGTGGGGCTCTCTTAATACTTTAATTTGATTGGGAATTCCCTTATAAGGCAACCATAGATGTGACCAATCTGATGCAAAATATCCATTTATCTTTGCTAACCAATCCCGACTCAAAACAAGTCCATAATCTTCAGGTATGTCTGCTACTACAATATTGATTAACTGACATACCTTTTCATTTGAAGCTAATCGAATCAGAACATCCTCCATTTCCCCAATTACCTTCACATTTGTTCTATCTAACTGAACAACCTGCTAGGTAGATGGTTTAGGCTGTCCGTTTATCATTTTGCAGACTGAAAGTGGCATAACATTGACTGATGCCCCTGAGTCCACTAAACAATCATGCACGTTATGGTTGAAAATTTCAAAAGTCAGAAGAAATGGTGGGGTTTTTCATTTAGGCTTACCTCCCACACTTGCTTTACCAATTTCTTCTTCTTCAAGTTGATTGTCAGTGGGAAGCTTTTCTTCAGGTATTTCAAGTGATTTTAACAATCTTTCTTTCTGTTGAGGCACATTACACATTTCAAACAGCGAGATATTTTCCTTAGCCCTCTTAATATCTTCCACAATATCATACTCCATCTTATGTTCTTTGAGATTCTTTTTTACACCATCAGTCTTCTCCTCAATGGGCTTAACAGGCATGTTGATTTGCTTTGGATCCTAAATCGTAATGGTAAATTCAGGTATTTTATCAGATGTGGTGCTCTTCTGAATTTTCTTTACATTCTCTTAAAGTCTCTTAATTTTCGGGATTACTGATCTGTCTTTATTTAAAAAACCTTGAATTCTTGTTGTCACGTTTGTTTCTGATATTTCCTCATGTTTCAGAGTACCTTCATCTTCTGTATCAAAAAGTGAGACACAGTCCCATAAAACCAAAGCATCATCCTCTTGTTTTTCTGTGGATTTATTACCCTTTTCTTCCTCATCATCAGCTTCAGTTAGTTTAGAGTCTAATAGCTTATTCATTACTAATGTCATTGAATTTATCCATTGAGGGCAATTTTTTTCAGAATGGGGCTATTGATGAAAGGTGCAAAAGTTATCCATACCTACCTCTATTAAGTTCATTGATGCAGGACTATGTGGAGGAGGTTTATGTTGATTGTTGTCCTCTCTCCTTTTATAGTAAGGCTTATAATATTTCTGAGCTTCCTTTTCCTTTTCCACATCTATTATTTTGTTAGATAGTTTCTGCATCATTTTCAACATTTCTTCAAAGTCATGTGACTGCTCCTCCTTAGGATTATATAGTAATAAGTCTTTCTTACCAAAAAAAAATTCTCCCGACTGCTCAGGATAATCTTCTATGCTTACTTTTTCAGCTTCGACTCTCTCAACTTCTTCATAAGTTTCTAAAAACGTAGTTTTGACTTTTACCTTGGAAATCATAGCCAAGTTAGGCCCTAAAGCTGAAGTATAATATTCAATCAAAACTTTATCAGACGGTTTATCAATTGCAGAAAAATTCTTAAGATAAGCAGCAAACCTTTGGGTGAAACTATGCACTTTTTCTTTTCTTTCTTTCTTTAAAGTGTACAACCCTTTCATTAGAGATGCATGGTTTTTTTGGGCTGCATATTTACTTCTAAATATCCTTTCAAATGTGTCCCAGTCTAGGATTGAGTTTCCAGGTAGAGAAAAATACCATGAGGCTGCTACTCCTTTCAAGGTATGTGGAAACAATCTGCAGACTACGTCTTCATGTTCTCCAACCCTTATTCCTTCTATAGCCAAGTAGAATCTTTGCAAATGATCATCTACTAAAATATTTTCACTTGGGTCAAACTTGGGCAACATTTTCTCAAAATTCTGAGGTAATTCATGCAAAGGAGGTGCCAGGTTTAAAGGTGACCAAGCCTTCCAAGAAGGTGGTGGATTTGGTGGGATGGGTGGTTGATTTGCATTTACGTTTTCCATGAGTCTAGGTGAAGAATGAGGTGGTGAATGAATAGGAGTATGAACAGGTGAACAGTAAGGTGTATTTGGGCCCACTTGATTCATAGGTTGAACAACTTCCTATAAGGCTATTTCTACCAGTTATTCAAAATCTCCAACCAACACTGCGTCTTCCAATACATGACATTCTTTCTTCTTATATTCTCTTCTGGGTAAGACAAGAATAATTGGTAATCCTCCAATCTTCTTCACATATTCCCTAGTATGTCTTCTCAGATCATTAACTACTTCATTATCGACAGAATACAGATGCTCTTTACCCTTCTCTTCAAGAATTGAATTGGGAAACAAACTGCTCTCAGAACTATTACCGGTGGAATAATTTTGAGGAAATAAGTTTCCTCGGCCAGCCATGCATTGGCGGCCCTCCTTCTAGCGCCAAAAACTGATGAGGCATGGAAAATCGCAGGTAAGAATAGTTAGGAATTCTCCCCAGTAAACCTTCCCAACTAGCCCATTACTGTTTGGTATGGGGAATCTATCTGGTTTACGGTCTTATTACTGTAGGTCAAGTAACAAAAATAAAGGGTTTTACCGGTTATAGCCCGGTCCACAGTGTGTATTTTTAGTTTTTTTTATGTTTAAGTATGATATGCAAGTGCCTATATAAGAATGCATATTGATAAAGAATACAAGGAGCGGTTACAATGTGATGCACAGGTTCTTACCTCTCATCTTAACTCTCTCACATCTAAATCACAGACAGCAAGAAACTAAAACTAACTATCTAACCTATCCCTAGGGAGCAAGATTGTTATTTATCAATGAGTAATGTATTTTGTGCATGCATTAAGAAAAATCACAGATACCTGTTACGTATTTCAAAACACATGAACATTTATAGATATATGAACAACCAAATAGTTAATTCTTTATGAACAACATTCATTACTCACAGTGGAAATTTCATAGAATAAACTAGAGTGCATTCATAACAAGAAAATAGGTTCAAAGAGTTAGAAAAATCTCACAGTTAATGGATAACAGCTGAAAATGAAATAGTTGGCATTCAACAAATCCATAGCATGGCATTTGAAACCTTCCACATAGCTTTCTCCAACAGGAAACTTGTAATTCTTATTGCAAAGGAAATCGTTCTTCTTACAACATGCTCTCACAAATCTCAATGGGAAAAATTCCATCCCTCTATCTAACTCTCCTATATTTATACTACAAGCAAAACTCTTGGGCTACCCCTCGGTGACCTTTGGGCTCCCCCCAACCATTCAGTCCCACAATTTTGTCTTTTTGTGAGTGCTCAAGATTTATACAATATGTTACATATCATATTAAGATTTTAAGAGCACTTTATAAAAAGGGACCAGCTTGGTAACTGATGAACTTTTCCCAAGCTTGGGCCTCTACTGCTATCGATCTGCTTGAGATCTCAGACCCTTACTTTCTTCTTCTCTTTCATCTTCTCTTTCTTCATATATGCTTCCTTTCTTCTGCTTTGTCTTCTAGACACATCTTCTCTACAGTAGCAAACACCCTGTCATGAATAACCAGTTCTTAGATCACTTAGCATTTGACAAAGTGACACAAACTATATTAAAACATACATCTTGTAAAATTAACTATCAAAAATATTAATGCATGAAGAGAAGCAATGATAATGCAAAGCAAACCCTGCAAGTTCGTATCTTGAACTCCGCTAAATCCACTATCTAAACTAAAAACACAAGTCCGAAAAATAGACTCTTTATCTCAATCCAGGCCGCATCTGGTCCAATTTGACATCCTTCGATGAAAGCATGAAAAATGACAAAGTAACCACCATCGAAAAAAAAATAGAGTAAAATCATACGAGAAAGGAGGGAAAACCCTCTCCGGTGGGAAAAAATCAAGCATCAGGCGAAAACAAAACTCTCATCGATAGGTGAAAACACTAAAAGTTGGATGGTTAGTGTGCTAAGGATCCTCAACGACGGAAGACATAAGGACTATGGATTTCACTACAATAAGGCATTATCAGTGATCAGAAGAATGGGGAACTAGCTGGAAGTGCATCGGTAGATAAACCAACTAAGCACTGGAAATATAGTGTACTATTCATCCGCAATGGTGGGAAAAAATTAGACTACGACTTTCACTTTCAAATGAAAACTGTGGTGATTGGAAATTTTAATGACTAAGTGTCGATGAATTGTGAGCTCAATGTCACCACCATGTCGGTGATGCAATGGACTAGCCCTCCGATCAATAGTCAAAAACCCTTTCGATAGTGCAAAAAATTTAAACCATAAAACCACGACATCGAAAAAGATAAGAGCTATCCGTCGGAACATTCATTTTTTAGCTTCCACAATGGCGGCTGCGTCGAGAACTATGGCCCCAATTTACTGTTCAAAAGATTTCCAACAATGATAGATGAAACACGTACAAATCAAAACTTGAAGTTCAAAGGTCAAAAGTAATAGCTAGATAAAGGCCTTTTAGATCATTCAACCTCTGAAATGAAAGAAAACAGTTTACCTCGAATGAAACTTAAAAAATAAAAAATTGTAGCAGAGGAACAACCGAGTTCAGGAAACCGAATAAAACCAGGCAAGATAAAATCAACGAGGGTCCAAAATTTTAAAAATTTGGGAAAACAGTTGCAGCTGCAACAAATAGAGAATAAGGGTTTGGTTTCTTAACCATGTATTGGGTATTAAGTCCCATTATTAGTGTTTAAAATATTTTGATGGATTGAACATTCCCAGTTAAAGTAAAATTGTTCTTCAAGATGTTGTTCATGGCTCTGTATGCCTCAATGGTTTGTTTGGTGCCAAAGACATTATCTTCCTCCCTGGAAATCCATCACCAATACCCTAAAATATGTGCATGATATTTCTCAAAAACATAGAGTGGAAAAAACATCATCAATCATAAGCGAATGATACTCTCAAGAAAGAATATTTTGTTTTTGGAGAAATTATTCGTATCCCTTTATGGTTAGAAGATTCCTTTAGTCCTTGAGTTCCATGACTCCTCCATTACCATGTACAAGGCCCCAATACCACAAAACCTACATATATAGTACCATGGGCACCCAGGGAAAGTCATGTGTGGTTCTTTGAGGCATTATGCATGGAGATAGATGCCTCAATGGTTTATTTAGATCCAAATACATGATCTACATCCCTAGAATGTGAGTCAAAAGGCCCTAGAACACCTTCATAATTATCAAATCCACGTAATGGAACCAACATTTTGAAGAATACACTAGTGATATCCTCAAAATTCCATTTGTGGTTTATGGAGGAATCCTATTTATCTCTAGATAGCTAAATATTCCTTTAGACTGTGAGGTTTAGGCCTACTCCCCTAAACATTTCCAAGGCCCCAATTCCACAACATCTAGATACATAGTTCCATATATACCACTCCAAAGTCATGCATCGTGATTTAGGTAGTGTTCATGGCTTTGAATGCTTCAATTATTTATTTAGGGACAAAGGAATGGTTTTCTTAACTAGAACATCATTGTCAAGGCCTTGAGACATGTACATACTGTTCAAAAAAACCTAATGGAACCGAAATTATCAATTATAGGCTAATGATAAATTGAATATGCAACGAGTGGTTTGTGGATACCACCTCCTTAGTCTTAAGGATATAATATTCCTGTAGGGATTGAGGATAAAGTGTCATTTGATGACCATTTCCAAGGCCTAAATGCCAATAACCTAGATATCCAGTTCCATGGATACCCCTATAAACTCATGCATGATGCATTTACACATTTTTCATCTCTCTAAATTCTCCAAGAATTAATTGATGTCCAAACACATTGTTTCCTTTCCAACAATATCTATTTGAAGGCCCTAACACACATATATATTACTAAAAATGATATAATTGCACTAAAATCCTCAAACATAAACTAATAATATCATCAAGAGTCCATGTGTTGATGGTTTATGTATCCCTCTTACCCCTATATGTATAAAATTTTCATTTAGGGCCTAAGGTTGAGGTCTCCTCCCTTGACCATGTCCAAATCCCCAAGTCCCCATGACTTGGATGCATAGTTCCATTCATACCATATGAAGCCATGTGTGTTTATTTATGGAATTATTAATGGCTTTGGATTCCCAAATAGTTTCTTTATGAGAAAATTAATGGTCCTATTCTAGAGAACATCATTCCCAAGGCTCCAAGACACGTATGTATTGTTCAAAACCACCTAATGGCACTGAAATTACTAATCAAAATCCAATGATACCCTTAACATATCATGTTTGGATGGTGGAGTAAGAATATTAGCCATGGATGGATAGATGCTTCCTTTAGAATCCTATGTTTAGATCTCTTCCACTAACCATGTCAAAGTCCTTAATGGCACAAGACCTAGATACATGGTGTCATTCTTACCCCAAAAATGTCATGTGTGGTGCTTTAAGGAATTGTTCATGGATCCATATGACTAAATTATTTATTTATCTCCAAAGGCATGATATTCCTCCATGTATATCCATTCCCAACACCTTAGTACGTGTACATACAACTCAAAAGAACCTAATGGCACTAAAATCCTCAGTCATATGCCAATGATATCATGAGAAGGCCATATGTGGTTGTTGGAGAAACTTTTCTTAGCCATAGATAGATAAAATATTCCTTTAAGTAATTATCTTCATTCCTTCTCCCTTAACCATGTCAAAACCCCCAAGTCCCGTAGACTTGGATACATATTGCCATGAATACCCTTACAGAGTCACACATGGTAGAATAAGGTGCATTGTTCATGGTTTTCGATGCCTCAGTGGTTTCTTTAGGGAGAAAGGAATGATATTACCCCTTAAATGTCATTCCCAAGGCATCTATACACATACATATTTCTCAAAACCACTGTAACATAATCATCACCCTTAATCATAGGACAATGATACCCTCAGCAGGACATGTGTGGTTGGTAAAGGAAACCTTCTTAATCTTGAATGGCTAAAATATTTCTTTAGGGCCCAAGGTTTAAGTCTCTACCATTGACCATTTACAAGTCCTCAATGCCCCAATACCTAGATAGAGATCTCCATGTATACCCTTGGAAATTCATTCATGGTTCTTTGAGGAATTTATCATGGCTCTAGATTCCTCAATGGTTTTTTTCGAGCCAAAGGCATGGTATCCTTCTCTATATCATTATTTCTAAGGCCCCAAGAACACTACATACATCTCAAAACCACATAATGGAAATAATATCCTTAATCATAGGTCAATGATACCCTCAAGAGTCCATGTATGGTTGGTTAAGGCGATCTTCTTAGCCTTGGATGACTATATGATTATTTCAGGTCCAAAGGTTCAAGTCTCCTCCATTAACCATGTTGAAGGCCCCAATACCTCGAGCCCCCAAGACATGGATACATAGTGGGACAAATATCCATGCAAGGTCATGCATGGTGATTTAGAAATTTTCCATTGCTATATTTGCCTCAATGGTTTATTTAGGGCCAAAGGCATGGTCATTTTTCCTGAAACATCATTCACAAGGCCCCGAGACATGTAGATACTACTCAAAACCACCTAATGGAAATAACTTAATCAATCATATGCTAATGACAATCTCAAGAGGCCATGCGTGGTTGGTGGAGGAAATATTCTTATCCCTTGAGGGATAAAATATTCATTTAGAGCTCAATATTCAAGTCTCCTCCACTAATCATGTCCAAGGCCCCACAACCACAATGCCTACATACATAGTTCCATTGATAACTCTCCAAAGTCATGTAGGGTACTTTTACGTAGTGTTCATGGCTCTATATGCCTTAATGATTTCTTGATAAACAAAGGCATGGTCTTCTTCCCTATAAAATCATTCCTAAGTACCTAAGATGTGTTCATACTGCTCAAAACCACCTAATGGTAACAACATCTTCAATAATAAGATTAGGAGGTTGTGTGTAGTTTATGGTGATAATACTCAAAACCACCTAATGGTAACACCATGTTCAATAATAAGATAATAATACAATTAGGAGGTTGTGTGCAATTGATGGTGGAAACTTTCTTATCCTTGGATGACTCCAAGCTTCCTTTAGGGGTGAAGGTTCAAGTCCCCTCCATTAACCCAGTCAAAAGCCCCAAGTCCACAAGAACTAGATACATAGTACATTGGATACCCCTTACAAAGTCATCCATGGTGCTTTGAGACATTATTCATGGCTTTGGATCCATCAATGATTTCTACATGGATAAAGGAATGTGCATTGTCCCTAGAACTTCACTCCCAAGCCCTAAGACATGTACAAACTATTCAAAATCACCTAATAATACCACATCCTCAATAATAGGTTAATTATACTCTTAATATGCCAAGTGTGGTTGGTTTCCAGGAAACCTTCTTATCCCTTCATGGCTAGAATATTCCTTTAGGGATTGAGATTTAGGCCTCCCCCATTCACCATGTCCAAGGCCATACACCTAGATACATATTACCTCAATAAATATGGATTCCTTATTTGTATCTTTAGGGATAAATCTGCGCTCTTGTTCCCTATAATATCATTACCAAGGACTTGGGACACCTAAATAACGCTCTTTATTTCCTCATATGACTCTTTCCAAGGCCTTGAGATCTATCCACTATGCAAAAACTTTTGATTGTTCCCATATCTAACATTTATTCCAAATATCGACATTAAAGGGTGTATGTTATGTTTCATGGCCTTGATAATTTCCCCTTACCTTCGAATAATATTATGTTAGGGTATACTTCTTTCAATTTCCTCCCAAACCATTTTCTAAGGCCCATCCATAGTGCACAAAACCACATAATTCCTCCCATATCCCACTTTAATATTAATGATATCCTATACAGTGCATGATCTCCTATGTTATAGTTTGATTCATATCTCTTAGCCCAAGATTCCTAAAACATTCCTTTAGGGCCTAATTCATGTGATTCCTCCCACGGATATGTCTAAGGTTCATGTACCTAGTGTCACTTATATGAACACTTAGATGCCAAGGACAGTGTTGGGATTTCAAGGGTGTGTTTGAAAGATTCCCATTGGGCCTAAGGCCCAAGATTCCTCTTATGACGATATACAAAACCCTAAATCCCACATATACTAGAAAAACCTCATAATGGTGTTGAGTTCCTCACTTAAAGTTAAAGGATAGCCCCAATAGGGCATGCCTCATAGTTTGAGTTGTTATATTTGGCCTTGGATGCATAGAATATTTATTTTGGGACCAAGGCTTAGGCTTCCTCCCTAAAAATGTTGAGGTTCTAACCGCCCATATATAGTGCTTCAAACATCTTAATTACATTAATACCCCCAATTTTAGGAAAATTATACCCTTATGAGTTATTTTGCTGTGGTTCAAGGTATACTTGTTAATATTCTATGTGTAGAGGTTTCATCTGATGTATAAGCCCATATTTTTCTCCCTTAATCATGTATATGCTTGAAGACTTATGCCTAGTTTTATTTCCTCCAATTCCCTCCATTGCCCCTATTATGATGCCATAGATATTTTCCAAAATTCATTTGTGTTGGCTCAATAAATAGCATTATCCCTACATGCCTAGAAGATTCATTTAGAATAAGGTCTATGTTTCTTCTATTAATTAGGTTGAGGGCTAGTAGTCATATCACTATTGATCCAAACCTTATAATTGCATCAATGTCCACATTTAAACGTTAAGAATACTCTTGAAAAGGAATGTGTTTTATCATCTTTATTGGTCTTATATTCCTAATATCTTTTGTTAGGAACGAGGGTAGAGGTTTCCTCTCTTGAACATCTCCAAGGATTCGAGACCCATTCCTTGTGCTCAAATACTAATAATAATACTAATATATCCATCAAGAAATTTAATAAGCTCAATAAAAATATACCCTATTGAACAAACAAAATTTGAAAACAAAATCAATTTTATTAATATTTTATAATAGTAATAATTAAAATGGTTTTCTTCAATTATTTGTCAATATTAAGAATCATAGGTACTTATTTGCTTGAATAATATTAAAAATGAATAAATGAATTAAGTTATTTACAAAATAATTCTTTGTGAACTTGTTGTGTTTGTGGTCCAAAACATCATAGATGAATCACGCGACTTTATTTCTTTAAATGGTATAAACCATGATAATTGAGTTTGTTTTGATTGTGGCGTAAACCCTCATAAATTAATCATGAGCATTTATTTCAATGACAAAACTGAATTAAGTTATTTACAGAATAATTATTTGGTGAATTTGTTGTCTTTATGGTTCAAATAATCATAATTAAATCCAATTTGTGCATGTCCATATGACAAATATGTTCTTAGCACAACTATATCGTACTTGCTAACATGAGATTTCTCTACCTTAGGACTTCTTTAGCCTAAGGACTAGGATTCTTCTCTCAACCATGTTGACAATCGGTGAGCTTATCCCTAGTAATTAAATAATTGTAATAGTGTCAATTCCTATACATAGAGGCTAAAAATACTCTTAGGAAGATGTATGGCCATGACCTTTAAGGTGCCTTTATTGGTGCTATATTTTTAAAAGCTTCCTTTAGGAACATATGTAAATTTTTTCTTTATTAATCATGTTCATGGATCTAATATCTATGCCTTTTGCTAAAAACATAATAATGATATTAATTTCCCTCAAGAAATTTAATATATTTTTTTTTTTAATTGAATAATCAAATTTCGATTCAAATCATTTTTATTACTCCTTTATAATAATAATAAATTGAAAATGTTCTTTCTATGTATTTGTCGATTGTATTTATTTGTTTAAACAATATTGAAAATGAATAATTGAATTGATATATTTACAACAACAAAAAAAAAAAATTGTGAACTTGTTGTGCTTGTGGTGAAAAAATTCATAAATGAACCATATAATTTGTTTAAGTATTAGAGAAATAAATAATTGAACTTGTTATGATTGTGGTACAAAAGCTCATAAATTAATCTTCGAGTGTTTATTAAAATTAAGAAAACAAAAAAACATTGAATTAAGTTATTTACAATAGAATTATTTATGTTTATGGTGCAAATCCTCATACTTTTAATCCTAAATGGACATGTAAATGTGACAAGTAATAACGTAGCACCACTTTATGGTACTTGCCATGGTGGAATTTCCATTAACATGAGGAGGAATGTAATATCCCAAACAAAGACTGGGTGTTTTATTATGTTTAAGTTGGTGTTGAGCGGTAGGATCTGGAGCACCTAGACAATTTTATGTCTAAGTTGGTGTTAGGAAGTAGACTCTAGAGCACCTAGATTGGTTTATGTTTAAGTTGGTGCTGAGCAGTAGGATTTGGATCACCTAGACTTGTTTTGTCTAAATGATGTTGAGTTATATGCTCTCGAGCATCAAATACAATAAAATGACAATTTATTATTACTTATCTTCTTTTATTCTTTGCAACTAATGGAGGAAAACCACTTAAAGAGGGACTAAGTATCTTCTTTTATTCTTTGCAACTAATGGAGGAAAACCACTTATAGAGGGACTAAGCATGCTAGAAATAGGATGGTGTTTAAGTAGTTGTTAAGAAAAGAATGAAATAGAAATAGGATAAATGTAAATCTATATTATTTAATTAAAAAATTAAAAGAAGTGAGACAGCTAAAGAAATCTAATTATTTTCAAAAAGGTTAAGGTAAAGTGGAAGTAAAGAGAACAAGTGTGATGTTTCTAAACAAAGAGTTTATCCTAAATCATAGGATAGTTTTACCTTAAGACAAATAATAAATAGCATAGAGCAGACACTCTAAGGGGTAATGGTCCCTAGTGCACTAGAGGGTTTCGGTGTAGATCTTTGAGCACTAAATTGCCATGAATAAGTAAATGGCTAGTCCAGGAAGGGGTGTGGGATAAAGGAGAAATTATTATAGGACTCTATACAGAGATGGTAAATTACCTTATGGATACTCTACTGATAGTAATCAAAATAGAAAATTGTACCTAGACATCGTATTCTCTAGTATGTTTGGTTCAGCTCGAGGGTGAGCAGTGGATTGAATAAGGAACATTTTTAGGCCTACAGTTGGGTGGAACAAGTTAGTTCCCCACTCGGTTTGAAGCAAAAAAGACCAATAAGTGTTATAAATTCTTCTTCTTACCTAAATACTATTTTTTAGGTTATGTTAATATTATTTGTTTAAATCTTATTTGAGTTGAACAATTATCCTGAATTCTATTGGATTATGTTCAGTTGTGTATAAGTATATATTTTGCAGATTATTGACATTGCTATATCCCAAATTTAATCATTTTGGTAAACCCACCATTTAAAATTATTTATAGAAATAATTTTTACATGTATATGGTTATTGCACCGATATCATAAATATGTATAATGACTTTGTATGCAATTTGTGTAAACTAGTGAATGCTTAAACAAATAAAATAATCCAAAGATTAATGGATGAATCAAAGATAAGTCATCGACTTTTTAGCCTTAGAGAGAAAACTCACTTCTAGTCCAAAGAAAAGACATGATTCATTGTTGAATTTCGAGACTAAGTCCCTAAACCCAACCTTGGATTAAATAATAAATATATTATATTTAAATATTATTCAAATTTGACATAAAAATACTATCAACAATGTTACTCTAACATACCATTAAAACATTAAGTACAATATTCATGTTTTTACTCGCATAAATGCATTAAAGACAAACAATTACCATAAAAAGTATACTACCAATCGTGAATCAAACACCAATTAACATTAAATAAAAATACATAAATCAATTTTAGTTGGTTTCTTTACACATCAAAACGGAATTCGCTCTAAGTCAAACAGCAGGCTGCAAAGAGCCATGAAATACCCAACTATGATTTGGCGCCCAAATTGTTTCATTTTTTCAACATCATGGGTAAACCCACATCTCAGTAAGGTGTTTTATTTTTCTGAACAATACCAATAACAACTTTTAATACACAGAGAATCAAATTGTAGAAGGATTAACAACGATGTAGGATCGAATCCAATAACCAGTTATATAAATATTTAACCAAATAAATAATTGGTACAACAAACATATGGATCTAATATCCAAACCCTCTAATTAATAAAATCATCCCAACCATTAAACGTATCGTGACCAAGATAGATTCCCCGCCTCTATTTAAAATATTAAAACAGAGCAGAGTCACTGTCCCATACAAGATTCAAGTCATAATCACTATAATAAACCCCAAAATCGCAACAATTTCCAATACCATTGACTCAGCATGCCACCATATAAACATGGTGTGCGTTAATCATCCATGGAAGGTTCAATCAATATCAAAATCAAACAGTGCAAAAATTGTCTTCTAGTAGATGAACCAGAGTGCAACATTAAGCCATGGAAGCCCACTAATTTCATAGCACAAATATGGGCACTGTTTGCCATAAAACTTATACAAACAAGTAACTGAGAAGGAAACACATATAGACTCTTCATAAGGGTTTACATAAAAGTGAAAAATTGGTTGGCAACCACGAATTGTACAGGAAGAATTTCCTCACAATCATCCGCCCAGAAAACAACCAAAATGCCATGAGATGGCTTACGGAAGAGCCATGGAAACCCCATGTTGGGAATTAGATAAAATTCTCAGTTGTTATCAGATAAAATTCTAAGCTGTCATTTAAGAAAGCAACAATAAATTTAACATTATGTCCAGTAAGACCAGTATCTCTATCCAGGTCATGAGACGAATTCATGAAAGGCCAAACTAGGACAATAACATCTCAGTCATGAAACTTGATTATTTATACCTAAGAATTAATCCCCCATTGATGAAAAATGGTCTAGGAAGGGCCTTAGGCTTACCTTAGAGGATCCTCAGTTCATGTCAAATAGATGCTACCGTTTCCATAACACCCACGATAAGAATATCCTGCATAAAATGCATCCACGAAATCACATGATTAAATATTTAGGTAAATTATTGAATTCCAAAACTAAATAACTATAAATTGCATAGAAAAGAATATAAATTTAATGCGGAAGTCTGTGCATAAAAGTTCCCATCGAAACGTTTTTCTTACCTAAGTAGAGAAAAGAGTTGACTGGAAGCTGAACTATAGCCATTGGGTCGTCATTGTAGCTGGAAAGAAAATGAATAACCAAACTAAGTGTCTGGGGTAAATTGATATGATTGTTTATAGTGGGATATTCCCTCTACAACACTAAATACAAGGAAAAACAAGAGAAATACAAGGAAAAACAAGAGGAGAAGGTTGCTTGTAGTAGGGTAAGATCCCAAGCTTCCCCATTCCACAATGCAAACAATAAACCATCAAACCCTCAACTAAACAAGCTTTGGGTAACAAAGAAACTCCAAGTACAATGGTTTAAATGTTGAATCAATCTGCAATTCACAGAGCACCCTAAGTACCTGCAATTCACATGGTTCTCATAAATGCCAACAACCTTGAAATGTTGCATTTCATTATGGATTTTAACCAAAGTTTTTTCCTTCATTAAAAACAAGGGTGATGTAAATGAAAATGTGGTGTTAGATAGAAGGGGTAAGTATCATTCCCCAAAAACATATAATAAACCATTTAACTCATATTTTGTTAGTATATACATGTATTTACAAAGATTGACCCGCGATGAAGGGTGGTGTTGATAGTATGAAACCACCACTTCATTAATGAGAAGTATGAAGGTTATTAACACCTTAATGTTCTCATGGTCACTATGCATACCTGTAAGAGAGGAAATGAAAGAAAAGATTAGCATGCTATGTAGGCGAAAAGACTAGCATGCTATGTAGGCCAAGGCCATTAATGGGCCAAATTCCATATATGGAAAATGTTAAATCTTTTGGAACAAAATCATGGCTTAAACCCTCATGAAGTTGAGATAACTCTTATGCCTTAAAAAGGAATGTAAAAACCATTGTAAAACTTTAAAGTCACTATACAACACATAACTGTATATGTGTGTAATAATATGCACCGCCAAATAACTAGGAGTCAAAGCGATCGACAAGGATATTTATATGCCATTGAAAATGAGGATACAATCCTATGAAAGAATAAACAACCATCGAAGAAAATAGATAGGTTAGCCAAAGAGTGATATAGATAAATGGTGTAACTATGTGTAGTTTGACAATATATTGATCCTTAAGAAAAAAAAATAGGGTATATTTTAGGTGACGTTAGAAGTGGTATTAGAGTCAGGTTAAAACACTCATGACCTATGAGGTGATCACTAACCACTGTGATTAAAACTGTTAACTAATAAGTTCTTGTTTACTGCAAATTGAACTATTTTCATAAATTGAAAAACCATGAGTGCTTAAAGGGTTGTTAGTTAGCACAGAAACCTAAATTCACCACCTCGGGAAGATGAGCCAGTGGTGCAACTAAATGATAGCCTCATGACAGCCACACCTTCTGAACTGATGAAGACAATACATAGTTTAAAGGCTAAATTCCATATTTTTAAAGAAGACAACATAAGAGAGAGGCAAGGGTAGAAAAAAATAAATTAAACTCTATTGCAATCTTTGATGGAAATAAATAACATACAGAAGAAGAAGAAAAAATAGAACACATTCAACAAGTAATCCAATTAGTAGCCACTAACATAGGAAAAGAGCTAGAAGCTAAGAAACTGAGAAGTAAAGGAAGCTTCAAGAAAAATTTAATTCATCCTTTGAGAATACAAAGGATTACTACAAGAGTAATTCTTCGGATACCTACTCATCATATGCTGGTAAGAAGAAACATAATAAAATTGTTAATAGTAAGGGATTACAAGGGGAATTCAAGAAGATCAAAGACCCAACTTTTGAAGGAGAATTAGATTCAGTGGAAAAAGTTGAAGAGTGGCTTTTAGGAAAGAATAAGTATTTTGAGGTACATGATTATTCTAGTAAAATGAAGGCCCGACTGGCCATTTATAATTTGAATGGAAAATCTTATAGGTGGTGGCAGGATTTGAAACTAGCCAAGAAATTAAAAGAAAAAGATCTTAAATGGAAAACATTTAAGAAATTATTTCAATACAAATACATCTCTGAAAGGTTTTTCGATAAAACAGATAAAGGAATTCCATGAGTTGAAATGGGATCTATGTCCATGGATGCCTTAATAAAGAGATTTCTGGAACTATTGCATGATGTACCCTATATAGGGAGCAAAAGGTTAAAATACAATAGTTTTTAGGATGTCTTCCATCATATTTCACAGATAAAATTGAATTTGATGGACCCAAAATCTTGGATGAAGCTTTATACAAAGAAAGACTATGTTATGATCACAACCAGTACATGAATGAGAATATACACAAGAACAAAGATAAGCATAAATCTTTCTCAAACAGGAGGAAAAATGGGTTTTAACCAACTCTGTACTTAAAGAAAGATACCAATTTTCCGAACAATCAAAATTTTGGTAAATTTGGAACCCATTTAACCTTCCAACACAAAGTGTCAATTAACCAATAGTGACTGAAGGAGTTTAATCAGCCCCACTAATAATAAAATGTTGGGGATGTTAATTCCCCCATTATTACAAAAATCTCCCATGGAAAAATAACAAAGTTCAGAACAATTTGCAAGAAAATGCAACTGTTGAAGTTGTTCCAAGAACACCAAGGATTTGTGTTGCACTAGAGGGGAGACAAGATGACCATCTGTCAACCATGGTTGAAATTGAAGGTAAAATATCAACAAATGTTGTTTCGATTTTAATTTATCAAGGATCTTGTTGTAGCTTTGTTTCTCCCAAATTTGTTGAAAATTGTAAGTTGAACAAGGAAAAATACAATAAACCATGGTTGGTACATCTGGCCACTCTTACAAAAAGGAAAATTTCTAAACTTGTTAAAATATATAAAATTGAAATGAATGGTTTCCAAATAGAAACATATTTGAAAATTCTACCATTGGGCTCATATGATATATTGATAGGTATATTGGACTAGCTAGAAAAACACCATGTGGTCCTAGATTGCCTAAGTAGAACTTTCACTTGTACTGATAAACAAGGAAATCAAAGAATGGTGCAGGGGATATCTAAGAAAACCTTTGTGAGACAAATATAATCCTTACACTATAAAAAGTGTATAACAAAAGTTTTGAAACTCTATGGAGTTAATATTCACAACTTGGAAGGAAAAAAGAAACAAAAAATTGAATATTTTGTGGTTCTAATGGAATTTAAGGATGTATTTCTAGAGGAAATGTTAGTTTTTCTAGATCTTATTAGATTGATTAGGATATTTGTTTGAAATAATAACAAGTACTTGTAGATGCACATGCCATACTAAGGCAATTTAGCCTAGGCCTCTTTTCTGGATGATCTATGGACAGAACAACTTGAAATAGGAAGCCTTAGCTTTCGCAGCTGTGCAGTGCCTTCTTTCAGAGAGGCTCTGATACCATGTTATTTTTTCTATATATTATTATCTTGATTATGATCTTTTTCTAAAAGAATAACAAGCACATCTAGATGCATAAGATATAAGAGATACACAAGACACAGATTTTCACCGGGGAAATCATGAAGGAGAAAACCCCACAAACTTCTTCAAAATAGTAAGATGATCAAAAGAAGTAATAAGAAGTATTCCGTAGCTATCTTTCTCTCGTCCATTTCTCTCTCTCTCTCTCTCTCTCTCTCTCTCTCTCATGCCCACTTTTATTCCCTAGCATGGACAACTTCTCCCATAGAGACTCCAAATACACATTACATGATGTTACACTGGGGACTATTGCCCCGACTTACAACAAAGGCTGTACCTCAAGGTCTAGACATAATTAATACATCCCGCAAGGGGGTAAACACATCCCCAATGGGAGTACAACAACATACAATGATAATATATATCAGAATATCTTCCGAAGTTACAAATACATAAACACTCCCTCTTAAATAGGAAGGTATTATCTGTCTTCGCAATCATCATTATATCTAGTCAAGTCTTCATTGCGGATTCATCATCACAGAGTCATAGAGTGATCATCATAGATACTTCCATCATCATATTATTATTTTGATCATTGTAGCATACTATCTGTCATCAAAAGTTTCTATACAGCTAACGCTTTTTCATGTTGGATGTAGGCCTAGTCCTTTGCCAGATCTTCATCACATCTCGAGCAAGACATCACATAGGAACTATCCAGGACCTTCTTTACATTGCCACGACAATAACCTGCATCTTCTATGTTCTTCTCATCGTATCTAGATCATCTCTTTTGTCCTACACAAAGCATCCACGGTGAACCTACGTTCTATTAGAGAACCTCCTAAGTGCACCTCTCGTACTTCGTGACCTTATCATCTCAATATGGAAACACACATATATGGATATATATGTAAGGACTAATTACGACCCAATAACCTGCTAGATCGGGAGCTTTTATATTCTAGGTCAACCTCAAGGGATTACATATGAACAAATGACGTCTAGGATATTTTCCGTTCAGATAACGTTTGGGGTGTATTACATCTGAGTAATCTACATACCACACCAAGTCTCATTTTTACACTTAGACAACCCATAGGGCATATTACATATGAATAAACTGCGTACCACGCTAGGTATCATTTTTACATTCAGATAACCTATCACATGATGGATTACGTTGAAGGAAATCCTACGAGCTTCGCCAAGAATGATTACATCTGAGGAAAAACTACAGGACTGATTACGTCTCAGCATCCTATTGCACCAAGATTTTTTCCTCTCTAATAACCTATCTAATTTCCCATGTGATATATTATGCTTCTGTAACATATCAAGACTGATTACATCCAAGGATAACCTACGAGCTTCGCCAAGACTGATTACATCCAAGGAAAACCTACATGATTGATTAAGTTTGAGAAACCTACGAGCTTCGCCAAGATTTTACTCTCAGACAACCTATCTTTCTAGTGATATTAGAACACATCACCCCCTCTTTCAAGGGGTCTTCATCTGGATCACACCAAGTATTTCTCTAAAGTACTTGAACTTCACTCTCACAATAGGCTTAGTCAACACATCGGTTATCTGCTCCTCCATTTCCACGTACTAGAGCTTCATTACTCCTCTCTGTACCATATCCCTGATATAGTGGAACTTGATCTCAATGTGCTTCGACTGGTCATGGAACATGGGATTTTTTGACAGCTTCATGCAACTCTGATTGTTGCAGAAGATACAAGTCATATCCAACTGGAGATCAAACAAGTCAGATATTATCTTTCGAATCCACACTACCTCCCAGGTAGTCGAGCAAGAGACAACATACTCTTCCTCAGTTGTACTCAACGCCACACATGATTGCTTCCTGTTGAACAAGGAGATCATGACAGATCCCAAACTGAAGTAGTAACCTGAGGTTCTCTTCTCATTAGTGAGGCTACCTGCCCAATCTGAATCAACATAAACATGTAGGTTAATCCTCTGATTTGCATCATATTTGATCCCATAATCTACTGTACCTTTTAGGTACCTCAGTATATGCTTTGCAGCTGTCAGGTGAACGTGTCTCGGATTTGTTAGGAACTGATTCAAGCTGTTCATTGCAAACAATATGTTTGGTCTCATATTCATCATATACATCAATGACCCAATCATCTCACGATACATTATGTCATCGACCATCTCAGATGAAGCATCACTCAAAAGCTTCAAGTTAGATGCCATAGGTGTGGTCATTGCTTTGCAGTCCATCATTCAGAATCTCCACTGCATATCTTCCTTGACCAAGGAAGATCCCATATGCACTCTGCCCCACCTACATGCCTAAGAAGTAGTGCATCATACCTACGTATTTCATCTCAAACTCTGTAGAAAGTCTCCTCTTTTAATCTGTAATGAGTTCCTCTTCACATGTTAGAAACAAGTCATCGACATATAGCAGGAGTATCACTAGTCTTTCGTCTTCCACCTTAAAGTAGAGGTTGGAATATGCTTTACTCTCGGTGAATCCCAAGATCATTAGGAATTTATCCATCCTAGTGTACCATCTCCTCGGTGCTTGTTTCAATCCATACATGGCATTCTTCAATTTGCACACATGGGTCTTCCTATCATGTGTCTCAAATCCCAGTGGTTGCTCCACGTACACTTCCTCCTTGACTACACCATTCAAGAAAGCTATCTTGACATCCATCTGGTGTATTTTCCATTTCATAATTGTTGACAAAGCAAGTATGGTCCTAATGGAAGTGTACCTTTCCACGGGTGCAAATGTATCTTCGTGGTCTATGCCTTATTTCTATGAGAAGCCTCATGCTATGAAACTCACCTTATATTTATCAATGCTTCCATATGCAACATGTTTGATCTTGTATATCCACTTCGAATTCATGACAGATTTCTTTTCCGGACTCAGAACAATATCCCATACATCATTCCTCGTGATCAACTGATATTCCACAATCATCACATCCTTCCATTCTTTCTTTTCTACAGCCTCTTCATAGGTGGAAGGTTGTCTATCAATGATGTCACACAGCAGGGCCATTTATCTATTATAGGGCTTTTCCCTTTTTCTCTCTCTATGTATTCCCTATAGTGCACCATACCTTTCATATTCTCGTATGAGCTCATGTGCCCATGCTGGTTTCCTCTTGTGGGAGTCCTTCTTAAGGAATGTCTCTACTAGATCTTGTCATTCTTTCATGTGGTTATCTTCATGGTACTTTGGAATTGCTTCTCCAATTTCCATATCTCGGCCTCTCATCTCTTCGGGTTCCTTGATCTCTTGAATGGGTCTCCTGATTGGAAATTTCAACTCAAAATGGGCCTCCTAAGGAAATAATAAAATAATATTTATTAATTTTGGAGGAAGAAAAGAAAAAAAAAGTACTTTTTTGTTCATTTTTCGACATATATCCCTGTTTGTTTACTCAAATTTCGATCGGGAGAGCTCGTTGGATGTGGAATTAAATTCCGCATCCAACAAGTACCCACTCTGCATACTTTTGACGAACCCCACTACCCCAAAAACAAGAAATACCTGAAAAAACGTGATGATGACATCATCATCACGTTTTTTCAGGTGTTTCTTGTTTTTGGGATAGCAAGGTCCATAAAAAGTATGTAGAGTGGGTACTCGTTGGATGCGTAATTAAATTATGCATCAAACGAGCTCTCCCAAGAGAAATTTGAGTGAAAACACAGGGAGATATGTCGAAAATACAGACAAAATAAGTATTTTTTTTATGATAACTATCCCCAAATTTATATTAAAAATTTGTGTAAGACATATACAGTATTTCAAATTTAAAGAAATTTCATTGGCTAACACATAATGACATGGAATTTGAATTAGGGTTGAAAGGCCCATTTTGAGTTGAAATTTCTTCTAATGCTTAAGTATGAAGTATGTCGAGTCTTCATATAAGGTTATATCTCTATTGATGTCGATCTTCTTAAATCCTAGGAAGTATATTCGGTAAGCCTTTGATGTATCAATGTATCCTATGAATATACCCTTCCTCCCAGAAGGATTGAGCTTGGTCCTTTTCTCCTTTTGGATATGTATGTACACCGGGTAGCCAAATATTCTTAGATGGATGACTTCTAGTTTCTCTCTTGAGAAAGACTCTTTAGAAGTCTTATTGTCATGGAATCGATGAGGAGTATTGTTATGTACATACACAGTTGTTCTCATTGCCTCCTCCCAAAGGTGCATAGGAAGATCCTGATCATGCAACATAGCTTTTAATGCCTCCATGATGGTTTGGTTCTTTTGTTCTACAACCCCATTATGTTGAGGATTGTATGGAGTGCTCAACTCCCTTTTAATATTAGACTCTCTGCAGAGTTACTTGAATTCTACTGAAGTGAACTCTCTACCATCATATGACCGTAGAGTCTTGATCTTTCAATATGTTTGGTTCTCGACCAAGGCTTTATATTCCTTGAACTTACTGAAAACTTCACTTTTCCCTTTCAAGAAATATATCCAAGTCTTAAATGATAAATCATATCTAAAGGAAACATAGTATACATACCCTCTTAATGAACTAGAGGACATAGGTCCACACACATCTTAGTGTACTATCTCCAATATTCCTTTAGCATTGCTGTCACTGTTGGGAAATGTCTTCTTCGCATTCTTTCCTTGTGCACATCCTTTGCAAATGCCTTCATGTTTCCCAGGAAAAGGATACACCTTGCTCATGTTGTCGAATATCATGAACCAACAAACAAAATATTCAGATAAGAGAAGAATGATTCAAATGAAGAGTATGTGGTAATCTCAGCTCTTACTGGCACTATCTAACACAAAAGAATTGATTGGCTTACAGATAGTGGATCTTCTAAACGTATGACAGGATACAAGGAATCATTCATTAATATGTATAAACATGACTCACCTAACAAGGTGAAACTTGGGGATGACTATCAATACCCCATAAAAGGGACTGGTGAATCTTCATACAATATTGATTGCGGGAAATCATTGAAGATGAAGGATGTGCTGTTTGTTCCAGGATTGAAGAAGAATCTTCTCTCCATTTCTGCACTAGATGTAAAAGGGACTAGGGTTGCTTTTGTCAATGGCCAAGTTCTTATGTGTCCCAGAGGAAAGACAATAGAAGATGCAACAGTGATTGGAGAAGAAGATGAAGGTTTGAACAAGTTGAAGGGGCAACCTAAAAAAGCAATGGTTCATGAGTCAATTGAACCAAGTGATCTATGGCATATAAGGCTTGCATATGTGCACTACAAGTAACTATCAAAGGAAAGCAAAGTAGTCTATGGAGTGCCATAGATCCAAGCAAAGCATGAATGCATTTTCAAAGGATGTGCGCAAGGAAACAATGCAAATAAAACATTTCCTAGCAGTGAGAGTAAGGTTAAAAGAATATTGGAGATAGTATGATCAGTTGTATGTGGGCCCATGTCTTATATCCCAATAAGAGGGTATGTGTATTATGTTTCCTTTATAGATGACTTCTCACGTAAGACTTGGATATATTTCTTGAAAGGAAAAAGTGAAGTTTTGAGCAAGTTGAAGGAACATAAATCCTTGGTCGAGAACCTTACAAATAGGAAGATCAAGACTCTATGGTCAGATAATGGCGGAGATTTCACTTCAAAAGAATTCAAGGAAACCTATAGAGAGTTGGGGATTAAGAGGAATTTGAGCACTCCATACAATCCTCAATAGAATGGGCTTGCGGAATTAAGGAACCGAACCATCATGGAGGAAGCAAGAGATATGTTGCATGATCAGGATATTCCTATGCACCTTTGGGGTAGAGGTAGCAAGAACAACCATGTATGTACAAAACCGTACTAGTCATAGAGTACTTGACAATAAGACTCTTGAAATGGATTTCTCAGGAGAGAAACCAGAAGTCGGCCTTTTGAGAATATTTAGCTACCTAGTGTACATACATATCCCAAAGGAGAAAAGGACCAAACTTGATCCTTCTGGGAGAAAGGGTATCTTCATCGGATACAGTGATACATCAAAGGCCTACCAAATATACTTCCCAGGATTAAAGAAGATCGACATCAGTAGAGATGTAACCTTTGATGAAGACTCGGCATACTTCAGATCCAAGAGGACACCCATCTAGGTGGTCAAGGAACTTGAAGAGACGAGAGACTGAGATATGGAAATTGGAGAAGCAATTCCAGAGGACCATGTAAATCATGATATGACAGAACGACAAGAGTTGGTAGAGACATTCCTTGAGAAGGACTCACACAAAAGGAAACCAACATGGGCACGAGATCTCTTATGAGAAGCTGAAAGGTATGGCACTCTAGAGGGAATACATAGATATAGAAAGAGGGAAAATCCCTACAATAGCTATGTGGCCATATTGTGTGACATCATTCATGAAGAACCTTCCACCTATGAAGAGGCTATAGAAAAGAAAGAATGGAAGGATGTGATGATCGAGGAATATCAGTCGATCATGAAGAATGATGTTTGGGATATTGTTCTGAGATCGAAGAAGAAATATGTCGTGACTTTGAAGTGGGTATAGAAGATCAATCATGTTTCAAATGGAAGCATCGAGAAATACAAGGAGATAATGCTAGCATGAGGCTTATCACAGAAAGAAGGCATAGACTATGATGTGACATTTGCACTCGTGGCAAGGTACACTTCCATTAGGACCATACTTTATTTGGCAGCAGTTATGAAATGGAAAATACACTAGATTGATGTCAAGAGAGCTTCCTTCAATGGTGCAATCGAGGAGGAAGTGTACATGGAACAACCACTAGGATTCGAGACACATGATAGGAATACCCATGTGTCCAAATTGAAGAAGGCCTTGTATAGATTGAAACAAGCACCGGGTACATGGTATGGGAGGATGAATAGCTTCTTGATGAGCTTGGGATTTACCAAGAGTAAATCAGATACCATCCTCTACTTCAAGATGGAAGATGGAAGACCAGTGATACTCCTTCTATATGTCGATGACTTGTTTCTAAAAAGTTAAGAGGATCTCATTATAGATGCATAGAGGAGACTTGCTATAGAGTTCGAGATGAAAGACCTAGGTGTGATGCACTACTTCTTAGGCATGGAGGTGTGATAGAGTGCAGATGAGATCTTCCTTGGTCAAGGAAAATATCTAGTGGAGATTCTGAAGAGATTCAGAATGATGGACTACAAGACAATGGCCACAACTATGGTATCTAACTTGAAGCTTCAAAGTGATGCTTCATCCGATAAGGTTGACACCATGATGTATAGTCAGATGATTAGCTCACTGATGTATCTGACAAATACGAGACTTGACATATTCTTTGTGGTGAACAAACTGAGCCAGTTTCTGATGGATCCAAGACATGTTCATCTAATAGCTGCAAAACATATGCTGAGGTACCTAAAAGGTACAGTGGATTATGGTCTGAAATATGACGTGAATCAAAAGATTAACTTACATGGTTATGTTGATTTAGATTCGATAGGTAGTTCCACTGATAGGAAGAACACCTTGGGTTGTTGCTTCAGTTTGGGATTTGGCATGATCTCCTGGTTTAGCAGGAAGCAATAATGTGTGGCATTCAGTACAGTTGAGGAAGAGCATGTTGTCGCTTGTTCAACTAATTGCGAGGAAGTATGGCTTAGAAAGCTACTGTCTGACTTGTTTGATCTCGATTCGGATGTGACTTGTATCTTCTAGCAATAATTAGAATTGTGCGAAGTTGTCGAAAAATCATGTGTTACATCACAAGTAGAAGCACATCGAGATCAAGTTCCTCTATATCAGGGATATGGCACAAAGAGGAGCAGTGAAGCTCCAATACGTGCAAACAAAGGAGTAGATAGCCGATGTGTTAACCAAGCCTCTTGTGAGAGTGAATTTCGAGTACTTCAGAGAAATACTTGGTGTGATCCAGATCAAGATCCCTCGAAAGAGGGAGTGATGTGTTCTAGCATGGCTAGAGAGACAGGTTGTCTGAGTGTAAAATCTTAGTGGAGCTCATAGGTTGCTCAGACGTAATCAATCATGTAGGTTGTCCTTGGATGTAATCCGTCCTAGCGAAGCTCGTAGATTATCCTTGGATGTAATCATTCTTGATATGATACAGAAGCATAATATCTCACATGGGAAGTGAAACAAGTTTTCCTCGTGGTAAAATCTTGGTGCAACAAGATGATTGAACGTAATCAGTCCTGTAGGTTTTCCTTGGAAGTAATCAATCCCGACGAAGCTCGCAGGATATCCTTGGACGTAAGCAGTCCTGTGATGTGTTATTCAAATGTAAAAATGAGACCTGGCGTGGCACACAGGTTATTTGGATGCAATACATCATGTGGGTTGTTTGAGTGTAAAAATGAGACCTGGCATGGTATGCAGGTTACTCGGATGTAATACACCCCGAAGGTTATCTGAACAGAAAAGATTATGGGTGTAAGTTGTTCAGATGTAATTCCTTGAGCTTGGCCAAAGAATGTAAAATGTCCTAATGCAACAGGTTGTTAGGTCCTGATGCAGCAGGATGATAAGGTCATGAAGCACAAGAGGTGCACCTAGGCAGTTCTCTGATAGAACATAGGTCGACCTTGGATGCTTTGTTTATTGTTGTTTTATCTTGTGCAGGACAAAAGAGATAATCTGGATACAATGAGAAGAAGGTAGAAGATGCACGTTATTGTTGTGGTAATGTAAAGAAGGCCATGGACAGTTCCTATGTGATGGCTGGCTTGAGATGTGATGAATACCTGACAAAGGACTAGGCCTACCTTCAACATGAAAACGGGTTGGCTTTGTAGAAACTTCTGATGATAGATAGTATGTTACGATGATCAAATTAATAAGATGATGATGGCATCAGCTATGATGATGACTCTATGATTCCGTGACGATGACGCTGCGATGAAGACTTGACCAGATGTGTTGATGACTCTGAAGAGAGAGAATACCTTCCTAGTTAAGCGAGAGTGTTGATGTATTGGTAACTTTGGAAGATATTTTGATGTATGTTATTATTGTATGTTGTTGTATCCCAATTAGAGATGTGTGTACCCCCTTGCATGATGTCTTAATTGTTTCTAAACCTTGAGGTACAACCTCCGTTGTAAGTCAGAGCAATAGTCCCCAATGTAACATCATGTAATGTGTATTTGGAGCCTCTCTAGGAGAAGTTAGCCCTGTTAGGGAAGACATGTGGGCCTCAGTCTTATGTTTGCTCAATGACTTGAAAGGGTATAAATAGAGAGGTTATCTCCCTCATTTATACACACCTCACACTCTCAAGTTCGCATGAGAGAGACAGAGAGACAAAGATACGAGGAGAAATAGATAGCTGGTGAATACTTCTTATTAGTGCTTTTGATCATCTTACTATTATAAGGAAGTTTGTGGGGTTTGCTTCTTTATGGTTTCCCCTGTGAAAATCTTTGTGTCTCGTGTATCTTTTATATCTTATGCATCTTGTTGTACTTGTTATTCTTTCAGATAAAGATCCTAGACAAACTAATCAGATCTAAAAAAAACTAACCGTTGTTGTCGAGGAGTAGTAAGTGGATAAAATCCTGATTATAGAAGAGGGTAAGGTGCACATGCTAGGATCATAAGAATAGGATAGTCCAAGAATGAAGGGAGATTATTTAGGAGGGAAGTGTAATCACGGATGAATGATTCTTCGTTATTTCGAGGGAACGAGAATATATTAGTGTTTCGGTTAGCGACGATCCAATCATTAGAATAGACCAGGGAAGTTGATTTCCTTCTCGAATAGATATACAATAGATATCACATTATATATGTAAGTATGCTTGCTTTGCACCTTTCCTTATTACTTTGTATATCACTACCTTATTCATTGCTTTAGAGCTTCCCAATTGTTCTGGACCGCTAGCAGCTTCTCAGCCCACGACCTTTCTCCTTGGTTTCTTTCCATGGCCTGCATTTTTATTTCTAATAATGGACACAACTGGGAAGTCTTTACTGCCAGTACTACGAGGAACTACAAGCTAGTCTTTATGGCTATTAGTTTTGGCTTGAACAGAACTATGGATTCTTAATAAAGACCCTAAGGAAACCAACTAAGTGTATCGTATACAACTAACTTAGGAGGGAACCAAGAAGAGAAAGTATACTTACAATGAACCAATTTGGAGAGGACATGATCGCATTAACTTGCACCTGAACCAATTTGGAGAGGACATGATCGCATTAACTTGCACCTGAACCAATTTGAACCGTTGTCAATTTGGAGTCGAATTACTGGAGGGAGACGCAAAAAAGCTATATATATCTTATTAACTTCTATTTGGCAATTTAGATAGTCAGATGACAAAAGAAAGGACGAAGAAATAAAAATGGCTCCTTGTCAATTTGGATAATCTTGTATATTACTAGAATCCAAATCTTATAAATTATTAAGATTTACCATTAACTTAAATCAATTTGATTTCCTACAAATAGTCGAAAATTGAGAGACTAAGAAAAAATAACATGCAAGTGCAGTCTCTGAATCAGATGGTGGCTTCACAAAAATTGATACCCAACAATTTCAACATTGGAGGCAGTTCAGTGTTCTAATAAAGAATTACAACACTCTAACGTGACCACTCTTCCAAATAAAGATTCTGAGATTACCTATGGCATGAAGAAAACATCCCAAATAGCCAGAATTAAGTGTTAATATTCATGCTTGAAAGAGATTGTTGTCTTTATCAATTGGATGCATACGAGTTTCTTCCCTTCATGCCTTGATCACATGCAGAGATCAAACACATCGTCATGAGCTTCAAGGTGTAGTATTCCTTGATCAAATGCAGAGATCAAACACATCGTCATGAGCTTCAAGGTGTAGTATTTTATTTGCAGAGAGTGAGCTTGGGCTTCACGCACAGCTCACGCAATTGTTCGATTGTTTCTCATACCAAAAAGAGAAGCACGATACTTTCACCACGGTTTGAAGGTCTTGGAGTGTCTTCACGCAACTTCAAGAGTTTCCATGATTACGGTTTCTACCCTTCACTCAGTCTCTACATAGAGATCGGATGCTTGAGCGCTTCATGAAGTTTTCTCTGGATTAGGGTTTCACTTCAAAATGTATGATATTTACTAACACCACTTGTTCATTTCATGCCTTATGTGATCAACAGGATTTTCATTGTATGCAATGGCTACATGGAGGCAGGAACTGAGAAAGAATTTTCTCACTGCCCTCAACAAACTCTCATTTTCACGAATTAAAAATGAATCAGCTCTTTCACTAAATCTATATGTCGTTCCTATCCCCTAAGTAAATGTAAAAATTTGGAATGGATGATGTTCCATACATAACTTAGTTAGACCTGTCATAACTGCTCTGACCTGGTACATTGTAAGCAATATAACCAACTGTTGCCATAGTATATGAATTATGAAACTCCTACCTTAATGTTGCAGTCCCCCAGGTCGATATAAGCTCCTATCTTAATGCTACGGTTACCCAACATTGGAGCTATGCTGAGCTGTACACACCAACCAAGATGAAAGTCAAGGAGTATGTCTGTTAGTTCACACCAACCAAGATGAAAGTCAAGGATTCTGTCTTAGGCTCTGCACATGCTGTGTAGAAACCTCACCCTCGCGAGTCGCCTCCCATTTTGCTGACGTGATAGAGCCTAAAACCCCATTTTTGGCACATGAAATTCAAGGGTTAGCCGAGTTCTCTGCATAATGATCAATTCAAATTTTAAATTTTAAAGGCGATCAGTGAAATCAGCTTGCAATCAACGGCTAGCGATTAATTTATGGTACACATAATAATCAAATCATAGTACATTGATCAGAAGGCCTTTGATGGGCTAAACCGGGCTGAGGCTGCGCTATGCTTCAACCGAGAGTCATCATCATTACGGTTAAGCAGGCCTCAAGTGCGCTCTGAGCCCGCTTTTTAATATCATGTGCAGAGGTCAAGCGCGCTCTGAGCCCACTTTTTAATATCATGTGCGGAGGTCTTCTGTTAGTTCACTTCATAGAGTCCAACAAATGATGGGTGAATTCTTCAGTCCATCTATCAAATAAGGGTTGAATTGCTCCAAAAGTGCATAAGATTGTTTTCGAAAAGCAAGTAACCTTGGACCGTGAGCTACCCGCTCTGCGGCAATATTAATTGGTGGTTCTATTAGCGGCCTTTCTTTTGATATTTGTATACCGTGGAACAAATCAGGGTTTGTACACAATTCAGCCAAGACCTCGAAAGTATGGAACTGTAACATAAACACGCCATAAGTTCAAACAGAGTTCAAGAGAAATATAATTCTATTTATTACAGTGAATTGTACAGGTACATATACATCAATGGATCAATTTTCAAATCCTACAATCGAGCTGTCGATCTTACAGTCAAGCTGCAGATCCTATAATCAAGCTGCAGATCCTAAAAGGATAGGAAACAGCCATCTACAGGATAGAAAAGAATCACAGAAATAATAGGAAAGAATCAGTAACTACAGGATGGGAAAGAATCATTCATATTACAACACTCCCCCTCAAGTTGGTGCATAGATGTCACACATGCCCAACTTGCCCAAAAAAATTGAGAACACTCGACTTGAAACTGCTTTGGTGAGAATATCGGCCAACTGATCCTCTGATCGAATCTTAGGCAACTCCATGATCTCCTCATCCAACTTCTCCTTAATGAAGAATCTATCTACCTCCACATGTTTTGTTCGATCATGTTGAACCGGATTATGAACAATATCACATGTTACTTTATTATTACAATACAGTGGAATTGGCTACCTAGGTGGATAGCCCAAATATCTGAGGAGAAGTATTAGCCACAATGCTTCACATACTCCAAGTGACATACCTCTAAATTCAATCTCTGCACTTGATCGGGCAACAACATTCTGTTTTTTGCTTCTCCACGTAACAAGGTTACCTCCTACAAAGGTGAAATAACTTGAATTAGAATGCTTGTCATCGACTGCTCCAGCCTAGTCAGCATCAATATATGCATCCACACTTTGAAAATATTGACTTTTAGTGAATAAAATTCCTTTTCCAGGAGCATATTTCAAATACCTCAAAATGTGCATAACTGCATTCATGTGTTGCTCGCCAGGATAATGCATAAACTGGCTAACAATACTCAAGGCATAGGCAATGTTCGGCCTTGTGTGTGCTAAGTACATCGATCTTCCTACGAGTCTCTGGTATCTCCCTTTATTAACTGGTACCTGATCAAACTCAACACATAACTTCAATCCGTCTTCCACTGGTGTATCAGTGGGTTAACATGCTGACATACCAGTGTCCTTTAACAAGTCTAAGGCATATTTCCTTTGAGATAGAAAAATCATTTTATCAGATCGAGACACTTTGATCCCAAGGAAATATTTCAAGGGGTCGAGATCTTTCATTTTGAATTATCTGGATAAGTAATCCTATAGAGCCTTCCTTTCTTTGGGATCATTTCCTGTAACCACCATGTCATCCACATATACAATAGGTGCAGTTATCTTACCCTGTTGTTTCTTCAAGAATAAAGTGTGGTCTGAGTTGGTTTTCCGAACCATGCTCTCGGAGACTGTTTCAACCCATACAGTGACTTCTTTAATCTGCACACCTTCTGACTATGCGTTTCTGGTATCATGCATCCTGGTGGGAGTTCCATGTAAACTTCTTTGGACAACTCGCCATGTAGAAAGGCGTTCTTCACATCAAATTGTTGTAATGGCCAACCCAAGTTTGTAGCAAGAGACAACAAGACTCGTACTGTATTGATTTTAGCTACAAGTGCAAATGTCTCTGTATAATCAATCCCATAAGTTTGGGTGTATCCTTTTGCCACCAGTCTTTCCTTAAAGCATTCAATTGCATCATTTGCTTTGTACTTCATAGTATAAACCCACTGACATCCGACTCGTTTCTTTCCTAGTGAATGGTCAACAAGTTTCCAGGTTTTATTCTCCCGCAAGGATTTCAACTCCTCATTCATAGCGGCTTTCCACCTTGGGTCAGCTAAGGCTTCCTGCACATTGTTAGGAATAGATACAGTAGATAACTGATTTACAAATGACTGATTTGATTATGACAAACAATGGTTAGACACATAATGACTCATGGGATATTTAACGTTACTAGAAAGCTCGAGTTCATATGTGGGTTTAGGAATACCTCTGGTGTGACGCTGTGGTAGCTATCTTCTAGATGGTTCAGGAGCATCCTCGGCAAGCGATTGGTTTGGTGTATCAGCTACCTGTGGTGTGAGAGACTCGGACAAAGGTGGAGCCACAACTTCAGTTTCTGGGTGTTCATCACTACTTGGATCCAAAGTCAAACCACCCACATCCAATTCACCCACTTCTTGATTCAGCGCATCAGAGAGTTCCCCTACTTCTGGGATGTGAACAACCACATCTTCAAAAATGTGATCATCATAGTCTAGAGTCTGAATTTCCTTCTGGTACTCCCCCTCAAGTTCAGGCTCAGAGGAAAAATACATCGAGTCTTCACGAAAAATTACATCTAATGTAATAAACATTCATTGGGTTGGAGGATGATAGCATCACTACCCCTTTTGATAAGCAACATATCCGAGAAAGACACATCGCAGCACTCAAGGAGACAACTTGTTGTGTTGATGCTTATGGAGGTGTACAAAAGCTACACAACCAAAGATGTGAGGAGATAAATTTGGGATGGTTGGAGCAACAACCACTTTAGCGAGAGCCTGAGATGGTATCTGGAAATTAATAGTGCTGGAGAGTACCTAGTTGATCAAATATGCTGCAAAGGTAAGCGCTTCTCCCCAATAAGATAACGGCATATGGGCTTCTATGAACAAAGCATGGACAACCTCCAACAAGTGGCGGTTTTTTCTCTCAGCCATTTGTTTTGCTGAGGTGTATTGGGACAAGTAGTTTGATGAATAGTTCCATGTGCTTCCAGATACTGCCGAAGCTCAGAACTCAAATATTTGCCTCCATTGTCACTGCGGAGAACCTGAACATGTGCATTGTACTAAGTACGAACCATTTTATAAAATTTTGAAATAACAAATTCACTTCACTTTTAGACTTCATCAAGCACACCCAAGTCAACCTGGTACAATCGTCAATGAAAGTAACAAACCAACGTGAGCCACTAAATGTAGTGACTTTGGACGAACCCCAAACATCAGAATGTATGACCATAAAAGGAACTGGACTTTTATTCAAACTTAAAGGAAATGAAGCACGATAGATTTTTGCATGTTCACAAACGTCATATCGAAAACTAGAAACATCAAATTTTGCAAATAAACTAGGAAATAATTTCTTCAGGTAACCAAAGGAGGTGTGCCCTAAACATCGATGCCATAACCAGATTTCAAATTTCTTCTTCTCCCCCTCAAATCCATCCACCGTTAAATCTTGACGCAACTTGTCTAAACTCTTTGAGACTAAGTCCAAGTAATACAACTTTCCTCGCCTAACACCACAACCAATCGTTTGCCTCGTTCGAATGTCCTTAAACGCACAAAAAATTACAATACAAAGTAAGGTAGTGGTGATTTGGGAAACTAACAATAGATTATAATCCAAAAATGAAAAAACTAAAATAGAATCTAGATTTAAAGTATCAGTGAGAGGTAAAGACCCTTCTCCAATAATTGGGGCCGAAGAGCCATTGGTAGTGGAAACAAATTTTTGTGCGGGCGTTTTAAGAGGTGAGACCTATCTAGAATCAAACGTCATATGATCCATAGCACCGGAATCAATTATCCATGCACTATTAGAAACAAGTGTAGAAATATTTAAAACCTTACCACCATTACCTACTGCTACTGCTAATGCCAAGATATGACCAGCAACACCATCCGTTGTCTTTGTTTCGACAACCGCAGCACTAGAGGTCCTCTTGGAATTCTTCTTCCGTGAATCACAGCTATGATCCCACCATTTTGGATACCTCGCAAGTTCAAAGCAGTGGCTCTTCGTATCACCAGTTTGATTGCAATGAGTGCATTTGTAGGTGGATTTATCGGTACCATCAGTGTTGTTAGGATGGCTTTGAGAAGACCGATTCTAATTAGACCGATTTCGAGTCACCATGGCTAAAGCTTCAGTTTTTTTTGGTTCTCCATTCATCGTTGCGAGTCAAACAGATTCACGGCAGACCAAAGCATAACATGCTTTCAATTCGGGGATTTGATCCTTTCTCAAAATTTCACTACGGATTTGTTCGAATTCACCATCTAATCCAACAATAAAAATATTCACCCTTTGTCGTAGAACTGATTTTCGATAAGATTCAACATCATTATCACTCTCCATAATCACCTTATCATGATGATCCAACTCACAAAAGATCTCAGTTAATTCTCCATAATACACCGAGAGTGTTCTATCATTTTGTTTCGTAGAGAAGGCCCTCTGATTCAAGACAAACACCTGCAATTCATCTACTCCATCATAAAAAGCTTTAGAAAGAGCTTTCCAAATATCTCGAGCGGTGGGTAAGCGAATATATCGCTTCATGATTTCTGGGGACATAGACATCAACAACCATCTCTTGACCTTTTGATTGTCTGCATACCACTTTTCATATCCATCATCCTTCTCGGTAGGTGGCTGTAAATTACCACGAATGAAAGAGAGCTTCTCCTTCTCAGCAATATGCATCTCCATGATTTGAGACCACAAATCACAGTTTGTTTCATCGAGTACAATCCCTGTATTGAACAACGAACCTTTAGATTGAATAATAATGGGAGCAGATTTGTTTCGAGATGTTTTAGAATTTGAGTCGGCCATGGTTTAGTGTAGAGTACTAACGATTTAAGCTTTTTGGGTCTGATACCAAGTTCAAAACAGAGTTCAAGAGAAATATAATTATGTTTATTATAGTGAATTGTACAGGTACATATACATCAATGGATCAATTTTCAGATCCTACAATCGAGCTGTTGATCCTACAGTCAAGCTACAGATTCTAAAATCAAGTTGCAGATCCTAAAAGAATAGGAAATGGGTGTGTGCAAGAAGTTGAGGGACCTTTTAGATGCAATGGTGGAGTGAAGTCAATCACTCTTGATCCAAAAAAAAAAAATCATCCCAAGCAACACCGAACTTGCCAAGCCTAGCAATAGTCATGCCAACTAGGATAGTAATAAAAATCGCGCCTCCATTTTAGTCAAGAGAATCACGTGTGCGATTGCCTTCACTAAAACGGAGGCGCGATTTCGAAAGCCTGTTTTTTTTTTAAATTGGACGAGGCCGTCTTTTTCTCATAACCGCGCAGCTATTGGACGAACGAGGATGAACTCTCGACTGTGCATACGGGATTTTGGGTGTGCTTATGACCTCCATCTCCACCTTTGGATAAACCTCCCCTTTGTGAGGTATTTTCTTCACTTTTTTTCATGTTTTTTTCATTTTCTTCATCAATTTATTTGCCTTAGATTGAAAAATTAAACCATATTAAATTAAATTATGGCCAATTGAAACAAAAACCCAATGGAATTGCCCAATTGAAATAAAAACCCGATGTAATTGGCCAATGGAAACAAGAACCCCAATGTAATTGGCCAATTGAAACCAATTCCTCAATTTAATGATAAAAATGAAATAATTTTGATTATTTAGCAAAATTCCCATGCCCAATGGAAACCAAAACCCCAATTAACTCAAAAAACAAATGAATATATTGGGATTTTTTCTTTATTCAATTTTTTTTTTGACATTTTGTACACTCTAATGTTGAGTATTTAAGTTGTGTATTTTATATAGTTGGTTGTGATATGATCCAAACCATCTCGTTGTATCTATGATAACAATTATTGATGTAGGAATTGACAAGTGGCCTCATCTAAAGGAATTATCCTGCCTTCCTCATAGAAATATAGTCACCCTCATTAACAATAGCTACCATAACCATTGCATATCACCCTCATGAAAATGATAATAATCTTCATTATTAATAAATGGCTTAGAAATTGATTACCAACTTCATTCAACAATAGCTGATCTCATTAACAATAAATATCTTATGAATAGACTAACACTCTAACAACGTGATCCATAACTAAAATAGAGACTAACTACTAGTCTCATCCATATTACAATTCCTGTCATTAACAATAATTAAAACATGAAATAAGGATCCTTGTGAATCCAAACCAAAATCCACAAATAAACACCTTATAATTTCGATGAAACTTCTCGAAGTTGCTCTTCCAAGAACATCAATAAACACCTTATAGTTTTGATGAAACTTCCCAATCCAAGTGTCAAAATAAGGTATAGTTCAACTTCCCATGCTTTTAACAAATATTTTGTCTTGAACGAAGGGTACTTTTTGGTTAAGGTCAAGACAACAAATTTCAACAATAGACTCTATGAACGTGAAGATACATAGGTAGGTTGATGTATTTGATTAAACATGCCAATCACAGACTAGATCATACATGATATTTAATCCAGTGGAACCCTTGCAACCATAGAATCCATAAAGTTCTGCTAAATAGCCTTTGGAGTCCAAAAAACATCACACTACAACAAATAATTACATATCTAACAAAATCGTTGCCTATACTGGTATTTTATTCATCAACAACACATTATGCCACCTATTCTTTACTGTAAAATTGAAGATCAATCTTTAAATTTACATGATAGATTTAGTTTATATGTCAATAGTTATATAGTTTTTAGTTCTTAGATATGTTATTATATCATGTGTTTATAACACATATTTCATTAAATTTGGAAATATTCTATTACAAGGACTTCATCCACATTGAGTTTTTTTGTAAATCTCTAAATACATATTCTATTAAATCTGGAAAAATCAACTCAAAGAACTATTCCATTAAATTTGGAATAATTAATCCAATGAAGTATTTTCTCAATTAATATTTTTTATTTATTTCAAGTAAAACTTTAGTATTCAACCATTCAAAAGGAAATATTACATCTCAAATAGAACTAGTCTAGGAAATATTACATCTCAATTAGAACTAGATGGGTTGGACATAAATCCTGATGAGTCTATGAATATTAATAATTTTGTAGATGTTAAAATATTTGAGACAACGAGATATATTATGTGAGAATAATCCAAATTGAATGAAATTACACACATAATTTTATACTATAATACTCTAAGATATGCTCTATACTATATTTGAGGTGACCGAAGTACTAAAAAGATTTATATTATAAAACACCATGTTTGATCATTGCTTTCATGAAGAGGAGAAAATGACAAGAATTTTGAATATATTGAATTAGAGATAGATGTCGAAACACATTTTTAATGAATTTTAGTCAAACTTTGTATGTCCTCATGTTCTTTGATTACTAATGATTCAAAGTAATTACAAATAAGTTATTTAAGATATTGATTTTCAAGATTAAGTGTGTATCCAAAGTCACTCATCTATGACAAATGAATCTCCCATTTACCATGATTAATTGAGGAAACTATTTCTTCAATTATAATTTTATCATTACTTATTCTAAAACTTTAGTAGTCAAACATTCAAAAGAAAACATTGTCTCAATTAGAAGTAGAACATGGGTACTCGCCATAAATAATGATGTATGTATGAATATCCATAATTTATTAAATGTTAAGAACGGTGAGACATTGAGATATATTGAAAAGAAATAATCCAAAAAAATTGCAGAAAACTTAATTTTGACATGCTATGTTGCAAAAGGTTTTCTATCTAATATATTCGAGGAAACCAAAAAAAAAGAAGTCATTCATGTATGACCCATATTCT